>CAVLJG010000010.1:34095308-34581565 GCA_963669975.1 Acanthoscelides obtectus
TATTATCTTGTTTCTTCAAACTAAGGTTGGCAACTCCAAGCAATTCTAAATACTGATTCCTTGAAGATAATTCAAAATCATTTACTTTCATTAAAAACTTTCAGTTATTTTTATTTCAGTTTTATAGTAATTTATTCCTTTCCAGAATGTGTATGTATAGTTTTCGTCTTCAAGTAAGTTGTGTAACGTAAAACAAAATTTTCCCAAAACCTTACAAAAATCCTATGAAGGATCAAAATTTGGATTGGTCATTCTTTAGCATAACGAAAACTTCTGGATCCTAGGCGGTAGGCAGGGACTGATTTTTTTTTAAACTATTTGATTTTTTCATTTTAACTTCCTTTACAAAATATTTTCGATCGAATATAATTATTATTCAATGATACAACGTGTATAGAAAAACTGTTCAGCATCTTCAAAAAGTATACTTTCAGCTCGTCATGCTGTTAACATTATTGTTTTACATTTACTTCAAGATATTCGTAGATAAGGTGCAGAAAATTAACTTGAAAATAATGACCAAAAGAAAGTCGAACTTGATAGTGGTATATTTTCTTTTCTAAAAGTAGAAACTTTTGCTTCTCAGTATAATTATTCTACAACAAATGGAAAATGAAAATGTGAAAGGGTTTTTATTGAATAAGATTTATTATCTAAAATATCACTTGACCCCAAAAAATAATTTTCTCTCAAGATGAATTTTTAATACACTCACGTTTAAATTCAGCTTTTGCAATTCTTATTAATTATGCGGTTTGGTAAATGGTTCAAAAAATAATGATGGCTCGAAAATTCGGCATTCGAGCACTTACCTAGTTACTGCTCTAAGAAAATTGGCTTGATCTCATAAATGCATGTAGCTACATATGAAAACGTCGCAAAAGCAACATTTTTTAGTTTATACAACAAGCTAAATAATGGTTTTGAAAACTTTTTTCTGGATACAGAGTGTCCCAGAAATAACACGCCAGAGTGTCACGGGAGGTAGATTGACTTCAGATCAATCAGATAAAATTAACATGTCCTTGGAAAAAGTTTTCTAGTTTTCAGTATATTTCCACTTTTAGGTTTTTTCAAAAAATCCGTTTTTTTTTTTCTCTTTTTTGCCTGTTATGGCTATTAAGAACTTCTAACATGAGTTTAGCACGCGGTATGCAAAAAAAATTAATACATTTTATTTTAAAGTGAAAACCTTTACTAGTTTGACTAATGTACCAGACTGAACCGGAGAATGATCTCAAAAACTAGCCTATTTAATGCCCTTTTAAAAATAATATAACATTTGTAGGTTCTTTTTACTAAAAATTGAATAACTCCAAGTTTTATCATTGAAACTTGCAAAATACTGCAAATAAAACATATCTTTTGTATCCAAATCACTAAGGAATGAAAAAATCCAAAAATTTAAAAAAATTCAGTCCCAGCATACCTACTGCAGGGTCTGGAACTTTTCGTTGGGCTGAATAACAATATTCAATATCCCAAATCCAAATGATCATCCATTATAGAATTTTTGTTAGATGGGAGGTTCTAATTTACTATGTCCGTATTAGAAATGTGGATTTTCCCTTTATAAATATTTAAGTGGATGGCTGATCTAGATATTACTTTTCGGCATTAAAATATATTGGACATTTTTGGATCCCAAAAAAACACTGATGTAAAATAAGTAAACTCTATTGGAAGATGGATATTTGGTGGTTCTTTATTTTTCGTTGTCTTATATGATCTCAGTTCTACAAAACAATTTGAGGAATACAGAGCTGAAGGGTGTTGTTATTGAAAAGTAATAACCAGATTGTTGAATGCATTCATATGAAATTTCATTCCTAATAAAGTAAACTAGGAAATAGAGCTATATTAGCAAGTATGTATTTTACACATTCTAGTGAAATGAATATAATATTCTGCATACACACATTCCAGTTTATATTGTTATATAGATCTTTTATTTTATACAAGATATATTTTTACTTTTATTAGATTTTATCTGCAAATAGATATACATAGTTTTGTCTTGTGCATAGCTAGATTTTTTCACTCTAATAAGTTATATATTTGTTTTGTGATCTTGTATTATAATAAATTTGTCTTTCTTTCAACTGTCTTTCAACGACGTTTTTATCCTGTGTCCTTATAGAAAACTTACTTTTCGAGCAATGAATGCTGCACATCTATGTATCACTTTCGGAAATGCACATTCATAAAATGCTAACATTTGGTAGCAACATCCAAAGGTCGTGACAAGTGGTCGTTTCTAACCATTAATTTCTCAATAAATTAATGATGAGTTGTGTTTTTCTTAAGAGGTCCCAAAGAACACAATAAGAAGCAAAATGTATCCCATTGTTTGCAAGGTATTGGGAACCTCGAAGTTTGTAAAACATATGAGCCACACCATTATCTAAAATTAGATTCAATCATGTACGTACGCATTGCTCATGGTATAGTTGTAGTCACCGTTCTTGGCGGGTCAAAGTAAGACTACCAGTATCTCTTCATATATCTCCATCTCCCTCATACATACACATGCAACATACCCCTGTGTGTGAACGTTTGTTCGATAAGCTCAAACACGTACGTTTTTTAGTTGTGTGTCTCCGCCTCGAAAACTTTGTCGATACATATGAGTGCCCTTCACTCATATTTGACAGAGTGACAACTTACTTGACATCGGCGTGCAATTTGAGTTTCCCTGGTATCAATCTTCAATATAAAATTGTACAATGCCAGGAAATACGATAAATAGCGAAGGCCGAATGAAAACAGCGGTCCCCAGTTACCCACTTCATGCGTACTGGAGAAAGTAGCAGATGCGCTGAAGATTAGTATGTGCGGTGTTCAGCGAATAAAATCAGAAAATAAGAAAAGTTTGCCCATAGTAACACCTGGGAAACTCACAAAATCAAAAAATTCAAGACCGATGATGTGAGTTACGTCGTCAAAACGATATGATATGAGATATGAGAAGTAAAGGACAACACATCACGACCTTTATTGAAAGCTTGCGGTTTTTCCTACAAGTCAGAAGATAACCGCCGACTCTTGGGTGAAAAATCAGACATTGTTTCCAAACGTATCTATTTTATGAGACATTATATGAATAAAAACTGAATAGTACAAGCCCTCTCCAATGCGTTTTCTCAGACGAAACGTGGATTCTTGCCATAGGGTCGTTTAAACGAGTTCGGCAAGATAAAAACGTAAAGAATTTGAAAAGCGGCCACCAGGGTACCAGCAAGCGGTATGTTGTTCTCCATGCTGGGACAAAAAACCAGTTTGTTGAGAGAAACTGTATTGTTATTTGCTACAAAATCAAAAAGTGGTGACTACGACAATACTATGGAAACATGGTTATGTGAGAAGCTGATACCGGCGTTACAAGAGCCACCTTTAGTGATCATGGATAATGCCTCTTATCATAGTGCCTTAACAGAAAAAATGACCTATTCCAGTTGGAGTAAAATGCAATTGAAGCAATGGCTACACGACAAAATATACATTTTGATGATGACGCTTTTAAACTCGAGCTTTTAAATCTATGTCGCCTTAATAAACATCGGCTCCAAGATATAGACGAAATATTACATGAACAAGGACATCAAGTTTTGCGGCTCCTCCCTTACCATTATGGTCAATACAACCCTATTGAGTCAGTCTGGGGAATAGCCAAACAGTACTATGATCGTCATATTGAGGAAATTGGCTATGGTGACAAGGAAGTTTTGAAAGTTTGAGACGACGGTCTAGCGAAGGTGACTCCTACAATTTGGGCCAAGTGTGTGAAACATGCCGAGGACTTGATTAAAAACGACTGGGACAAGCATAAAGTGTTTAATAGGGAGGAGACTAATATAATCATTAACTTGGGAGAAAGTTCAGATGATTCTGATGAAGAAATCCAATAATTCATACTTTAATTGAAACGATTTTGAGAATGTATAATTCTTAATTTTCTTTGTGTGCACCTTAATGTAGATTGTTAAATATATTGATATATATATATATATATATATATATATATGTAAGTTTCAAGCTTGATGTTTATTAAGTCGATATAGATTTAATAGCTGGATAAGAGCATCACTTCAGGGAGAATTGAGCATTTTTATTATTGAAGATGATCTCATAAGCTTGTCACATATCCACATCCGTTGTTAAATGTTCCATCAAGTCTGCCAATAGATGTGTTATTTTTTATTATATTGTAAATTCCGTATTTTTTATTTCAACATATATATCAAATGGCGTTTCATACTCTACCCATGTTTATGTACTAGATTAAAAGATTTTTGAGAATTACGGTTAGTAAACAATTTTGAATCGGTTTCCCTCAGCTAGGAAATCCGCCCATGGTACGGAGACTCGATCTGTTTACTTGTTTCATATGGCGTTTATGACGTAACCGCCAAGAACGGTGACTATAAATATATAAATCAAACGCCTTCTACGAAGCTTTATAGGAGACATACATTCAAGAAACACAATAATTACCTATTTGAGCAGTCGGTACTTTCGCGTGCGTGCAACTAACTAAAAGATTGAGACTATATGGTTGATTACCGTATTTTAAGGAAACACATTCAAATCATTAACTCACTGCCCAGGAAAACTTTTTTATTTGAAAAAACACCGCATCTGCCGTTGGGCTTTTAACAGCGAGAAAGTAAAACTTTTTGCCCTAAAAAAATTGTTTAGCTCGTAAATGTTTCAAAATATACAAGATTATTTTTGTCTTTCGGTGCTATTTTTTCATAAAAGTATTCAATTTTTGTCAATTTATCAAATATTCCATTACGGTCTTGGAAGAATCTCACGTTTGTGCGTTATATGGCTCCGCTTCAAAATCAACGATTATAAACGATTACGCGCCAGCACGATCGTGTAGAGGGCATCCTAGGCTGTACTTGCCGATCATCGTCTATGATCGCCTTCGACCCGTGAGTTGTCCGTTTTTCGAACACGTATCAAAGGAGGACAAACTACTACGAACGCTCATGTTGATGCTTGCACGATGATCGTGCCTATTATGAACGATACACGATCAATGATCATCGCCGATAGTGAAGTTCAGGCGTACATACAATTCTATGAAGTTTGTGCACTATCTGGCACATAAATTACTCTATTGATTCTGTGTGTTAATGTTCTGTGTCAAAATCAAATTTGTAGGTTATGAACATTTCTAAACAACTTTTGATTTTGAAATCATCTCCGGAATAATGGAGGAATCTAAAATATATGAAGGCTTAAAGAAATATTTTCGCTTCGACAAATTCAAATCAGAACTTCAAAAACAAGCTGTGGTTGAAGTATGCCAAAGTATGTTTACATTCCATTTTGCTAATAAAAAGATATTTGTAATTTCTTTAATTCACTTTTTAGGGAAGCATGACGTCCTCATTTCAATGCCTACAGGTTCTGGAAAATCGCTTTGCTACCAGTTACCGGCTATGTTACATGAAAAAATGATTACAATAGTTTTTTCGCCTTTATTAGCTTTGATTAAGGTATTGTATTCTCATGGTTTAAGAGGCATCTTGTTTTTATGCAATGCCTTGATTGCTTCTGCACTAAAGTCATAGCAGGAGAGTCACTGAATGCAGCTTATTGAGAATAAATTGCTAGTAAACCAAAATCACATTTTAAGCAAAAAAAAAGAATCTGTCAAGGAACTGGATCATCTGTTTAATCCTATGGACAGAATAGATGATAAATACATACACATGTCATTAAACTTATAACAGCACCTTGTTGTAAATTAATGCTTTATATCTTATTTTATAGGATCAAATTGACCATTTATTAGCTTTGAAAATTAGAGCAGCATCCTTGAATTCAAAAATAACTGTATCACAAAGAGAAGCATTAATTGCAGACTTGAAATCAACCTCACCTAATACAAAAATATTATATGTTACTCCTGAACAGGCTGCTACACAAACCTTTAAGGCAAGTTAACTTCAGTTTATGAACCATATAGAGTGCCCAGGGAGTACTAATAAGCTGAAATAGATCAATGTTAGGACTGTAAGGATCAGCTTGATATTATTTTGTCTAATTTTATGGGTTTTCATGTCATTCATTTTTTTTCACTAAGCAACAGATGTTAGAAAGTTTTGATTTCATTCTAAGAGAGCTCCATCATGAGAATTCTATTGCAATGTTGTTAACATTCATAGCCAAACTGATCTATTAAACTATATAGCATCTCCCTGATATGGCGACTAGTGGTGACATTATGTCCTCACCACTAGTTGACATACAGTAATGGACGAAAGTATATAGACAAATATGAATATTTACCTAAAAACCTTTAGAAATGAATTCCTACTTCATTGCTCCATAAACAAATGTGTTATTAGTAGAAAAACTAAATTCCTTGTTTTTACATTATCTGCAATGAACACAATGCAAGTCTGAATATAAGCTCTTTTTTATGAGGGACAAAAATATGTAGACAAATTTATTTCAACATTAGTTTAGTACAGTTTGGTGTCAGAAGAGGATTAGTTTGTGTTCATCAAGTATTGTGGAATAAGTTGAGTGATTTTAAGACCATGCCATGTGGTCCAGAAATTTCGTTCGATTTGAAAACTAAGATCATTGAGTTATACAATGATGGTCAACGTTAAGTCGACATTGCCAAAAATTTGAAGCTGAAGCGTAAAGCAGTTTGGGCAATATTGAAGAAATATAAACAAAAATGTATCTTGGAAGCCTGTAAGAGAAGTGGTCGGCCTAGAAAACTTAATGCTAGATCAGTTAGATTAATAAAAGTAATTTCGTCCAAAGATCCGTTTAAAACCCCAAGACTAATAAAAGACGAAGTCAAGACAAAAGGAATTGCCAGTGTTTCTACGAAAACTATAAGTAGAAGATTAAATGATTTGAAGTTATTTGCACGTCGCCCGAGTAAGAAGCCGCTAATCTCGAGGAAAAACCGTAAGGACCGATTACAATTTGCACGGTTGCAAGATAATGAAGCACACTTCAAATCTTGCAAAGAAATTCTTTCTGGATGAAAAAATACCAGTTCTCAAATGGCCTTCACAGTCTCCCGATATAAACCCCATTGAAAATCTATGGGAATACTTAGATAAGCAAATACGAGATAAAAATTATTCAAACAAGGATGAAGTTTTTGCCGCTTTAGAGCAAAAGTGGAGACAGATTGATGAATCTTATATCAAGAAACTTCTACAATCTATGCCGAGACGATGCCAGGCGGTGATTGATAATAATAGTTATGCTACAAAATATTAACACAGACATGGTTGGTTTTCTATAATTCAGTGAACTTTGCTTCTTTTTTCTATAACTGTTTTGCTGTGTCATATTTTTGTCCTTCATAGTTCGAGTTTTTTCAATTAATTTTTTATTGAAGGGAGTCTAATGAATTTATTTATGTATAAGTGAGTATTATGCTATAACGAATTATGTATACAGGTTGGTGTATTCATAAAACAAGTCAGAAAAGAACTACAGCACAATATTAATTTGTCTATATAAAAAAACATTTTTGATGGTAATTCTTCAGGGATATTCTGTTCCTATCAAACTTAGATATATAATTTAAAAAACACTTCCATTTGAGGTTCACTGCAGTTAATAAAATATTACAAGCAATATTGAAATCACTATAGTTTATTTAAACAATTTAACTATCAGCAAAAAATATTGCAATTAAGATCGAGTTTTTACTTCCTACACCACTGGGCGAGGAATTATTGTAATCTCAAGAAATTTCGAAAATGAGCCTGCTCATCATTGGTCCATCTATAACTTGCACAGTACCGCTTGGAGCTTGAAGAAATTTCCACACAAGGTTGCTACTATGCCAAGGACGAGAAAGCGTTAACTAATTATTGAAAAGGGCGGCGGATTTGGGAATCTGTCTAGGGCGCAGTGGTGGTGACAGGATTCATAGATTATACGAGAGTGACCAACACAAGTACAACTTGCATAGATAATATTTTGACAAATTTAGACGAGTCTGAATATACAGTTTCTGTAAGAGATCCCTGTCTCTCAGACCACTATGCCCAAAGTATGCTTGTACATTTAAATTCTATTAAAAAAGAAAATATTGTTCATACTAGGAAAATCACAAACGCTAGCCTAAATCATTTAAATCTCTCGTTATCCAACATAGATTGGACAAAATATTATGTCAATCATGATGTGATTAGTCTCTCTTCTTTTCTCGTAGAATCAATAAATGAACTTAAAGATTTATATTTTCCATTACAAAAGCAAAAGCAACATTTTCAGAGACAGCCAGTAAAATGGTTTAATAGTGAACTTAAGACTGCTAGGTCCTCTCTTCAGGTTCTAAAAACAATATCGGAGCATCAAAAAGACGAACAGTCAAAAAATGCCTTTAAAACCTTTCAGAGACAATACAGACAAAAAATTAGACATGCTAAATATAGTGCATATAATAATTTTATTCATTCATCGGAAAATAAAAGTAGGGACTGTTGGAGGCTAGTAAATTTTGAAAGAAATAAATCCAAACCAATGTCATTAACTGATATCACATCAGACATGTTTAACGACTTTTTTGTATCCGCAGCCAAAAATATAATAAAAAGCCTACCTAATCTTAATATTAATGAGCTAAATACCATAAATTTTAATAAGTGTAATAAAACCTTTTTTTTGGAGCCTGTTACATATCTAGATGTTTTGAATGCTATTGGTGAATTAAAAAATAAGCAATCTCTTGATATTTATGACCTAAACAGTAAAGTAATAAAACACTGTGCAAATACTCTTGCTACACCACTTGCTCATCTATATAACTCCTGTCTTTCTCAGGGAATATTCCCTGATGTTTTTAAGATTAGTAAGGTAGTACCAGTTTTTAAAAAAGGTGACCAATCTGATGTAAACAATTTTAGACCCATTTCCATAATTCCTATCTTTGGCAAAATTTTAGAAATAATTTTAAAGCACCGCCTTTTAAAATTTTTAAAAATAAATAACATCATTAATCCAAAGCAATTTGGTTTTCAGCCAGGTCTGTCAACCATAAATGCACTAGCGGAACTTATTGACCACATAGTCCAGGGCCTTGAAGGGGGAAGAAGTGTACAAATTACCCTTTGTGACCTTAGCAAGGCCTTTGACTGTGTGGATCATGAGAAGCTGCTGTGTAAAATGGAGCATTATTATGGTTTTCGTGGGGTGTCTCTGTGCTTTTTTAGATCATATCTGACTGGAAGATCTCAGCTCGTTAGTAGTAATAATAAACATTCAGAAATTAAAGGTGTAAATTATGGTGTCCCTCAGGGATCCATACTTGGACCAATACTTTTTTCCCTTTACATTAATGATCTTTATTACTACTTATTACCAGATATTTGTGTATTGTACGCAGATGACACCACCCTTATAAAGAGTCACAAAAACCTTCATATATTACAAAGCTTATCTAAACAGCTTGAAGATAAGGCAAACAACTGGTTTAAACAGAATAGCTTATGCCTAAACTCAGACAAAACTAACAGGCTAGTAGTAACTAGTAACTCTTCTCTTGCAGAAAACAAATGTGTAAAATTGCTTGGCATAACAATTGATAGCTCACTAAAATGGACAAAGCACATTGAAACCCTATGTAGCAAATTAGCCACAAACATATTCTTACTACGCAGACTAAAAACTTGCCTTAGTAATGAATGCCTTGTTAGTGTTTATTACTCCCTCATCGTCTCTCACATTCAATATGGCTTATTAATCTGGGGAAATTCTACCCATATAAATAGAGTGTTTATATTACAAAAAAAAGCAATTAGAATTCTTGCGGGAGCTGGTTATCGTGACCACTGTAGGCCACTCTTTATAAACTTGAATATGCTTACAATTTATTCAATGTACATCTATCAGAGCCTTGTTGAGATTCATAAGAACAAGCATAAATTCTCAATGCACTCGGATGTTCATGGATATAACACCAGGCATTCCAATCTACTTCAACCTAGCGCTCACAGGCTAAAGATCTCAGATAAAAACTCACTTGATGTTAGGGTATATAACAAGCTAAAAAACACTACTAAGAATCTTACTTTAAAACATTTTAAAAATACACTTTGGCAAGAATTAGTTAAACATCCTTTTTATTCCTTGAATGAGTTTATCGCGACCCCCCTATGTGTGTGATCTGGCCTACTACACCTTTATATTATATTTCATTTTATTTTTACCAATTATACTTTTATATGTATTGTATACGTCATCAGTAATTTTTATGACAAGTGTAAAAACAAATGTTTTGTTAATTGGCACGTAATATATATTCATTATTCATTATATATTCATCTTTATAAAGATGTTCGTCTTCTGAGGCATTCGCCCTTGTGATACGCCCAGAGGGCAGGATACGTTTAAGGGCGCACACTTCCACAATTCAAGACCAGTAAGGTGATTTTCGCCTCATGACACAGCCATAAGTACAATCTTATTGGAAAAAAAATGTTGATCTTTTGTACCTAGGGGTAGGGCGAATGATATATAAATAGTATCATTATTAAAAAAAAAAACATTTTCCATCAACACTCTTTATCTTCAAAGACAATGCTCATATGGTATTTTTTTAATAGAACTTGATCACATTATGTTTTTATGTCTTATTTATGCTGAGAAATTACACATATACATATTCTAGGGCACTTTGTATGCATGGTAGAGTATACATTTTGAAGAAATATAACCATTTAATTATTATTCCAGGCATTGTATACAAATCTCTATAACTTTGACAAAATTGCATTTTTGGTTGTTGATGAAGCTCACTGTGTCAGTGAGTGGGGCCATGATTTCAGACCTCACTATTTGAGACTAGGGGAACTCAGAATTGGAGTGAAAGTTCCATGTATAGCATTAACAGCAACCGCAAATGTAGAGGTAGCTATTTGATTTTTTGTATGATCAGCTTGTTTTTAAAGTAAGGACGAGACAGTATTAAAATATAACTTGTACATTTGGAAAGCAATTTGCATGGAACATGACATAGGTCAACTACATTCTCTTAGTGGTAAGGATTTGAGAGGTTCATTTATTAATGACTCTTTCATATAGATTCGACTAAATTTGAGCAATTGCCGGGGTTATGTTAACTTTGACACCATCAGTGAATTGCAGCTCATTGACAAAGAACTGCGATTTCAAAATTCTCGTTACTTCTGAAAGAGATAACCATACCCTCAATTATTGAGATCATGTAAGTACATCGTTCGTTCGCTATATGGCTCGAAGCGCCGGGCGTAGGCCTCATAATGGGCCCTTATGCACCACTACATCCCCTAAGCCTCAAGCTCCACTCTTGTAGCAAAGTTAAGTATAGCTCCGAGTCCCAGTTCCTCAACATTCTGTGGATTCAAAGTGTTTCACCTCAGTAAAGTCTGTCTCGACTCACAGCCGCACAGCGATACAGAACTTGCGCCGAGAACTCTTCCTCTACCTCGCACCGCTGACACAAGGGATCCTCAGCCACCCCCATCACATGCAGGTGACACCTTATCGTGTTACGGCCAGACAGCAGTCTCACCAACAACCTTAGGTTGGCTCTATCCAAAGATGAGCAAAAGCATCCACCTGAGCGCTGAGCCCTTAGATGAGCTCCCATGCTTGTTTAGCAATGTCCTTCTCCGTTGCCCACACTAACGATACCGGATGCCTCGCTGCTAGATTATCCAGAGCCTCCCTACATAGCAATGCAAGGCTCGAAGTAATCTTGCAGGCACTTATTGCCTTCATCGCAGCCTGCCTGATGAAGATAATGCTGAAATAATTGGTTACATTGATCTGTAATCATAATCATCAATTGATGCCTTTTGCATAAAATCTAAACCAAACCATCTTTTTGTCTATACATTGACCTTTTTCAATCCGCGCCACTATGCAAAGCCGTTTCAGGCAGTTGATCCATGAATCATGCCGTATAAATTGCTCTTCATGCAGCTTTCAAATTAAAAAAGAATATCATTGCTATATATCTTAAGCATGACTTATTTGATGCCATTTTAACATTGATCTGCGACTGTTAGAAATCTCATTAGCACAATGTTTCTAATTTATGTTTTTCAATTCAAACCACGAACTAATGTTCTCCACTATACGCATGGCTTTGTTGTGGACATTGACATCTCAAAAACTTAGAACTTTTGATTCTATAGGTAACGCTATCTGTCGCGACCTCGGGATATTGCTACCATTCAAACCAGGAAGTTTTACGTAAATTTTTTTCAGGTAACAAACGATATAATCAGTAGCCTGAAGCTAGCAGAAGATCGTAAACTTTTTAAAACTTCCTGCTTCAGAAGCAACTTATACTATGATGTTTTTTATCCGAACCTTTTAGAAGATCCATTCAGACACTTAAGGGATTTTATAAACGAATGTCTAAATGTTAAAAACGAGACAGATCTGCTGAAAAAGAATAAATCTTGTGGCATTATATACTGCAGGTATTTAAAATTTGAAAAACGAACATAATTTGTATAGCTTAAAATAAACATGCTTGCCTAGCGGTTTCCCCAGAAATAATTTTCATGTTAGTGGCAAATAAGAAAGTACAGTTTTCAAACAATAAAAATTTATTTCAGATTAATATGAATTATTATCTGATCATTATATTTTTCATAGGACAAGGGAGCAAACTGAAATGCTCATGGAAAGACTGAATAAATTAGGAGTTAAGGCTTTGTGTTATCACGCAGGGTTGAAAAATCACGAAAGGCAGGATTTTCAGGAAAAATGGCAAAATGGTGATGTACAAGTAATTGTAGCTACAATTAGCTTTGGAATGGGTGTCGATAAGGCTAGTGTTAGGTACTGACTGGATACAAATGACCAACATATTTTTTGCTCTTTCATAATTACAAGAACTACTCACCTAAAAAGTGCCATCAACGAAATACAAGTGTATCATTTCATTGCCATTTTAGGTTTGTAGTTCACTGGGGTAGCCCTAAAGATCCTGCATCTTTCTATCAAGAAACTGGAAGAGCTGGCAGAGACGGCAAACCATCCAAGTGTAGAGTTTACTACAGTAGATCTGATAGCAAGGCAATCGAATTCCATGTTACTCAAGATTTGGGGAAGGCGGGTAGTAAAGAAGGGAAGAAAAAGAGGGCAGAAGTAGCAATGAAAGGACTAAAGTTGATCATAGAATACTGTGAAAACCCGAGGTAAAGTGCTTACCTTTTTATACAGCACTGATCTCAAACAACTTTCGAAACTTAATTATTAGCTACTTGCGACTTTTTATGCAATACCAAATTTTAACTGTTTCAGTGAATGTAGGCACAAGTTATTTTCAAATTATTTTGGGGAACCTCCTCCCAAATGTAAAAAGAACTGTGATTTTTGTGAAAACAAGAAGAAAGTAAACGAGGCAGCCGAATTGTTTCTTACAAAAAGCATTCAGTATAACTCGAAAGCAACGTCTTATTCTGACATGGATTATCAAGATATGTATGGTGGTGGAAGAAGAGGAGCCAAAATGTAAGTAGATTTCACAATGTATGAAATATAAAACTACAATAATCTCCCATGTTTGTCTAGCTAATGAAACCAGATGTATTTAAAATCCCTCTTTGATGTACATATAAAGGGTGTTCATTTGAAAACTTCCCACCACGGATTTATCGAAAACCACTGATGAAAGAAAACACGTCGAGGCTCGTCAAAAGATTTGTCAAGGGGGACAACTTTTCAACCAAAAACTACTTCATCCCCTTTCACCCTCGGCCCCCCAGGGTCATTCCCTTACTAATTTTAAATGGCAAGGAGTATTGAGTAATAGCTTGTTTAAAAGGTCTTTCGAAGTCCTTTATTTTGACGTTAGATTTTCGAGTAATAGCTTGTTTGAAAGGTCTTCCGAATTGCTTTATTTTGACGTTAGATTTTTTAAAATCGGTCGATTCGTTTTCAAGAAAATTAGAAAAATCTTTATTTATCTTAATTTGTTCAGATAGAAAACAAAAACACACGAAAATATCACTTTTTATTTCAATAAGTCTTCAAAATATTGCCCGTTATTGGCTAAACAATGATATAGGCGATGTTCAAATTCCTTACGGACATTGTCAAAAACATGTTGTGGGATATCATGGCAGCTTCCGATGATGCGTTGACGAAGTTCATCCAAACTTTCAGATTGGGGAGTAAACGCGTAAACGCATTAGGTATCAAATGGCCCCATAGAACAAAGTCTGATGGCGTCAAATTAGGAGATCTAGCAGGCCACTCCATAGGCCCGCTTCGCCCTATCCATTAATCTGGAAACTCGTCGTCAGCATCATCAAGTATAGGGTTTCCATCCTCTTCGATTTGGTTTTCAATGATTTCAGTGATAAGCGGATTTATGGTATTTTCCAACATATCCAATAAAATGTCTGCATTCAAATTTCCATTAATAAGCAATGGCCCAATCACTACAACTATGTTTCTTTATATCTGTATAAATTGATATCAGTTGTTACAGCTTCGTATATTAAAAAAAACTAAAGTAATCGTTATTACAATTTTTAGGGACGAAAATGAGTATAAAAACCAAGATAGTGACGATGACGAAGACAATGGTTTTGAAAGAGAACAAGCAGCTAGGAAAGCCTCAAATGAATTCATACGGAAGCAGTTTGAATTAAGAAAGAATCAAAAAGTAAGTGTATTTTCAGTCTGTAACCCTCCACACTAGTAGGTAGTAGAAGAGGGAAGCATTGCAATTCAAAAGACTATGGTTTTTGACAAATGTCATGAAATGATAGACGTTACATTATACGTTGATGAAGAAGTATATAAGCAATAGCAATAAGTCATAACCATGTCTATTGATGTATGTATAGATTTTTTACGTACAATTTTCGGTCGCAATAATGAGTCGACAGTTCGCTGTTTAATTACAAAATCTGTGACAAAATTCACGTTGCTGAATGTGAAGACCACTGTCCGTCGCCGTTCTGGTCGGTCCCTCGAAAATACAGTCGCAGTGCGGGAAAGTGTGGCCGAGAATCCAGGCACTTCCATTCGGCATCGTGCCCAAGAATTGAACCTTACCAGACCCACTCTGCAACGAATTTTGTCAAAAGATCTGTGCTATCATGTGCACACAGTTCAACTGACGCAAGAATTCAAGCCAACGGAAAATGCGCAGTGCCGTGAATTCGTTGATTGGGCGCTGGAGCACCACCAAATTGATGCGGATTTCTCGAAGAAAACCATTTCCACTGATGAGGCATATTTTCAATTGAACGGGTACGTCAATAAGCAGAACTGCCGAATTTGGGGTTCTTAAAACCCTCATACAATAATCGAACAACCAATGCATCCGTTTGGCGCGCATTGTGGAGTGGCGGAGTGATTGGACCGTATTTCTTCGAAAATGCAGGTGGAACTGCGGTAATTATTAATGGTGTGCGGTATCACGAAATGTTAACCGAGTTTTTGTGGCCCCAGTTGGATCGAATTGATGTGGAAGATATGTTTTTCCAACAAGACGGTGGGACCTGCCACACAGTACGCAAAACAATGGAATAACTGCGGACCAAGTTTCCAGATCTCTCGGTTTGGCGATCAAAATTGGCCACCGAGATCGTGCGATCTAACGCGAATGGATTTCTTCCTTTGGAGCTATGTGAAGGAAAAGGTGTATGCGAACACAAAAAGTTGAACGGCTTAAAGAATAGATACGGCGCGTTATCGACGAAATAGAGCCACAGTTGTGCGAAAACGTTATCCAGCATTTTAAGAAAAGACTGACCGTGTGCCAGTGGTTTCGTGGTGACCATTTACAGGATGTCCTATTTCATGTTTAAAAGGCAACTATTCCTTTTCATGATGAAATACAAATACTCGTTTAATTCCAAAAGAAATTGCGTTTTTCTTGAAAATCAAATCCGCCGCTCAAATTGAGACACCCTTTATTATGCCGATTAATGAGGTATTCACGAAAAATACGTATAGATGAGCGATACTCAACATTACTTAGTTCTTAATAGTGTCCAAATATAATGTTCAGTTGTTAAAATGACCTAATGCAGCTGAAAGATTACAGTTTTAAATGCCATTCATTATTTAGCTTGGTGCATGTTCATTATCACCATTTAACTAAAGAGTAGATATATTTCTCACTGGAGGAATGCGATCAATAGTTGTGATTTCTCAGGTTAACTAATAATTATTAGTAAGAAAAAGCATATATGTTTGAAAGCTAGGTCATAATGAGAGTATAAGATATCACACTTAACCCAATTTTTTGAGAACCCTGTATAAAGATAAATCTTATTATAATATCTCATTATAAGACTACGAAATTACCAGCAGTGTTGGATATTTTTCCACCTACGAATTTGCTTTCTTAGAAAAGCTACCCCGCCAAAAATGTCTTCCAAGAAATAAATCGTTTGAAAAATATACGTACAAAATGTAGAGTAGGTATTCTTTTACATTTAACACTGTTATCTGGAAGTGGTACTTGGAAATGATGGTTGAAAATAATGCAGAATAATATGTATAACTACATATTCCAATAGATAGCGCTTAAAATCATACTAAAAATAAATTATTAAATAAAACTATATACTAGAAAAAATTGCACTGGATCATATTTGTACAGAACGCCAATGGACTTCTTCCACTGGGGCTATGTGAAGGAAAAGGTGTATACGAACAAGAGTTGAGCTCCTTAAAGAACAGATACGGCGCGTTATCGGCGAAATAGAGCCACAGTTGTGCGAAAACGTTAACCAGAATTTTAAGAAAACACTGACCGTGTGCCAGAGGCTTCATCGTGGCCATTTACCTGATGTCCTATTTCATGTTTAATCGCAACTATTCCTTTTCATGTTGAAATATAAATACTCGCTTAATTCGAAAATAAATTGTGTTTTTCTTGAAAATCAAATCCGGCGCTCTTATTGAGACACCCTTTATGTTTGCCTTTTTGTTTTTTCTGTTTCGATGACGCTGAGACGTATATTTCACCTAACAGTGTGTAATAACAATAATAATGCACTGTTATTTTGAAATAAAGATTAATCATTATTATTTGTATTCGCTTCCACTCATTTCCAAATACTCCAATTTATCAAGTCAAATGGGACTTTCAAACTGTCAAAATAATGGAGTAAATAAGAACAATCATCAACAATAATTTCAGTAAATAAATAGGCTGTGCAATTACTCGTAGTAAACAAAAATTATTCATTTATTCAGAAATTGATAAAAGATTTAAACGATCATTTAGAATTTTCATATCGTTGATTCAGTTAGGATTTCACGAATTGGATGAATCTTGGAGCATTTGAACATTTTGGAGGAATGCATTTCTCTTTGGCGAACATTTTCGAATTGCTATGCATATTTTCAGGAGGTTTCCCACAAAACCATCGACTCTCTGATTGCCCAACATGCTCGTGTGAGAGCAGCCGCGTCCAGTTCGAGCAAAGTAAAAGGACTGCTTTTAGCGACCAGAGAACAATATGTGACAAAACTCACTGAGGTGCTTCACGAAAACTACACGAAATGCCAAGAGGAACAGACCTTCGATAGGCAGGATATCGAAGATTGCGCCGTGGATATTGAGTATGAGATATTTTCTGCCAATACCACTCATATTATGTACAAGAGCTCAGTAGCGAGGATGGTAAGTTCAAGAATCGAATGAGAATAATTAAATGAATTCGGAGGCACACAATATAAAAACCCAGTGTCGTAACTGTGGTATCCCAGTAGAGGATATTATGAAAGATAAACATATTTTATTACGTGAAGAACATCATTCTTAAGGACTAACTTAAAACTAAAATAAATATAACAAATATATTCATACCATATATACTGAGTGACAAAAAAAGGTAAACACCTACGTATGTTTAATCCATTTTAATATTTTTTGGCATATATGTTCAGTGTCCCTTACTAGTAAAATGATTAAATTTTCAGCTTGATTCGTCAACTGACGGCAGTCAGAAGCTTTTTCAATAATGTGTTCATAGCACCCCATAACATAACTCCCACGGTGTCGGTGAAAATGACGCTGTCTTTCAAATTGTGGGTCACGTCTTTCATCACGTCGCTTTCTCACTCTTGCACAATAATTTCTAATAGCTTTTTTGTTTCTTTTAGTGTTTCCTCCAAACTATTTTGTATAAAAAATTTCAAAAAAGACAGAGTTCCATGTAAATCTCGGCATTCATTCCGTGCATAAATAACAGACAACTCTGTCTTTAAACGACTTTTTTCTAATTCGAGATAAGCCAAGCAGGTAGTTTCCAACTTGTCATCAGGAAACTTACCACAGTATTCTCCAAAGTGTTCGGGGAAAAAGGGATGCGGCTACCAAATAATCTTTGAATTGAAATCTGTCATTTGCAGAATTCACTATATTGTCGCATACTTCTAATGCGGCAACTCGGTGATCGTGACTGCTATTATATATTACGTCGTCTCCTTTTGTTGCCTTGGGGTTCAGTGCAAATAGTTTTGGCTTCATTTATTATGTCGTCAATTTTAATTCTCACATATCGACAATACATTTTTCAAAATTATCGATAGCCGTTTTAACTTGCGCTGGCTCGGTTTTTCTCTTCTGCAACTGGTTGAACAAGATGTCGTCGTGAGGCATGACATGATGAAAAAATGTCAACCAAAACACGAAAACAGAATCGCTTAACATACGGCGAATACAGCAAGCTGCCTTGTGAACGGTTTCATTAGTGAAATTTTCTTCTATTTCTTCCATACATTCAATGAGTGATTCTCTGTTCTCAAACACTACATTTGTTGTTCGAATATTAAAATTCCAACGAGTTGTTGCTCCTTGGGGAATTTTTCCCCACAATTCTGTTCAGTATCTCTACGCGTTGAAGAGAATTATTAAAAAATCCTGGAATATCTTTCAAATCCCCAAAGAACACTCGAACTTGGGCATTTACGGAAGCAGCTTGGGACATAATCAGGTTTAACTGATGCGCATAGCAATGCACATAGTGAGCAAATGGATACCTTTGTTTAATTTTTGCCTGTACTCCAGCATTATGTCCGCTCCTTACCGCGGCTCCATCATAGCTTTGAGAAATCAGTTTGTTAGGGAAATTTTCTATTAATGGATCTACGACCTCAAAATATGACTTGTGAGAGTACCAGCGTCACATTTTTCGAGATTCATATAATTCCAAAAACGTTCTACTGGTTCGCCGTTAAATACGTATCTGAAACTTGTTACCAGTTGGGTTTTCCCCGAAATGTCCGTTGTTTCATCTGCTATTATCGCCAAATACGAGGCTCTGATAATCTGTTTTATTATTTCTTCATGACAAACTTCAAGAATACAATCCAGTAGATCGTTTTGTATTTCTTTCGAAGCTCCTTTAAATATTGAAGCATTTTTTATGTATTCGCTTAAGGTTGTATCAAGCTCAGCAGAAAAATTAATCAGTCCACGAAATCTTCCCGGGCTTTGGGAGCTCTCGATTTCGTCGCGGCCCCGTAGCGCCAGTTCAAATGCTCCGCAAAATTTTATACCGAGCACCGACCGACCAATCAGATATCGTACTTCGCATTAGATCTGTACGGATCTGTATAACGTGCAGCACATACTTATGCTTAAAGCGCGCATTTGATTTTGTAGAGAGAGACAAAAGCAAGCGCGTGCGGCTTGTGTCGAAGTAGTGCACAGACCCTTTTCAAGTGGCCCATGAATAATGTTACGCTGCGGTTGCGACGAAAATGACAAGTACACAATTGGTCGATTATAATGCTTTCTCAATACAAAACAGACTCGACGCCGTGTCTTGCGGGGGCAGCGTGGCTGGTATTGTTTCTATTTGTGTGATAACATGGAAAATAAGTAATGATAAAATTACTACTGATTTTGTCTGTTAAGACAAAAGTTTTTTTTAGTTCTGCAGCTCTGCAGAACTTAAGGGCCAGTCGCAGTATTACTGCGTAAGGATCTGTTGGTCCTCCTAGAAACTTCTCTTATCGATAGACCGGCTTCACGTGACCCCTCTCAAAGTCACTTAGTTGGACACCTGGCGAATTGGTCGCACTTTAAGCATTTAGAGCAATCACAAAAAGGCTTCTCAATAAGCTACATGAAATTTAACATATAACTGACACCGTAAATGTACGAAAACTGAATGCTTCTTTATCACCAAACAATACTCGCAGCCACCACAAAAACTTAACAGAAAAACCTGGCTATTTTATCACTTGTTGTTCATGGCAAGATAGATCGATATGTAAAAATTCTTGAATTCTAATAAACATACGTAGGTGTTTACCTTTTTTTTATTTACTCAGTATAGCAGCGGGAGGAATACTGTAATGAAAACACCGGTTTTACTGTTCAAAGTCTTAATACCGTCTAATAACTTTCATACGAAATCATGCGCAGTCGTTAAAAAAACTATATCTGTCAACTTCGTACGGCCATTTGTCACTCACTTTTCGGATTGCTACTTTATTTCTTTATTACTTTGAACAAATATAAACTTGTGGAAAATGGAGCGATCTAGTAATTAGCATATATTATACGACTTGAGCAGCAACGACCTCCCTTGTAGCTGCCTATCTCATGAAAAAACAAAGTAAACGAAACCGTTAAAGAATTTGGTATCGAAAATGGATCACTTCTATAGTCAAATACCAGAATTGATGACAGCAGCAGAAGTCATCGTGCGCCACTGCTTTGACGCTGTACCTTTTCATTACAGCGACGTTTACCGACATTTCACAAAGAAGCGCCACATTTTCGAAGGCCTCCGCGTAATAGCAGTGGCGTACGATGAGTTTCGCTACTGTCATCAATTTTGGTATTCTAGTATAGTGATGGATCCACATGCTTATAGCACAACTTAGATAATAATCAGCCATCAAACTCTCCTGTCAGTGTCAAATACGGCCTCCAATTCGGCGGATAATGTCGAATGTAAATTCCCCCAGTACAACGATGAAAGTGGTTTCAGCGTTCCGTAATGAGTAGTCCTAGGCGGTGTTGCCGCTTATCATGCTAGCTGCTGTAGATATGCTTTGCAATCGTAAAAACGAAGCGACGAAGGTTGATGATTATTTATTTACGAAGAAGCTTCAGAATAAATTCATTAAATACAATAAACGGAAAATCATTTACTTTTGTTTGATATATTTATATATAAAAAAATGAAGGAACCAGATGGAAACATCTCTTTACGGCTTCACATTTTACAGCAGTAACATTTCTTTAAAATGATGCTATAACGGTACCATAGAGTTGGCCCTCACATTTCATTTTAAGACTCCGGTCCTTGGAATATGATGACATTTTCGCAAATTTGAGCATCAGCTTATGTAGCTTTGCGTCGCGAGACGTACGTACCCTTAATCACGCGTTTCTATTGAATTTTTTTCGTCAGCGGTTCAAATCCCATCCGTACCCGACAATTTGTTTTTGTTTCTCTTTTGAATTACTTTATTCTGACCTTTTTCAAAATCAACTCGTTTGAATATTTATTAGTTTATAGCATTTGTTGTTTAGATTTTTTGAAGAAATTGGTATAATTTGTTCCACAAATCCGAATAATGGAACGGGTGGTGCTATCGAACACCCAATGATTAAAACGGGTTTTTGTTTACTAAATCCAAATGGCGCATCAGTGGCGCCGCCCATTATCCAAAGGCGAAACCTGGGCAGAATAACTGGTTTACAATAGGTAGCGCCAGTTGGATTGGATTTTGCTATCATAGTGTCATAGTTAACAATGTTGCCACTTTTGCACCAATTTGAATGCCATTTAATATAAAACCATAATTATGAATCGAAAGTATTAAATTACGTTTTAACGATTTTGTATTCATGCTTACAATAGTTCGGTAAATATAGAGATCTGATAATTACCTTTTCCAGTTTCCAATATATACACCCTATGTTACCTCAATAAAGTGTAACATGATAAATGAGATGAAATAATTTTATGCTTTTTAATTGATCAGGCATTTTTACCATAGATGTATTATATAAGCCATTTTAGGAAGAAAATAAAGCATTTTATAGATATGGATTTTATTGTAATTTCCAGTCTCTTGATCTAGTGTGTGTAACAAGTTTTGAGCATATATTTTGTTGTTTTTACATTAATAAAATAATAGTAACAATTTATTCACATCAATTTCACATTGTGAACAAATGCATACAGGTATACCCTAGAAGGAAAATATCCTTGTATGTGGATATCATGCTAACACAAAAAAAAATATCTATATAATATAAGTATAATATATACATTAATTTTGGATTGTAGACTAACAATAAATAAAAGATATGTGTTAGTTTTTTATAAATTACATCATGTTTATATCAGTTTTCAAAAGCCACTCGTATACATTTATTTTTAATAATAATGTTAGGTTCTTTTAATATATTTTGGTAAATTATGATATCATTTTGGACCGAAGTATATAGAAGATTTCAACATTATTTCTTTTTTTGGTGTTGCAATAATTATTTGTTTATTTTTATTACTAGTATCATATTCATAATTTTTATAAATGATCGAATGTTTGTTTTTATGGAATTCTAGTATAACATTATACCAATATAATTTTTTTATATTTAAAAGGTTTGGTTCTAAAGGGTGGTCCAACCACAACGCACGATCTTAATGCTCGCCACGGCTTCGGTGGCATACCTCTATCCGATGGTCCATATTTTCAATGTCGTAAATGTGCCGAATTAGACTTTAGCTCTTGAATTGTTTTTGGCTTATTGACGTTCACTTTTTCTTTTAAATATCCCCAAAGAAAAAAGTCCAACGGTGTCAAATCACATGATCGTGGCGGCCAGTTGACATCGCCACGACGTGAGATGACACGGCCATTGAATTTTTCGCGCAAAAGAGCCATTGTTTCGTTGACTGTGTGGCAAGTGGTACCGTCCTGTTGGAACCGCATACCGGACAGCTCCACATCCTCAATTGCTGGCCACAAAAAGTCCGTTATAATCTCGCGATAGCCAACTCTAGTCACGGTAACTGCTTGGCCGACCTCATTTTCGAAGAAGTGGCACCGCCAGCGCATATAAACCGCACCAAACAGTCACTTTTTGTGGATACATCGGCTTTTCAATAATCAGTCGTGGATTCTCATTTGCCCAATTTGGTCGATTATGCTGACCAAAAAATCACGATGTGCACGATATGCATTTTGATTTGAACGCCCATTTTCTTAACACGTTTCAAAAGTGTTAACGCGCTGCTTAATTATGTACCTCTCCATGGTTAAATTTGTCTAACACTGAACAAAGAAATGTCAAATAAAGTTGGGCAAAAAACTTGACGTTAAGCTGTGACTCGCAATTAACATCGTGCGTTTTGGTTGGATCACCCTTTATAAACAGTGATTTGGAGGGATATAGTAAAGGTTTATTATGAATTGTTTTTATGAATAGATTTTATAAATAATAATCAAACATCAATATTGCTACTTTTTCATTATTGGTTTTCACAAACTACTCAAGATCATTTTGTAATATTATAATTTTTACGATTGAACGCATATCTGTCGCCGCCAGCATGGTAAGCAGCAATACCGCCTAGGACTGTTGAACAGCGGATTTGCGGAACAAATTACTCCGATTTCTTCAAAAAATCCAAACACCCAATGCTTTAAGCTAATAAATATTCATACGAGTTGATTTTGAAATATGCCACAATAAAATAATTCAACAGGGAAACAAAATAAAAGAAAAAATTGTCGGATACGGTTGGAATTTGGACCGCTGACCAAAAAAATGAAATAGAAACCCCCGAAGAAACAGACACTGATGTTCAAATTTGCGAAAGGGTCATCATATTCCAAGGACCGGGCCCTCCTATGATGATTTATATAAAAAGGAATAATAACGTTTCTTAAAAGTTTCAGTAAATGTTCATGTGGTCTCAAAACAAAATATGGGGACAAATTCTTTGATGCCAAAATAGCATCATTTTAAAGAAATGTTACTGTTGTTATCTGGTTTCTTTAATTTCTTCTACTTTAGTAAATCAAACAAACGTAAATATTTTTCCGTTTATTGTATGATAGTTTACCAACATTACAAATTCATTCTGAAGCCTTTTCATAAATAAATAATCGCTTCGTTTTGGATAAACATGCTTCTTTTTTATTAAATCGGTCCCACACTATGTGGCGAATGCCTTACAACGTTGGACACATGGCCATTCGCCACATCGTGTGGGAGAGCGCTGACGGATTGCATGTGTCCAACGTTCGCCACATCGTACGTTCGGGCTGTTGTCGGTAAATTTGTTACGGTACAACGTTGGAAGTATGGTTCGTTACGCTCCCACAGGAGATGTCATGTGTTTGATGGTTTTAGGTTAGAACCAGTAGAGGCGAAAAACATTATTTTCCTGTTTGATATGATTGTGGTTAATTAGTGGTATTTGGGAAGTATTTTGATTTGAATACCTACCTATTCATAATAATGAACATATGTTCCGTAACTAACTTTTGCGGAGAATGAATTAAATTAGTAACCATACAAAGTATAGGCTGCCATAAGAACACTTTTTTCGTATTGCTAATATTTTGTACGTTTCGCAGGTGACTTAGGGCTGGCCTAAGGATATGCCTTTTAGTTATAAATTATCAAGTGCTTACAGTTGTTTCATTATAATGTCCTGTTGCATTGCAAGACTAGTTGAGAAAAATATTGACTTTCATTGCATAACTAACGAAAACGATTAAATAAATGATAACTCTGAAGGTGCTATCAGGACGTTGATGAAATTTTGATCCTAGGTTACTACATACTATGAAAATGACGAAAAAGCTCTACAGTTTTAGAAAATGGGTACAGTGGCGGCGGAGTTATCTTCGAAAAACAAACAAAAAACGGTCAAACTTCATTTTTCGACTTTTCTGACGGACTTATGTTTTGGTCGCTGAAGACAGATATGAAATTATTTTTCGGCGCTCGGAAAAATTGTTTCATCGTTCATTTTGTATAATTTTTCCTTCAGTTGTAAAGGTTCAAGCGCGACACTGACACCGATAATAGCCGTTGGCGCCGCCATGCGTCTAACGTCCGAGACTAAAAAGTTCATGCCATCTTGTAGGAGACAGACTTGCCAATGAGGAAGTTTCCTATGTTTCAAAAGTCTAAGTAAAATGAAGTACAGCACTGAAATTTTTTTTTGAATATCGTAAAAAATAACAATGTTACGCTAGTCAGAAGTTTATTATTTGGAGAATGGTGTGGTGGGCCGTGCGAGTGAGTGATGACGTCACATGATGGAAGCTTATCAGCCCATCACCACTGCAAGGAGATACGCCCACCGCGCCACACACGCTTCCCCCTTTTATTAAAAATGAGTAAAAAGTGAGTCAAATCTTGAACCTGCAAATATTTTATTGCACCTAGGTGTACAAATACTAGCATATCAGCTCCAGATAAACATTTTTTCTGTGTGCCAAAAAATCGGCTCGTAAAAAACCTTTTTCTATTTTAATTATTATATAGGCACTACCATACAACAGTCTACGCCAAGATTCAAACAATACATTACGTCTTGTCACCTTGAGCGCTAAGGATGTATGCGATATACCGTCGTGTCGTCCGACCGCTTCACTACGACGCGTGACGTTTCGTCATGTGACGTCACTACCGAACCTCGACGCGCGAGGCCGATCGGCTACAGCAGCCAACACAGAAAATGCCATAACTTCCTTAAACACAGGCAGTATTTTCGACTATAGGAAACTTCCTAATTGTGGGGTGTCGAACGTCGTAAACAACAACGTTGGAAGCATCGTGTGGGACCCGCATTATTGGTTCACACAAACACAGCAACACCGCCTAGGACATTGTTATCTAAGCTTTGCTTATAAGACTAATAATTGTTTCTAAAGTCATACTGATTTTATCCAGCCCAGGTTGTCTCTTAACATGAAACATGTAATTCCTTGTCACGTGGCGCTTCTAGCAGCCATTGTACTGCTCCAAATGCACAGTGGGTGTCTGAGTACTTTTAGCATGATATTATATATACAACAGTTTCTACAAAATTTCACACTCAATTTGTTCAAATAAAATCATGTGCTGAATGCGGTCTGCCACTATCCTTAATTTTGTACAAAATTCAATGTACTTACTAAATTCAGCACAAAATTTCATATCGTGACAGACGGCGTTAATTTATTACTTTTATACTAATTCATAACACTTGCAACTAATTTATAACAAAACTATGTCGACTGGCTGACCACTGACTTATCTCTGCCACTGACTGACTGACTGGCCATCTTTTCTTTATATTCAATCGATCATTTCTGCGTCTTCTCGATCAAAATCGTTCTGAGCTTTCAGTATGAGCCCTAATCATAATCTTGAGGGACTCATCAGTAAATCAGTCGAATGCAACATTTCTTTTGAACTTTCGTTAAGCTCGAGCTAGGTCTTGAATGAAGTAAGTAGTACGAAGGTACTCCACCACGGCGCTGCGCATTCATCTTTCATATGGAATTCTACTTATTACCTCCCATTTATGCATGTTCTCTATGCCAGTTGTCAACTGTCAATTATGACATTTTAATGTCATTTGTTTTGGCTCGTATTTTCTCTTACTTTTTTTATCAAAAACATAGCAAATTGGGGTAAAAATTCCTATATGATTTGCAGAAATGTTGTTTGCTGCGTGAAATTTTCCCCAAGCATCTTCAAAGGTCCGTATTCAATACGATGGGTAATGTTGAATTTAGGTTAGGCATTAACCCAGTTATTAATAGTATCCAGCTTTTTACCATATTTCTCCGCTTTTCAGATATCAAACGTGAAAAAATTTACCGCTGATGGGATAGTGCATGAAAAACTGCTGCTTTTCGAACCAAAACCATCAAGAAACGAAAGTTTGAGTGACTTATTCAGGAACATCACTAAAGAACAGCAGTTGAAGAAGCTAGAAAGTAAAAAGCAGGAAGAAATTGAAAACGAGACATCATTTAGAACTGCTAGAGATGTTTATGATGAGCAAAAAGGTCGGACAGGGCTGAGTATTGATCAGAAAAGCAATGCAGTTGAAGAAATTAAGGTTAAGACAGAACCTGAGGTATGAAATGCTATAATTATTATAGCAGTAACAGTTTAATTGCCCACAAACAAAATAGATAATAAGAAATTAACGTTCATCTAGAATGTAACTATAGGTCCATTTAACAGTTTTTGGTGGGTCATAGTAAAACTACAGGAATTACGTTGATACATCCATCTCTCTTAACCATACATATGCAATCTGCCACTATTCACCTACCTTTGTGCAACCTCTCGCATATATGTTTTTTTTTCTGTGTTCACCTTGCACATTTTGTCATTAATATATGTCTTCTACATTTATGCCTATCATTGTCAGTATGACAACTTGTTTTTTTTAACTTTGATATAAAACATATCAATTCCTGAAGATATAACTTCAATGTAAATAGACTGTTAGTACTAGGCACAAAACATTTGGCACTTCATCATAAGACAATTTTATTCATATGGGATCAACCCCATTACAATTTAAATATAATAATACCAAACCAATAACAAACACAAATAATTATAAATTTAGCTAACAACAAATAAAAAATCAAGCTAATACTCTAATAATATTTCAATATCCTTAGATTTATAAGATTCAGTATCCTCTTAACAGGCAAGTAAATAGATCTTATATGAGGTAACATGAACAAATATTTCACTCTCAAATTAAGTGATAAAACGTTGAAGATTTTGTTTAGGAGCTCAAGACATAGCATCTGGCCACTTAATAGTCTAAACAAAAATTTACCTATACAAGAAATATAACTAAGAACATACTACTTAAAACCATTGCATTATAGTGATCTTAAATGGAGGACATATTAGTTGAGTAAATTTCAATAATCCACTGTAATAAATATAAATATAACTACTAACAGAATTATTCAATTTTCTTTGAGTAATTGCCATTATGAGATCATTTATACCACTTATTAGATTTTTGGTTTGATAGAAAGATCTACAAGGCTGTGAAATACACTTAGGCAGTAAAAGTGAAGTTAAAACAGAATCTGTGAAGGTTGAATTACCGAGCTTTAAGACTGCTAAGGTATTTTATGATGAACAAAAGGTAGATTACAAAACAAGTCAGAAAAGGATTAGTCATTTTTTTAAGAAAACTGGTGAAGCATATTTAGAAGCAAGTACTCTGACAATGGCTAACACGTCAGGAAAGAAAGATCTCAAAAGCCTGTTCGGAGATGATTCGGATGAGGAGACTCTTGAAAATAGTGCCGATGAAGGAAAGGTAAGTGGTACACCTAAAACTTGCATACTTCATATTAATCATCACCATAAAATGACTCATAAAATAATCATTCATATTTTATCAAAACAATTTCAGAAAGAGGTAAAAGAGACTACAAACAACTCTAATCACAAACATAAGGATGATGATGATAGATATACACCAGATATTCCGACTGAAGATACTGATAACATAAAGAGTGATGATGATTATGAAGCTTCCAGTGAGTATAAAAAGAAAACAGGTGCTGAAGATGCCTTAGAAAGTCGAACAAGTCCAAATGGAGAAAAGTACCCCAAAAATTATAATGATAGAGATAAGCCAGCAAGTGATACTGATGATGTTATGGAACATAAAAATGGTTCAGACTCAGCTACAAGTAGGTCACATGATAGGCATCACAGAAAACACAGAGATGATAAATACAGGTCTGATAAGGACTCTGAAAGTTCATCAGATCATAAAAATAACCATAAAGATGGAGAAACTTCTGGTGGCAGATGTCATGACAGACACCACAGTAGGCATAAAGAAGATAGGAATAGGTAACATAATTTTCAATTCAACACATCTTAATTGAGATTGAAATTAGTACAGCTGTTGCCAATTTCTGAAGTCCACTGATAAACAAACATTGTTTATATTGAATTAAATTGCTTCACCTGATTTAGCTCTGACATCAATTTTTTTTATTGTCCTAAAAAAATTAATAACCAGCAATAAACAATTTTTCACCATGTGTATTAATGTGTATTAAATATTTTTTGATAGAAAGTTTGTAGGGTGATTTTCACACTACACAGAATAATTTTCAGTAATTTGGTTAGTCATCAAGTTCTTTATTGATATAGTTTTTAATTATCAATTATTAAATTTCCCTTATGTGTCTTGTTTAGAATTAGACATTGTTTTCTAGCTAGAAATATCGTTTGGGTAGCCTAAGCACAACAGAAAATTTTTTCTGCTGTTTATATAAATATTGTCATTTTATGAACTTACCCATGAAATGAATATTATTCAAATAATATGTGCAAAGAAAAACATTTTAGTACTTGCCATGAGGTTTTATATTTACTTCTCTTTAAGATATGGCTACATATGGACAACTTTTGAAACTTATTTATTTAGCTATAAAACTGTCTTAACAACTTTTTCCTATACATAATATTTACAGGATCATAGCAAAAAAGTCAGAAATCAAAGTATTTTAATTCAATACATCAATAACCTAAATCCAAATTTTCATCCATTATAAAATTTTTGCATTGTGAAAAGAGTTTATTTACTGGGATTTGTTGCATTTTTGTGTATTTAGGGGAGAAATAAAGATCAGATATATCTTTGAGCCTCTGAAGTATTTTGAAGTTAATCTTTTTGTTGTGTGTACAACTACGTACTGCTTCATTCGTCATAATGTAGCAGCATTTCTTTTGGTTCTACAAAATAAATATCTTTAAATACTTTTTAGCATGTTTTCATATTCTGATTGTGTTGTGACCTGTACTTTTAAAATGCATGCTTTACAGATCAGACACAGCAGAACACAAAAACAACTCAAAAGAGGATGACAGCTCTGGCGACAGGACACGTTACAATAGACATAAAGATAGATGGGACAGAGAGGATCTATTTGACAGCAGTACGATGGAGTATAGACTGAGTTCAAGGGAAGAGGACCCAACGCATGAGACCTTTGGTGGGAGGTCACACCATCACCACCATCATCATAGTAGTCGGCATAAAGAGGAGAGGGAGAGGCGTGATAGGGAGAGAGACAGAGATGGAAAGAGGAGGCGGAAGAGTGATGAGTGGAATTTAGATAAAAAGAAAAAACTTGAAGAGGAGTCTAAGAACCAACAGGATCAAATGGAGAGGGATCAGGTAATTGGTGCTTGTTATAATACTTACATCATATGGTCAGTGGAGGTTACTCAGAATAATAGAAGAATGCTAGTTTGTTTCAAATTCGAATCTTACCATTTGGAAATAGTAAGAGACAAGATACATGGCATATGGAAAAATTTGAAGTGATCTGGAGGTGATGGTAAAACCGAATTCAACCAAAAATCGTTATTTTTTTTGTGATCTTATTTGGGATAGGATTATAAAATAATACATTTCCTTCTCTACAAGCTGAACATTTCATCTCTTACCATTCATCAAGTTCTTCTTACTTAAGTTAACATACTGACCTTGTATCTTTTATCATTTCCAAGGCCATAATAATGAGGATTGAACTTGAATCACCCATTATACATTTGAAAGTGTGAAACATTAATGGTTGTCTTATGTGCTCAAAACAATATTAAATTTACTGAGTACTATCACTCTGTTGATTTTCATCTAATAAAAAGTTTTTTAAGAAGCACAAGTTGATATTGAAATAAAATTTGTGTATGTGCTATTAATGAAAATCTTTTTTAATTGAAAGGTCTATCTGTAGATTATGACATCAGAAAATTTGTGCTGTGAGTTGACACAGTGGCACATACCCAAGAGATCTATACCCTATTTCATGAGAATCCATCACGGTAGAATGACAACTGATTATCTAGTAATATCTCAAAATTCCCATATCAGCAAAGGACACATAATTCTGACTGATCCGTCAACGCCGAATTTTGTTTTGGTTTTTGTAAGCTACATATTTATATTTTGTACTTGCTAACAGCTATTTTATTTGAAAAAGTTCATTTGCATACAAAAACAAAACGCCACAAACAAGTTTTACTAGATTTATACCCGATCCATTATTGCCAACGTTGTAGACTAACACAAAAATGTCGCTTGCTGATCAGCTGTACACCTCAGTAGACCTCAAAGCGTGATGGATACTTGTGAAATGGGGTGTAATTTTCTATGACTGTCGCTTAGATCTGTCTGAGTTTGAATGATGCTGTCTTGGGCGCATCAGTGGTCTGCGGCTTTTGGCAAAGAACTGAGATTTCAGAACACCGCACAAAGTCGACTGGGGTTAAGTTGCACGATCTTGGTGACCATCACATATCACCACTGCAAAATATAACCATACCCTCAGTGAACTCGTGCAATCGCGTTTACTGTAGTAAAAGCGTCTTCCCACTGTAACCGTTTCTCCACGTCCATTCTTTTTTGGTTTGAGATGGAAGAAGTTCGTTATTAACGGCTGTGTTCACTACCATTCAGCAGCTTAATCTTAGGACTAGCTAGATGACGCTTTATCTCAGCTGCTGAATGTCATGACTAAATGCATGGACAATCATCATAATATACTTCAGACAGCATCAACTTTTAGCTGCTGAATGCTAGTGTTCGTAACCCTTGATAAATATGTTGTTATACAGGGTGTCCCAGAGGTAGACGTCACGCCGGAAACGAGGGATATTCCAAGTCATAATAATTATTCACAAGCAGTCAAAGAAGACCCGAATACTTCGGTATGTCAAATACAGGGTGCGTCATCTATTACTTTTTTTTCTATTTGAAAAATCAACACGCTTTTTACGAGGTGAAATCGAATTTTTTTATTGATAAATGAAGGTTAGTTTATGCCATTTATGTATGAAAAATAACATTTCATGTGACCACCGCGGCTTCGTTTACAGGCCAACATCCGAACATCAAAATTCTCAATGACTTTTCCCAGAATAATCGAGTCTATGGCCGCAATTTCAGTCCGAATATTGCGCTTTACGTCTTGAATTGTCCGGGGACCATTCGGATACACTTTTCCTTTCAAAAATCCCCAAAGAAAATAGTCAAGAGGTGTTAAATCGCACGATCTCGGGGGCCAACTGACATCTGAATTTCGTGAAATTATGCGGTCTTGAAATTTCGTGTGCAATAAGGCGATTAATATATACTGCGGCTATGTTTTCACGAGTACAAGCTGGACGAGCATGTTGGTATGGTCTACGACCTTCAACTGAACCAGTTTCCTCAAAACGATTAACAATCCAACGAATTCCAGGCTCTGTAGGGCGTCCATGTCAGCCAAAACTAGTGCGAAGTTTGCGAAAAGTAATTTTTATATTTCGACCGTTTTCGTAATAAGTTTGGATAACCAAAATGCGTTGTTGTAAACTAATCCATGACTATAAATGGCATACCTTTAACTGTTCATTTATGCATACCACATGACTTTTGACTCACATGGTAACACATAAACTTATAGGCAAAACAAGTAATAGATGGCGCACCCAGTATAAGCAAGCATGGAGAGCCCAAAAGTACAACCCACCGAATCTTGTGAAAGAACGAGCTCCTCCCGTAACACATTCAGCGAGCACAATCTGCACAATACCGGGTTTAGCTTCCAAGAGTTTATTTTTGTCAATGTTACAGAGACACCGGGAAGATCCGCGGTTTTTAGAGAAAATTTTGTGGATTGATGAGAAACATTCAAAAGAGATGGTACATGTATCTACACAGGTTACAAGAGTGGCATGCAGAAAATCCACATTTGATGAGTCAAGATAGATCATAGTATCGTTTTAAACATGCGGACGGGGATTCTAAGTGGGAGAATCATTGAACTGCCAGAGTTTTTGAATAGCAAAATTTATTTAGACTTTTCAAAAATCATTCATCAAATTTATTGGAAGACGTGTTCAGTTAGAGAATATCTTGATGCGGAATTTTGTTCACCTCACTTGAACCCACTCGAGCTTTTTACTGGGTAGCGGTGAAAGAAGAGGTTTACTCAAAGCCAATCGAAAATTTAGCTGAGCTACAGGACAGAATAACGGAAGCAGCTGATTTTGTTAATAACGGAAGACTCGCCCGTCTGATAACCCGATCATTTTTAAGATGTCAAGCTTTCATTGCTACTGAAGGAAGGCAGTTTGAACATTTATTTTGTGAATTTAATAAATACATTCACTAAATAAAAAAGTGGCGTTACTATCCGTCTTGCTGTCACTACGTAGAAGGACACTGTCCGTCACTCCGAGGAAGAAAAAAAATTGTATTAATGGAAAGTAAAAGATGATCACAGGGTGTAGATTTTTTTCATAGCCTATAATTTGAAAAGTATACGACTTGGATTTTTTTATAATTTTTCTGATAACTATTATGACTTGGTTCCGGCTTGACATCGACTTCTGGGATATGTTATATTAATGTCGTGTTCGAAAAAGTACAGATCATTGCCGCCGTCAACACCAAATACATTTTTATGGATGCATTATCGCCCGAGGACCTATCAGAACAGAAATTTCGTTAATATCCCACCCATAAATTGTTTTATTTCATTTCAACATCCAGCCGTCCGTAGGGAAAACCTTTATATAATGAATTTTAGGTGGTAGAAGAGTATGACCCTGAACAAGCAATCATGGATGACCAGATGTCAGAACCAACCGACGATTCAACGGCTCCTGAGGAGCTGGAGGTGCCACAGTTCCTACAGAAAAACGAACCATCAAGGAGCGAGGACCTGAGGCAGGCGCCTCCGAAACTCGGCAGCCTCGAGAAACAAAATGGAGAGAGCAGCGGAAAAGGCAGCGTCAGCCAAAGCGCTGTTGTAGGCAAGAAGCATAAGCTGAAGAAGACTGAAGTCGGAGGGCTGGTGGTAGAACTGTTGTCCCCGGCGTATGCGGAGAGGAGGTTTGAGTCCAGGGATACGTTTAAGACCATGGCGAGGACCATCTCTCACGCGCTTGCAGATAAAGGTCAGTTATTGATATTGATGTGTGTTTTCACAATGCAATTTGCCCTCCCCTGGATGTTCAGGTTCATAGTGTTCCATAAATTGAAGGATCGGTATTCGATGTATATGTTTACAAGCACTCCCTCGCCTCGCGCACTTCAATAATCAATTGCCATCAAAATAGCGGTGGAGCATTTCCATTCATGTTAATGAGATGGGCAGAGAAAAGCTTCCAATGTACCCATATTCATTTATTTAAGAAAATTTATAATTTTGAAATGATGTTGCATCATAAAGAAGCTGTTCAATTTGAAAGCTGTATGTGTTACTTTTCTTTCCAAAATACTAGAAACGCGTTTGGGCTAGGATTTCTCTCAGTCACATATGGAACTTTGAATGGAGGACCAATTAACTTTTGGAAGAGAATAAAAGGCTTTATTCCCACGTCAATTAGTCTAGAACTATTCTAATCGCAAAAGAAAAATTAAAAATGATGTATGTTTTTTGGGTGGACTATTCAAAAATCGGAAAACCATATCACTCATTTTCGTCGGTCTTTTCGCTAATTTTTGGCCCCTCTATTTTGAAAATGACCTCGTGTTTTTATCAAATTTCGACACAGATTGAAATCTATCAGTGGCGGTGCAACTTCTAGCCAGAAGCGAAAAAAATAGCTTAAACTTAGTTTTTTGACGAAATTACTAGTCAATTTTGAAATGTATTTGAGGAGTAGAAAATGGTGAGGGGGGGGTAAGGGTTGGTGGGTACCTTTTTTTGGCGGTTGCATATTTATATGCTTCTGTTTCAGATAATTCTACCTCGCTATTACATGTCGGGCTGTGTACGATCCTATAGTCTGCTACCGAAACGAAAGAGATTAGCAAAACACATCGTACGCCACTGTGAACGTGGCGGAATAGTGGGCAAAGACCTTTATATTATGAAATATCTCAAAAAATGCAAGAATATTGTCGCTAAGGGCCGTATCGTCAGTCGTTCGTACAATTAGTGTAAGACGATATAAATCAAAAGCATGAACAATTTGATGCAAATCATAACATGATTTCATGGTTGAAAGCGTTTACGTTTTGTAGCGGAACCGCCTATGCCATTGTTGCACCTTTTCATACCCACTTTTTACATTTTTTTGGCATGATCTACGTTTAGTTATAAGAAAAGATATTATTTCTCTGGGCTGGGTTCTGAGAGACATTTTTTTTTTCAGATGAAAAGGAAATCAAGGAATACGTGGAGAATTTCCTGAAGAAAAATGACGAGATCACTTCCCAAACCAAGTTATAACCGAAGATGACTCTCGTTACGATGATAGCCCATATTTAGTTTTAAGCAAAAACAAATATAAATATATGATTCTTGAGAAACGCACTCTGGAAGTGCGTGCTGGGATATTTTAATTATTAAGATTAGCTAGTATTGCTCAAGAAAAATAATAATTATGCCGGACAATGATTTACACGTAGCTGAAATATCCGTTGATTATGTACATACATATTTGTCATTTTTCCCGCGTCCTTTATTTTGTCTTGATTCGTTTGGTTTGGAAATGCTTAACTGTTTCCCGTAGGTTTGTTTGCTAATTAATAACAGTGGACGTATTCAGAACACGACAATGTTTGATGTTGGCGGCTATTTCAACCAAATAACGTTAACTGACAATAAGCGCTATAATTCCATAAATGAACCCATCAACTTTTCTTTGTCAAACCTCAACTGTTATTATGATCTTTTTCTAGATCAAGGTTATTTCTGCATAAAAGATAATTATTTATATTTTGTACCTGAACGCGAACAGGAGTTGTATCCTAAAAACAGCTTTATCAGCGCGGTCATTTGAAGCTGGACAGGTGAAATATGTTTTCGAGCACTCAGAAAATTGCAGTAATTGTTTTATTTTATAGATGATATAGGAATAAATGAGTGCTATAAAAGGTCTGTGAAACATTATCAACATAACTGGGTTTAATTAGAAACAAACATTGTATTGGTATAATCGTGAATAATAGTGCATCTAAACCTAGTTGTTTTATTTAGATATATACAGGGTGCCCAAGATAAGGATCCTATGGATGGGGATCTCAATACCTGTGGGAGATACGCCTTAGGTTAAATTAGAAAAAACTACGTTCTTTGGGGTGTATTTACATGCCGTTGAGAAACGTAAAAATTTCATGGCTCACTAAGGTATTTGGGAAAACAATTAACTAAATCGTGTTTTTCTAAATTTATTTAAGGAATATCAAAAAACCAATAGAACATTATCAGTTTTAAGGCTCTACATCATTATGTGGAGCCTTAGTGGTGTTTTTAAATTTTCTATCCGACGTTTCGTTTCTGAGAAACCATCGTCAACTTGATTTTTTTATATGATCTGAAAAAAGTACACGCTGTATCTGATGTATTACATGTTACATTTGCTGAACACAACTGGAAGAAAATGAATACGACACCAAAACAATATGATTCCAGCAGGATGGTGCCACTGCACATACAGCAAGCATCTTTTGAGGCTTAACTATGATTCTATGGATACAAAGGCTTAAGGTTATTTAAACTGTTGAAGGTCGTACTAGTATTATGACTTTAACAATTTCGTTATAGCGTTTGCTAGGACTTGATTAAAGTAACCACTGAAAAAAAACTGTGGTACTTGAGTCATCAATCCAAATTCATGAAAAAATGGAATCAACCCCTGTCCGCTCTGAGGTACAGATTTTGAGGTGTTATTCTGTATGATATTTGCTATCAATCGCATATTTGAAGTGTATGAAATTTGAATACAAGAACATGATCAGTTTTTGAATTGCTAGCTTCTAAACTTAAGGAATTAAGCGAAATTTACAACGAAAATTATTGTGAAAATGATAGGATATTGTAGCATCCTATATAATTTTTAAACCCGGATTACAGACCTATGGGACATGCATTAGATGTAATTTTTCATGGAAATGGTTTCCTACATATTGTTTTTTTACAGTAAATATAGAGATCAAATTTATGTAACGTTGCTTCATCAACCCGATCCCAATTCCCCTTCATTAAGCTCCGAAATTATGCCCCTGAAACAGGGCAGGGGTAATTTTAATAATTTGTTTCCCCAAACAGGCTAGCTTGACTAATCCCTGTCTAAACTTATACTACATATCAACGACCTCCTCTCCTGCACGATCAATCCCATCTAGCTTTGCCGATGACACCACTATATGCGGGCATGCAAGAAGACTAGCGACGACTTCCTCCTCTCTGACGAGAAATCCGGAAGGTATCATCGCTTGGGGCGTAACTCTTGTACAGTTTAATGTTTCCAAAACACAGTTCTGTACCATCACTAACAAGAAGACTGTCTCGTCAATAAGCGGCAGCTGTTGGGAAAGACCTCGGCTGTTTGTTCAGAAGTAATTTTCTCCACATCACTCTGTATCAGGCCCAGATAAGACCTAGCCTAGAGTACTGCTCACATGTTTTGGGTGCTGCCTCTCCGACTACATCACCCAAACTTGATGCTATTCTGGGAGCTGTCGGATTGATCTATGGCTCTTGTCTAACGGAAAGACTCTTCTATCGCTATGTCAACGCGTTTTCATCCTCAGAGTTCTCTTCCATGGTGCCGCGCGATGTTGTCCAGCTTCGTACATCCAGAACGTGCCGATACGACCGCCTCCTTCGTCACTAGGGTATCGAGATTGTGGAACAATCTACCTGAGGAGCTTTTCCCAGTTCTATTAACCTTAGGCAGTTTTACAAAGTTTCTTACAGCAGCTGCAGTGCCCTTGTATTTAGACTTCTGCCTATGCAGCTGCTTTGGTTTAAAAAATATCTATAATACCGCACAACAGTCTATGTCAAAGTACAAACAATAAACTCTTGACGCTATTTTTTGATCAAATATATAAAAACTTAGCTATTTTTATTATATTACATTATTCATACTATGTACATTTTAGTTCACCGCCACCCCTAAATATCTCTTTAACCGCAAGTTTCACGTATCTCATCGAACGAAGGCGGAGTGGGACTCCGGGAGGTCTCCGAAAGGCGTCTGGGGCTCGGTCACTGAAGAGGGCCCTGGCGCCGGAGTCTTTGGGCCTAGGACTAGGTGATCTATGCCTCTCGGCGGATACACCACTATTTTCCAAGTGGAACTCTATGCAATTCGGGCTTGCGTATTCCGCATTCTGGCGGGGAAGGGCCTAGAAGAAGAATAACAATCTTCTCCCTCAGCCAGAGGCTGCGATGAATGCACTAAGTGCCTGCAAGATTTCTTCGAGCCTTGTATTGCAATGAAGGCAGGCCCTGGATAGTCTAGCAGCGAGGCAACCGGTATCGCAAGTGTGGGTACCGGAACAAGCTAGGATAAAGGGCAATGATTATTCGAACGCTGAGCCAGCCTTAGGAATGTGTGAGCGCTGCATGGTAGAGCATGTTCTGTGAGGCTCTGAGCTACTGAGGCAGACTTTACTGGGATCCATAACTTTTGATCCCCAGAATGGTCAACCGAGCAGGCTCATCATGGTGGCCGGTATGTCTCTAATTTCATAATTTATTTAATATTCCCTTACTTTTATATTGCCGATACAAGCATAAATATTTGAACCCGATATTATTGTGATTACTAGTTGGCGTTGCCAATCGCGCAGCAAGAGAATAAACGTAGTGTCAGCGGTTTATGTCTTCTGTATAGGAGGAAAGGCAAGGTGACAGCACTTTTGTACGTCCTCCTCAGGGCTGAACCATTAGCCACCCCAAACTATTGACAAAAAGTGGTAAGACGACCTTGGAAAGTCTCCCATAAGAGAAATAAAGCTAATATAAATTAGCCAGAGAATGCAAACATTCCCTCAGAATGGATCGTGGAGTCGATAGGACAGCTAGACAGTCGCAAACCAAAATTTAAACATTTGTGTTCGCACCCCCTGCATGTGTCGCTTAGCCTCATTTATAAAGATGCTTCCTTAACTGACAGTAACCAGTCGCATTGTTGGCATTGTCGTCATCACTCTGACGGATAGGATGCAGAGGGGCTCTGGACTCTGAACTCTAGTTTCAGCAGCCACTTTTGCTGTAATATTTACCGTAGACTGTGAGTGGCATGTGCCATCGGAGGCGTTTTCACAAGTTGGTGTCAGCAATTGCTAGAGTGTGGTGACGTGATTTACAAACAAAACCATTCATATGTAATATGTTTTAGTAAAACCATCTTAAAACTAAAAAATATAATTATATAAAAATATAATATAGGGTTAATTATAATATAAAACTTGCATAAAATTTGACATACTAGAAATATGAATAAGTTATAATACAGATATATGCAATAGAAATCTGACACTTCCATTTTAGTGTCTTTTTGCAGTGCTTAAAGCTTCTGTAAATTCATTAAGCTGACATTTAATGTCATGCATCAAGCAAAATAAATTTTGGTTCAATTTGTGAACAAGATATACAAGGTGTTTCGTACTTGAATGGACATAGAGAAATGGTAGGTATTATAGACCGAGATCTTTTCATACCTGAAAAAAGGGCTAAATTTAGTTTTTACGGATATAAAGGGTGATTTATCTACACACGTCATATCTTTAATATCACATATAAGAGGCTCTACTGAATTGTTTTTGTTGAAATTTTGCAAGATAACGGTTAAAAAGTCCAGGACCGGACTCGATTTCGTGACTTTTGTTTTTCATCAAAATCAATACCTTTTAAGCTGAATATTGCTGAGTACACACAAAATAAAGCCAATGAATGGTGTTCAAATATTAATATCTGTAAATACCGAAGTTATAACTGTTTTACTTTAAAATATGGAACGGGTGTTGTTGCATACTACCTACCATATCAGAATGTCCATTTAAGTAGAGAACACCCCATATTAAAGACGAATACATACTGTACACAAACTCTGATTTTTATTGAAGGAATCGACTCTGCCTTTAACAGAAGATGCAAACTGTCAGTTTCCATTGCAAGATGGCACAATTATTACTGTTTCTTCTCATTTTCTGTTTCCCCACATCCTCGTAGCTATCAAAGCAGCATTGATCTTTTGACACCATTCAATTCTTTCCTCCTTGGTGTCTGCAGATAGCAGATGCCTGATGATAGTTTTATCACCTTTGCATATGATCACTAGACTGTCTTTGTCATTCGGAGAGATAGCTCTTTCCCTTTCGATTAAAAATGTATGCATCCTGGCGCATACATCTCGGCTAACTGGTCCTACCTCCTTTGTAATGCAGTTTTTCAGGTCAATTGTGTCGATTGGAGGCTGAAAGAAGTTTGTTTGTTTGTTGAAGATTCATTTAGCATTAATGCTACAAAGTCAACTTTGTATAATTATTCGCTCAAGGGATAAGTGAAATAGTAAATTGATATACAGTCTTTTGGCAAGATAATAAACAAAACTTTCTTAGGGTTGTTTGCGTCACGAATCTTAAAAATATCTTAAATGTTTATACATTCAAGGTGTTGTATTGATTCACATTATTATGAACTTTAGATTAAATATTAAACCTACCAACAAGTTCCTGAACCCGTAGTATTTATGTGGGCATATTATATCAGTGTCCATTTAAAACAAATTTCGAGAAACAGATAACTGATCGTACAAATCTTGAATATTTGGCTCGGAAGTACATAAATCCGTGATTTCCGTCGTAGTAATGTTTTTCCATATTATTTCATTTAGTAAATTATGGAAAAATTTTGAAATATTTGTCAAGCATGTCCATGTGTATTCTGAATTTCGTGGCTAGTACACATGTTGCGACTGGTTATTCGGCCACAGGTTCGTGACAAATTTTACCTCCACCTCACCCTGACTCTGTATGCATACATTTTTTAGGATCAAAATTCTTACCATCTTTTTCTCGTCATCTGGGTACTTCCAATAACTAAGCAAATGTCCTTTGAGCAAAGACCATCGCCTATGCCAAGCTCCAAAACCAGAAACGTCATCGAACATCGTCAGAAAACCACGATGCTCGACAGAAACTTCCATTTCACAGCTAATCCTCATTTCGACTGTACCTTCCAAAGGACTCATTGGGGGTGTCTGAAATTGTAAGAAATCGACATCAGATCTTTCCGGATTTTTTTTTAACTTCCATAAACTTGATGATATACAGGGTTGTCCCAGAAGTCAAGCCGAAAACGGGGGATAGGCCAAATAATAATAGTTATCAAAGAATTATAAAAAATCTAGTGTACTTTTCAAATTAATTTTAAAAAAATCGGAAAAACCTGTAATGATCTTATGTTCCCATTACTACAAATTTTCATTTTTTTCTTGGGCGAACTGACAGACAGTGTCATTATACGTAGTGACAGCAAGACAGATAGTAACGCCATGATTGTGTAGTGCCACGATGTATGTGTACACCATACAGGAATACGATAACAAGCACCTCATTTATGGGGAATGTAGATGCAATGCTAGTGATTGATCGTCATCCCGATCTCCGAGTTTTTGTGAATGTGCACCTTTTACTCTCAGAGGGACGATTCCCAAATCAAGCACATGCTCCTTTCCTTACGAGGACGTCGTACTACGAACACGAGCAGTCTAAGGAGACCCGATTTCTTTATTACGTCAAATAGAAGCAAGCACGGGAGTGTTGTTACAGAGACATCGAGAAGATCCGCGTTTTTTCGATAACACCTTTAGATAAATCTACACAACTTACACGAGTGCCATGCAGAAAATCTACATTTGATGAGACAAGATAGATCACAGTATCGTTTTAAAATGGGAGAATCATTGTACCATTTGAAATGCCAGAGTTCATGAATGGCGAAGTTTAAAACTTTTTACAAAATCATTTACCAAGACATAGACATGTGGTACCAGCAAGACGGCTGCCTGGTTCACTATGCCCGTTTAGTAAGAGATGCGGAATACCCGAGCAGATGGATAGGGTGGCCTGGTGCAATTTCGTGGCCAGCCCGTTCAACTGAATCTACTCGATTTTTTTGCTTTTTTTCTACTAGGGAGCGGTGAAAGAAAAAGCCAATCGAAAATTTGTCTAAGCTACGGGACAAAATTACTGAAGCAGCTGAATTTGTTAATAACGGATACGTCTGTCTGATAATCCGATCATTTTCAAGATGTCAAAATTGCATTGCTGCTCATGGAACATTTATTGTGAATTTAATAAATGCATTCACGAATTAATAAAAGTGACTTTACTATCTATCTTGCTGTCAGTATGTAGAATGACACTGTCACTCCATCGAAGAAAAAAATTCACAGGGTATAGACTTTTCAGATTTTTTTAAAGCCTATATTTTGAAAAGGACAGGACCAGATTTTTTTCATATTTTTCTGATAACTATTATGACTTGGCCTATCCCCCGTTTCTGGCTCGACGTTGTCTTCTGGGATACCCTGCATAAATAAATCAACTTACATTATTCAAAGTCCAAACTTTCTTATTAATAGCCTGCACTGAAAATACCATGTAACCCATCATAGCAAATGAAGATGTTCTGACAGCTTGAGGCCCTGCAGGAGACTCTTTGACAGGCATTACCATCCTTGAATCCTGTTTTCCTTTTTTTGGTGTCACCAACTTACCTACAAAAATTCGAAATTGTTTTACTTCCTACACAGTAAACATTATATCTTAAAACTTTTGATACAGCTCATAATTAATCCTGATAAGGCACCCTTACGTCAAGTTTAGATTATCAACTCTTTAACGAAGTTTTTAAGAATCATGCAATCTTACCGCCTGACTTCTTTTGAATGTGGTACTTGACTTCATGCGGAAGAAACTCTTCTTGTGCCTGAAGGCAATACACCTCAAAAGTAACAGTAAAGTCACTGTAAATATCATTAAGCACTACAACACCAGGTATGGATAGTTCAGTGTCTGGATTTTTGGCGTTTTGTACGCATGTAGAGACAAGCTTGGTGGGTACCACTTGATCTCCACACTTCACCAGACACACCACATGATGGCCTTTGCCCCCAGCTAAAAATTAAAAATATTCATGGCGAATATAATTTAAATAATAAAGATATAGATTTCCTTACCAGCTGCAAGAGCCTTGACATACTTGGCCTTCAAGGGCAGAACAATATTGGAAATACTCAATGTTCCTTTCTCTATAGGCAAATTGTAGGATAGTTGAGGCCTGATAGTTTTTTCAACTCGCAATCTCTGCAGTTCGTGGAGCGCTGCTTGCCTTCTGTGAGCTATAAAACAAATACAGAACATGAGAAAAAGTTTCCTGGTGGAAGCTGATAACACCTACATATCCATTATGGTTTTTCATGTATCTCGCAACTTACTTGCAACTAGTAGAACTTTCTCTGCTTCAACTTGCTCAGTAGATCCAGAAAACTCAGGAGTTGACATGCATAGATTCAACGCTTGACTGGTTTGTGATATTATGTTTTGTTGCTTGTTTACTTCTTCCTGCAATTCTGCTGTTTTTCTCCTTACAGCTTCTGAATCGTCTCCTTTTTTCGGCTCCACTTCTTCTATAACTGGTTGCCTTATGATTTGACGAACCGGAGGCGTGCTAACCTGAAAAAAAAAATGTTCATATTGACATGATCAAATCGAGTTCACATATTTATAACATTGGTTGAAAATACTACTAGTTTCTCATCAGTCTTCATAAACCAATGTGCATCAGCGAGTTGCTCTGACAAGCATCTAAGCCTTTTGCCTTGGTGATTTTCCAAACTATTGCAGCCTACTCGATTTTAAAGCATTTTCTGAATCAAATAAAGCAATCACGTAGTTTTTGGTCTCTAGTTACCATAATCTGTAACTTTGGGTCATAAATCGTAACTGCAGAAGAAACATTCGTCTAAGAGAATCAGAAAGGAAAAAATGCATTGACATATTTCAGTAGCGTTTTCGTTCCAACGAAGATTTACTATATCATCAAATAACGCGAGTGTATTATAATTATTTATTAGTTATTACTTTACTTATCCTCACCTGGTTTTGTTGTTTTCTGTAAAAACTGACAGAATGAATCAATGGCATGACATTATCTCCTTCAACAATGTACTCCGGTAGATTGTTGGTCGGTTTCTGAGGGGTAGCCATAATCTTCACTGGTGAGGCGAATTTATTTGGTGATGTCTTGACGTTCGGAGAAAAGTTTTTGTAGTTAAAAGAGTTCGAAGGTTGCGCAACGGTTTTCTAGAAATTAAAAAGCTCAAATTAACTGTTATTTGATCATTCTGTTTAGTTTGCGGATCTTGAGCAAGTGACTTTTTTGAGTGAGAGGGATAACATATCGTGAGACATGTAAAACGAATAGTTCGTATTGTTTCATAACATTGATTAACGTATTCTCCAAGATGCTCAATCTAATGTTGTAAAGTAGAACCACAGTCATTGCTCAGGAGTAATAGAAACACTCCACTTTCGATAATCTGGTCAATCAAACTACGTGTTCAAAATTCTTGTTTATTGAATACGTTTTGGTCCTAACGGTGTACAATTGACACTTTTTTTACTATATATTTGATTTGTCTGCCAGGTTGACACTTCGTTTGTTTTTCTTTCCATTTTCACATTCCTATACAGAGTGTTACTATGATAGTTACTATTCCGGATTTTAAAATGGCACCACGCAAAACCAGCATAGGCCAGGGCCTGCGCAAGCGCAGCATGTTATACCATTTTAGAATATTGTAGCAACGTTCTGTGCAGGAATGTGAAAATGAAAAGAAAAAACAAACGACGAAGAATTGTTCGGATAGGCTCCCGCGGTTTGAATTCTGGAAATGACATGGTTGTCCGGTTGAACCGCGTTGGGAATGATGAGTTCATCGTTTTGGTTCCATTTGTGGAGCTATTATCAAGAGTGGTATGGTTCTAGTAGAGTGCAAGGCCCCAATCTGCCTATTCCCCGTCTCAGGAATAATAACCCGCGAGGCCATTGAAATCGAAAAACGCCTCAAACGTGATGATAGCCTGAGGTGACCGACCACCTGGAAACTTCACGACGTCATTGTCCTCACCGTTTCGCCTACCAACACTTTTGATGACGACACGTCAGTGTCACCCATCCCCCTCCACCACCTGTCGTGTTGCTTAGGGCAACGCGTCAACGTCAACCATTCCAACGTCAGTTGTCTCTGAGGAGTAGACAGATTTAAGACCTTAGTCGTAACTGAAAGTTCTAGCCCAAGACTAGGCAGATTGAGACCTCGCAGTCAACTAGAATCATGTCCCTCTTAATAATGGCTCCAAACTGAGAGCCGAAACGATAAGTTCAAAATTCACAACGCGGTCCAACCCGAGAACCAAACACGTGGTTTGATTGACCAAACAACCATGCGGGAATATCAACATGAAAACTACAGGACAAGTTTCAGATGTTACATTACTCCATTTTCTTTAAAAAAAAAATGCTTATTTTAATACATGACGCCAGCTTTATAAGGAATGTCACCCCTCAACCTCACCCATAATTATTCCCAAGAATTCGTATTCACAGAATTTCTAGACAAGATAAAAGAAAATCCCATAACCTGAGGAAATAGTTCGAGAGGTTCATGTAACATCTAAAACTGATCCTGTGGTTTTCATGTTTATAGGACTCCATTGTTAGGACGCTAAATCAAACCACACATATACATTTTAATAACAACGCTTCGACCACGACTGTGGTACAATGTCATTGTACTTCCACTGTGGTCATTAAAAACTATATTAAGTATACGTGGATCGATTTATCGGCCAGACAATGGAGCCTCGGTCCAAGAGGTGGCAACGCTGGCGCCTAAAAATAGTGGTGGACAGGTACATAGTTGTAAGCATAAGTAGTTAATAGCGTCACGGTACATATGCTTATTTTGGAGCAGGCACGCCGTTTAATTAGATTGGGCATCTGGTTCAATATGTCGATATCCGTGTCGCTCACCTCTGGAGAGTATTGTCGAACTTGTTTAGGTGGACTAGGTCCAGAGCAATTATCTTCTTCACTCTGACTGTTAGTAGTATCTATATCGTCGAGAATACTAGAAATATCACTTGCTGTGCTTTCATCGAATACTGGCTGTAATGTAGAAAAGCATGTGTATCAATGAGACTTCAAGCACATACTATATATAAAAGAGCGTGGTGAAAATGTTCCATTGAACTTCAATTTAGTGACATTTGAAAGAGTTTTGTCATACAATTTTCTGATATTCTACTATTATGAATTAATGCATTTTGATACTTACCCTTTTAGCTGGTGTAGTTTGGTTTTTGCAGACAGCTTCCAAAATATCACGACCAAAGCTTGTATTTGGATCATCGGAATCGTAATTATCCTCGAAGCTACAGTCGAAAAAATTAGAGCTTTATCAGTGAAGCTTTCCATACTTTCAGTTTTATATATTCAAAGGTCAGATAAGTGAAAAACCACACTAAATCAAAAAATGCTATCAAAAATAAGTTGTGAAAAATATTGATGAACCATTACATTATTTTTCGGGTGTCTTTTCTTATTTTAATGAAAACCCAGCAGATACAGAGTGAAATTTAGTTATTATGTCAAAGAAGTTTTTTAAATCAGGGACCTAATGATGATTGTTAGTAATCTAATGAGTTAATTTAATGTTAATGAGGTGTATGAAATGAAATTAAAATGATATTAAAAACATTTTTATTCCACTAAACTATATCACAACCATGACAAAGTACATATTTAATTTCTGACTTAAAAATAAATAATGTTTGTTATCTGATTTAAAAATTACTTAACTATCAACCATAAATTAGTGCTTTTGTTTTAGTAGTCACAAACCTTTTGTGCTAAATATTGAAATAGTATTATACTATAATGACTTACAGATCGCATTACTATTTCATAATTGCAATGTTTTACTAGTGAGTATTTGATTAGTTTCACCAATTTTTCTTGAACACTACTTAACAAGTAATGAGATCCTTAAATGATTAAACACAAAAAAGCTACAAGCCAGCATACATCCATCAACAATAAAATAGAACACATTGATTCAGCAAGTAACAAAAACTCAAGTAGTATCTTAGATAAGGCTAAGTTTTGAATCTATATAGAAAAGGTCAGTTGAAAGTGACGATTTTGGAGAAAAAAATCTACATGCTGCATCTGCGTGCTAGATTACTACTTAAAAATAATTTACGATGATGGTTGAAGCTGGTTTCTGCTCACCTAGCGCCAACTGGTTAACACTAAAGGAATGGTAATGGAATCAGGCTTAGCGCTGATAATATGTTTCAGCTGTGTTGTAATCTTATAAGTACAGCTTAATAAGTGTCGATTGGAAAATTTGAGTTCGTCTCCATAGTTCCCATGTCAATCGATCGGCGCTGATCGCAAATGAACAGAAACCGGCTTCGACGATGATTTTGGCCATCTTGAGATATGTAAGCTGGCTGGATGATCCCCAAAACAAGCATAACCCATAAACAACATCAATCATGCTAAGCAAAAGAAAAATAAAACCCAATTAGTAAGTTTATCGCACCTGCTATCTTGTTGATTACCAAGTTCATTTGGAGTTGGAGTCCTGGTTTGATCAGTTTCTGTCTCGGTGGCAGCTTCAATGTCTGAGAGACTAGGATAGAGACGACCTTCCTTGGCAGGGGACACTTTAATGCGTTTTACATCTTCCAGGACTGCGGCTACCTTAGGACTATCCCCCTTACCTAATAAATCGATGAAAAAGTCGTCAATAAATTTCAACTACCAAGACATTTCACCAGTACTAAAGAAAACTGTAGATAATCCTAGTTTCCCTAGGGGGGATCCATTCTTGAAAACAAGAGAGTAGAATAACCTGAAGAAAGTGTTCTATTACCGTTATGACAGCCTTTGGCCTCTGTGTTGGCGTGTTAATCCGCTTTTAGACACTTGATCACAAACTTGATTATATTTTGAGAGCTGAGACTGATGGATGATTGCGAGACTTGCGCACCTTTTTTCCTGAGAACGTCCCGGGGACAACTCTTCTATCGAAGTTAAATAATACAGTTCTCCAAAAGATAGTGGAACCACTTTCACTTTCTAATCAGTCATTCTTCTGCGTCGTTTTCATGAATTAATAGCATAATGACTTCAATGTATTTTATGCTCTAATGGCAATAAACATAGCCTTTTAGAAAACAAACTCACTGTAAGGTTTCCTCTTCTCCCCAGATCTCCTCTGTTGCTGTTTGCTACTAGCACCTATAACTTGTGGAGGTCGATCTTTCAGCATTGCTGTTTGTTCTGTCGCATCTACTTCATCATCAGATTCATCGGACGCCATTTCTTGAATTACTGGCGCTTCTTTGGAAGTATTTTCTGAAACCTATGTACATATACAAAATTAAAAATTATAAGGACCATATATAATACGCAAACAAAACCTGATGAAACAGTCGATATCTACAAGTCATGACTGTGGTTATTATAAGTCAATGCAATCCAGTATGCTCTAAAATGGCCCTGATGCATACAAATAACAAACCAACCACTCTCACGAGATGTCATGATTTAGTTTGGTAGAAGACAGTTGCAATTCCATTCACAACTTTGATTGAGATTTCCAAATCCTAGTTTAAAAAACATTATTGACTATACCGGTAAATATTTTTTTCATGCTTTAAAACATGAAATAAAAATTGATTATTGCATTGTTCGATCATAAACTTCAAAAACATGTTTTATTTTCAAAAATTACCTCTTTGCTCCTGTGGAACCTGTTCAACAGCAGATCCATCTCCTTCTGCCTCTGTGCCTTCATGCTATTCTCAATCTGTTCCTGCGATATCGTAGTTTTGTTTTCCAATAGGGCTGCCATTTTGCTAGCCAGCCCTCCGGTGGGCGTGGGCGTGGCTTTAGATGCTGGTGGAAGAGGTGGGGGAGTTGGCTTTGCCGAACTGTGTATGAGCGGCTTAACCGTTTCAATCTGCCGAGTGGTTTGCGATGCTTTTGGGGTAGGCGACATTGGAGGCTGATAACGATAGATTGGGGATTAAAATACACTCCGAGACCCTCTTCACAATGCCTCAACACAATGTCGCCTTTTCGACCGTTTATCATTCACTGCTCGTTGGCACACAGTGACAAATATTATACTATTATTTTATAAACAGTATAATCAGAACTCATCAACTATATATGTCAAACCAGACTCCGGCAATATTTTTAACAAATAAGCGATATCTAATTACAAAGTAGTCTATGCCGATGGGACTGCTTGACTGTCGTTCGAAGCACTTACGGATGATGGCTCAGAACACCTTCATAAATTTCTACTACAGCTTGGGATAATGTGAAGAGGGTTTTCCTTAAAATGTTACCAATATATCTACGTCCAAATAATCATTTAGCATACCAAAGTAAAAATCAATTCCAAAAATGTGAAAAATAAACATCATATAAACAGATTCTCAAAGTGGGAAAAAGTCGTGTTAATTAAATCCTGTAGTAAAAATGTTCAATACCTTGGCAACTCCTACTGAACTGTGCTATGGTTAAGTAATACAATACCGAACCCATGATAATTTATTGTTGTTGATCTAGACAAGAAACAATATTATCAGTGATAATATTTTTTTTTGTTTTTCAGACTGTTCGGACATTATTACATACTTTTGAACACTATATTATGTTGATTAAAAGACGTATACTAAAGAAGGACTGAATGCTTCTTTTCTAAGACAAATGGATGCATTTGTATGTATTGATTCCTCACCTGTGTTGTCTTAACACCCGCCCCATCATTCATGATTTTGGTTGAGCACGCTTTCATAACACTTTCCACTTTGCAAGCATGCGCCATTCCAAATGCTGCTTTTGGTACCAACGCGTGTCCTTGATTCTTCTCAAACAGGGCTTTCCTTTCGGAGACAGACAACAGTGCCGGATCTTTCTTCATTGCTGTCTCAACACGAGTCTCTTTTTTCTCCAAAACAGTGTTTGATACAAACTTAGGTCTTGTTGGTTTCTCTTCTTCTTCCATTGCTACTTTTTCGTTCAACGCATTGGCCAGTAGTTTAACTTTACTGGCCACAGGCTGTTGAGCTTCAGATGTCATTTCCATTTTGGTACCCATTCGATTCTGTTGAGATTCTTTTTCCTGTGAATCATACTTGTATACTAACCGACTACTCGACGTGGTCCTAGTGAAACCTTGTGATTCCTGCAGTGGCCAACATATTAATTATTGTTATATCATGAATAATTTGTGACAAGTTTGATTATAACTGTGTGGTTAACAAATAAACAGTTAAACAGAGATGCTAATATTGCATACTTATTGAACAACCCAAGTAATTCAAATTAAAAACTATAGGCATTTGTTTTCAATTAAGTTGGTTAATTGTATGTCTTTGTCAACAATTTGCTACAATGAGATACAATGTTATTGAATGAATTATGCCAAAACTTAGTCGAGTTCTTTTCAATCTTTGTAGTATTATCACAATTTGTATTGGATGCATCAAAACATGTTCCAATACAACATGTGGTCTTTTCTGAACTGCTGTTTTTTCTACTACTCTACCTAAAAAAGCAAAATAATAGTAAAAATCATGAAAAAAAAGACGCGGGGAAGTGCTTTTTTCAAATTTTACAATCTGAAGTTTTACCTAACTATATCTAATATCTAACCACCATTGAAAACAAAAACAGAAAACTAACCAAAAGTGGCACACAAATAATCTTGAATAACACTGGAATGTAAAACAATACTGCTAAACACATTTTAAAGATATAATTATTATTTAGTATTGAAGAAAACTACAGATCCATTGCAAATGTTCACTTACAGATAATACCAGCATGCAAGAATATGTGGTGCTAACGCATAAATAATTTTGAGTTGAATTTTCAGAATAAAAATTGATTGTCCCTCCATATCTTGGATATGGAACCTTTGCTATTGAATCATCATAACTGTCTGTCTTCCTGAACATCTTCACAATAAAGTTTGATGTTATAATGGACTAGTTATAATCACTGTCACAAAATAACATATGTATTGTTTGTTAGTAAACACTGATGATACTTCATTTAAAAGTTAAACTTTGTTAAATTACATAGATGGACTAGCACTCAGAAACCACAGGTTAAAAGGAAACAAACAGAAATCAGAACTAGATGCATGCTTTTTTTTAGTACTTTAACAGCAAGTTGCATACACAATCTAAAAATGCCATTGGAGTAGTTTTCTACCAAATCCTGAACTAGACTAATTAATCTGGGTTTAATTGTTAAATAAAAGATAAGGAGTTATGAAGCTGAAATCAGTGCAGTGACAGTTTAGATGTGTGAAAAACGCAACCAAATACTAATAAAATAACTCACCAATCGACTGAGAACCTCTTCATCCCACTTTAATTGTTTGGGGGTGGATTTAACCACACCTTTATTATCATCCTTCTTGAGGCTGCTAACGATTTTTTGACTCCCAGCTTGAGTCTTTTTTGGACTTTCAGCCAATGTTCGTGGAGTAGCTAATGTTTTAGCCTCATCACTTTCTGATCCCTTATCCTTATCACTTCTCTCTCTTCCAAAAAGTTTCCTAACAGGGCTTTCTTCATGACCCTTTAGAAGTGATTTTTCAGTAGTGCTGTTAGAAATCCATTGAGCTGATGCATTCTTAGGACTTTGTGGTGCCTTATAAGATTCCAAAGTTTCTTTATGAATGACAGGAGGCTGTGGAGCCTTTGGTTTGTTGTGCCTCGGAGGTGTAGTTTTTTGTGGAGAATTGGTTGTACCACTTGGTAGAGGGGGTGCAGGCGCTTTCGCCTTTTTGGGAGTGGTTGCAGTGGAACAGTTGTCACCCCGAAGCTGGAAATAGATATCAATAATAAACTTACTTGTCTCTTATGCCATTTTATGGTCCCTTAAGATATGTTTATCTTCAAATTGGTATTTCCCATATGAATCAGTCAGGGCAAGCAAAAATAACGTAAGTCCCATAATTTGAATTTTTCATGAGACATATAAATATCCATTGACAAATAAACGAGTTTTAAGATACTTTTGGGTTTAATGTACTATTTGAGTTCGTTCTATAAGATTGAAATTTCGAATAACCTTCACAGCACATTAATAATAATGGAGAAAGCCTGAAAAACTATTGTGTAACATTGTTAAATAATTTTATTTTTCATAGCTTATTATTGAAAATTATACTAAAATATTGGCTTATTAACATGCCACGTTCTAGTTTTACATATTCTAGTATTTACATAGGGGAAACCCAAGGAAAGTCGAATTTGCTGTTGTTGTACATCTAAATCATAGATCGACCATCGTGACAAAATATGGAAGACTTATTCGTTCAACATTCTTCAATAATCGGCAATCGGTTGTAGAAGAATCCACATGCTTACGTGATTGCCTGGCATCAAAATGGGTTTGTTAACAAAAATTGCATCTTTGTACTACCTATATGAACATCCATTTAATTTAATTATTATTTTATATTTAAAGAACTTTCTCAGTCATATCTATGAGGAGAATTGAGTCAATAGTTTTGGTAGGAAATAAGAAAACCCTTGGACAAGTGACTTTGAGACAAGTAAGGTCTGAAGTATTATTTTTATCATTAGTCAACTTAAAATAAATATTTGCTGCATATAGCACATAAATATGAAAATAAAATAATACAGGGATACAAGCACTGTCTTTTAACTGACCCATTCAAATACCCGCCGTGGATTAGTGCGTGCAGAAACCACGTAAGTCCTGGCAATACGATGTCTTTGCACTGAAAGTGTATTACGTGGTGTTATTTGTAGGAGAAGAAATATAGTAACTAACGAGATTTGTACCCAGAATACGCGTCTACCTTTAATGTATCGTTCTCAGTATAAAAAAAATGTTGCTAAAAAAATGGTTTTTGCACTGACCAATTCGTATAGTCCAGGAAGTATCACCACATCCGCTGCCAAAATATTTTGATTGATTTTTTGCATTATCTTATTTAAAAATGACCCCTTTTACCGAATCTGCATGTTACCAGGCCCAAAATTGTTTATTTAAAAAATTGCGTTTTTCGCTCTGGACGATATTTATACAGGGTAGTGGATCAACGGAAGTCAGGTGTTAGAGGGCCTCAAAACCTATCGAATGAACCCCTATATGTGTGGTCCGAAATTTTGTAGTTCGGGAGATATTCGCAATTTTGTGAAATTTCGAAAAAATGGGATAATGAACTTTCAATCGCAATTACAACTAAACCATTAGGTTTATGACTGTGATTTTTTTTTGAGATGAGCTAAATGATTAGTTTTAGCAATCAATGGTGACTTTTTAAGAGAGCTTATTAGAAATCAACGCAAAATATCTTGAATTCATTTTTTTGTGAAAAATCTCTTCCATCCCTCAACTTTGGAGGGCGGTAAAAAAAATTGAGGTTGTATTTCATTATTCATTTTATTGTAAAAACTTTTTCAATCCGTGTAGAATAAACCCTGAAAATTTCAGCTTGCGACAACGATAAACGTATGACGCAATACAATCCTTACCACCTACAAGTACAGAACCTATTGTGTTTAGCCGCTCTTTATGGCGATTTACCGACAAATGTGGAAGATAATTTGATTAGCTTTTAAAGAACATGTACGAAATGGCCTCCATTATTTTCTATATGCAAGCGACACTTTCTAATAAAATTGTATTTTAGTCTTTGAAATGAATTTGGGTTTCCATAATTTTTATTTTTGCTTCATCAATTTTCTGGGGCAGTTGGTTGACATTTGTGTATTCAGATGTATAGATTATCCCCTTATAAAACCCATTGTGCATAGTCGCTTGGATGCAACTCTTGTACTTTTTGTACATGGTAATAAGGATGCATGTTCTCCGAGCGTAGTATTGTGTGCACTGAAGTATGGGATATGTTTCTGCATCGGGCAATGGCTCTGGTGCTTATAGAGGAACCTCTCTCGGCTGCTTCTAATATATCTTCTATTTCTTCTGAGCGTATCCTCGGCGCTCCTAGCCGACGACGAGTACCCTCAATATACGCATTATGGACGCGTAGAAAAACGCGGTAGTCGGTTGTGGTCCACCTCTTCTAACCACATACTCCCGATACATGCAAGCAGCTGCTCGAGCATTTCCTATGGCAGCACCATAATAGTAATGCATTTCTGCATAATCTGGCGGAGAATACGACATGATTCTACTCAGATGCCAAACGATAGATACAAATTCCGCGCTGGACCATTGCCTGACTTAGTAATTTCGGTCGGAACGAAGATTGTACGCTCCCCCACCTGGAATGCCGAGTTGAGTGCCCAAGCTCATTAAGCTCATTTGGCTATTTGCGTAAAAAATTCCGCCATTTTGATTTTACGAAATGTTAAAACAGACAATAAATCTCGCACTGCTAGGACGAATCTAATAGTACCTCATATGTCAAATGCCATCAAGTCGTTTGGAATGTAGCTCGTAAAATAGAATTTCTTGTTTACATGTATAGATACCCACCTGCGTCAAACATACAGATTTTTCAAGGTGAGGCACTTATCGTAGCAAGCTGAAATTTCAAGGGGTTTATTCTACATGGATTGAAATAGTTTTTACAATAAAATGGATAATGAAATTCAACCTCAATTTTTTTTACCGCCCTCCAAAGTTGAGGGATGGAAGAGATTTTCCACAAAAAAATGAATTCAAGATTTTTTGCGTTGATTTCTAATTAGCTCTGTTAAAAAGTCACATAACCATTGCTAAAACTAATCATTTAGCTCACCTCAAAAAAAAATCACAGCCATAAACCTAATGGTTTAGTTGTAATTGCGATTGAAAGTTGATTATCCTGTTTTTTCAGAAATTTTACAAAATTGCTAATACCTCCGGAACTATCAAATTTCGGACGACACATATAGGGGTTCATTCGATATGCTTTGAGGCCCTCTACCACCTGACTTCCGTTGATCTACTACTAACTACTCTATATAGAGTTGATAGTTTTCGAAAGAAAGGTCCTTATGAACTTTTATCTAAAGTTGAAAGGGTACAAGATATAAGGGACTTGATATTTGAAACATAACAATATAGAAAACAAAATGTCAATGTTACCAAAGTTCTTAACCATACAGGGGTTCCCCAAACCCCTGGCATTTTGACTGGAAATCATGTCATAGATCACACACTACACAAACAAGTGCGATACACTTTTTATACTCAAAACCAGTACAGAAAAACAAAATATATTTGTAAATTGCCAGGTTGCCAAGATCAGCATTAAATACAGTGTGTAACAGATAATGAAAATATATATTTTTTTAATTTATGTAAAACCAACTTGATTAACTTTCATTACATTCATGAAATCAAGCTGATTTTGCAAAAATGGTCCTTCAAATTTTCAACTCATTCCACATATTATCTAAACCTTCTTATTCGATACTAAACACTAAAACCATTTGAATGATGCTTATTAAAACGAAAATTGCAAACAAAATGTTCATGATTGCATTTTTTTCAGGGAAAATTATATCATACGTCATTTGTAATAGACTACGTAATTTTTCACACACTGTCGTTCTAAATAAAAAAACAATGTCTTTCTACAATAAAAATTTGTTTAAAGGTATTATGTTAAACTGGGGTGCATGTAACCCTTATGAAGGAGACTTGTCACATTTTAATAGTGGGTCCCCAGGGTTAAATATCCATCAAACATTAATAACAAAATCCCACAGCAGTTTTGGGATATTGATATTGCAAACCTTTTCTCATATTGTGATTCGTGGTTGAATATCGTTGAATAGTCAAGTTCTTCAAATCATCACTTATATCTCAAAAATTATCAACTTTAGAGAGGGGTTAATAAGAACAAAATGATCCAAGACAAAACTAAAAAACCTTGCCCAGCGCAAAAAAAATTGTTACTGTAACTTTTGACTCTGAGTGATAACATGCAGATTCATTAAAATCAGTCAGAATAAGGTTATGCATAAAAACTAATCAGAATATTTTCCAGGCGAACTGCAGATACTTCCTTAGCTAATATTCAATTCTGTTATGTTCATAGACCACAGATAATAAAAATTAAAAATGTTCAATTTGAAAGACTATGCAAAACAAATAATACATGTTCATGGAATGATTATACTCAATCATCTACTTTCATCATTTGATTTGAGCCTCTGATTTCTTTTTAATCTACACTACTTTTCAGATCATTGTCAAGTGTGTTTCACTTTATACCATTCTTGTGGTACACCAAAGAATCTCAAAGTTGGTTTTTCATAGAATTGTCATGAGACAATGAACACATGTAACTCAAAAATACTTATTACAGATTTTAACTAACTTTGAGGCTCTTTATTTAGAATTAGCTTAAAACAAAAACTATTTTTTTTAACTATACTATATAAAGCAATTAAAAATGACCTTTAAAGGGAGTGCTACTGAAATTGTATACCATACATGTTGAATATAAATTTTAAATTTAAACACAGTAATCTAAAATGAAATTGGTTTTTAGAAACTTGTAAATCAGAATCCAATAAAAAATTTCTGAGAATGACACAAGGTATCAAATAAAAAAAAGTGGAGAATTTACAGGTTCTGGTCAACAATACATCAAGAGAGTCACATTTTAATGTTTCATGGATCCTATTTTGGATTTGGAAGGTTTTTTCCTGTAAAGTCTACAAACTATATAGCTATTGAGGTGATACTATCAATTAAAAGACAAATTGCTTTTCAAAGATGTGTTGAATAAAACATAATTAACACTACAAATATGTTTTTGAAAAGTAAGTAATGTAGCTTACTGGTCTCACATCATCTTCCCACTGATTGATAGTTTGAGCAAGATGTGCCAATTTTCTCAAACCCTTTGAGGCTGTTTCTGATGAGGGCTGACCTTCATTTTCCTCACATGCATAGAATTTAGCTTCTGTCCTATGGATTGGTGAAGAAATATCCACTTCATCCCCTCCTTAAATGTTCAAAATTCGAAATGTAAGTAGAATGCTTTTAAAAGTTGTTACTGGGAAAGAAAATAGAACTGGTATTTTAGAATAGACAATGATTTTTAAAATACATCTCAAAGTAATATTTTGAAGGTCCTCATCTCTGAAACTATTAAATTACCTGCATAAAGTTTTCCAAGTCTCTTTAACTTATTCTTTGATTCATCTCTTAAAACATTTTCAGATCCATTACTGCCTGTGCCTTTATTACTTACAAAATCATCTCCTGCTATTTCTACCTCAACTCGCACATCATCTGAAGAAGTAACCTTTATTTCCATATTAAAATTATCTCTCTGTATATTCAAAGTATTAGACTTTGCATTTGGGGAACCTAAAACATACTCGCAGACCCATTTAATATATTAAAAAGATATAAATTATCAATATATCCAGTAACAAATATAGCCACTAAACTCATTTTATGCCTCTATATTCAATTTCTTTATCCTTCTGTGATTTTGTAACAATCAAAGCCTAGTTACAAAAAGAGTTTTTAAATGATAACAAAATCAGTATATTACCTGCTATTTCTGAAGAGATTCGAGTTTTTGAATTTTGTCTCTGGAACCGAGACAAAGCACTTTCAGACTTGTTTTCTTTAAGAACTATTTCAAGATCTTTATCAACATTAATGCATGAATCTGATACGGATTCTTTGTGAATCCTCTGTGGAGTCTTTATGTCAGTCAGATTTGCTTGCGACTGACTACAAGCCATATTCAAGTTTGAGTCTTTTAGGGGCGTTTTCTCAAGCTTATCTGATGAAGGATAATTTTCCAATAACTTCTGGCGCTCTCTAGCCCTCGCTAATATATTCTAAAAACCGTTTTAAATAACATCAAACATAACAATTGTTCTGATAGCTTACCTCTGTAAAGGCGTCCATTGCAAAATATCTTTTTTATCACGTATAATAGCAAAATACAATAACACTATCGTTGTTTACATATAAGGCACGTCAAGGATCGGGAGGTTGATCGAAAATTTGTATTTTTCCAAAGTTTGACTTCAAAAAAACTCTCAAACCACAAAAAACCGTTTCATTCCAAATAACAGTTTATCAACAAGGTCAGCCGTCAAGTCGTTTTGAATATGCTTTTCAACTTCTTACGGCTAGGGGGCGCTAAATTCAATTAACGGAAATATTCATAGAAGACCAAAAACGGATTGGCGGTTTTAATGACTAGCGTAATGACGCAATTTTGAACCATATGTAAGCAAAAGGATATACTGCGCTGGGTTGGCAGAAAGTTGCCGGCCGATTCTGGAATATCGACTCGACAAAGAGATAGCTGACCATGTGAAGTTAGCAGTTCCTAAATCATTTTGTTGATCAACAGGACGCACACGGAACGCTCCTGGGTTGTCTATCTCTGATCTCTCTCCCATTTTTTTGTTGTATGCTATAAGTATTTTGACAAGTTGTCATTTTACGTCATTTGTCAACGACAGTTCACGTCAGACGTCAAACGGGCGTCAAGAGCAAAAAATCCTAAACCAAAACAACAATACGATATAATTTCCCCGTTATCACTTATGCGACATCGAAGAATGTAATAATAAACAAGCAAATCACTTATAACGGACGTCAAGGGAAAGTATTAGAACGTAGCGCGAAATGGCGGGCGCCCCTGACCGCGATCCTGCAGTCGCAGAAACGGCAGCATGGGTGGAATTCTGTGAGAGGCACGCTCAGGTCGCCGCCCAGGACTTCTCCAGAAGCTGTATGCAGTTTATCAGCATCAATCTTGGAGAAAGGTCAGATCTCAATGAAGCACCTTTTAGCACCTATATGTTGCATTAACAAAAAGACAGCCGCTTGTACTAAAACGAATGTGTCTCATGACAGGCTCATCTTCTACAGACATGTAATACATGCTGATAATGCTTACTAGAGGAGTCACTCAAGGATATAAATATGCAAGATTTTTATGAAACTGTGTTGCCTCCACTCTGAATGTTGATTGAAGTTTTATCAGTATTTATGCCTACAAACATGAAGTCTAATGCTATTATGGGAGATGTTTATTCATCAAAAATCTTTATTGCCCTTCAATAAGCAATTACTAATTGAATAGAGTAAACAATAACATTATGTAATGTTTTTAAATATTGTCAAACCAATCTAAAATAACATCATGAAAAAAATATATCTTATAGTTTTAAGTGACACTTGACTACATTTATCAATTACACATTGCAATTAGCTACAGACATAGGTTACAGTGAAAATTGGCCTATAATTTCTTTAATTATAAATATCAGTTATAAATGGCAATTACCTATAATTGTTAGGTACAAACTGTAATTAGCTATAATCTGGATATTATTTATCCAACAATTATAGCTAATTGTAACTTCTATTTGAAAAGTATAGCTAATTGCCACTCATAACCAGTAGTTAATAGCTGATTTCATCTCATAGCTAACAATTGTAGAACATTTTTTTCATGATTTTCTCTCCATGCTTTTTTATTATGCTGTATTATTTACAGTATGTGATTTTCTATATCTAACAGTCACTCAGCAGCAAGTATTACTGATTATTTAAGAATTTATTCAACACTTACAGTTATGTGTTGTTCTTTTATGCCAATGATGAGTATAAAATTAAAATCAAGCATTGAATAAAGATTTTTGATCATTACGTTGTAATGTCTTATGAAGGAAACAAACAAATTGACAATGTACCATATTTCTGAAACGATACACAGACAAACACAGAGACAAGTTGCATATTATGTAATGTGTGAGGGAGATGGATGTATGAAAGTGAAAGTTTTATATTGATGCATTCTGCTTTTTGCTGTATCTTTTAAGGCTGTATTTGTTGTTACCTTTTCTGAAAACATTGACTAATATTAGATTTTTTATGATAGCGCCAGAGCTACAGTCACCCATAAGGATTTCTTGAAGAAGTTCATTGAATCATTTACTGAACAATTTGAGATGGATTTCAATAAGAGGAGATTACAGCACACCAAGATTTCGAATGGTGTTGGGTCCAAGAATGAAGATGATGTTATAGATGAGGAAGGATCGCCAAAAATGCATCACAAACCATTTTTTAGAAGGTTATTATTATTAATATCATTATTATAATTATTTATACTCTATTTTGTCAAAGACTTTATATCAAACTGTGTTGCAGACTGAGTTTCAAAATGTTGCGCAAAAGCAAAGACCTATTCCACAAGCAGCATTCAGAAGATGTTGACTTGGCCCATAGCAAAACAAAGTTGGCCAAAATAGTTGTAGAATGTAGAAAAGAGGGAATAGTCAACTATTCCACCCCAGAAAGCTTGGACCAACCTGGAGGACCACCAAAATGGGAGAAATGCAGACTTCAATTGGTCAAAGCTACTGGAGGCTACATGCTTGAATTCTATTCACCTCCAAAAAATCCAAAGGTAGATCTTCTTGAGCATAACTTAAAATGTGAATATTGATTGGTATTATTCTATCAAAGTGATGAGGATTGACATATCTGTGCTTATTGTAGTGCTGTAAAAACCATACCTACTTACTAATGGTTTCCTTGTCTCAACTGTTGTATTTTTCAGAATTTCAATGTATATTATTTTTTCAGAATTTCAATGTATATTATTTTTTCAGAATTTCAATGTATATTATTTTTTCAGAATTTCAATGTATATTATTTTTTTAACACCTGAAACATGGTTTATGTGTCCTATTTACTGCATTAAATAAAATATTCTTATATTAATTCATATTAAATTTTTCATTCTTTTGGTGCCATAATGTTCATTTGGTTGATGAATTTGAATCATAGGTTTACTATGTTAACTAATATTTGATCCAAGTAGCAGAAATAATATCTTCAAGGATTGGGTATCTTGTATGCCCCCCTTGCCCTCCGATGGGTGCCCATGCTTATACAAGTTCTGTATTCTTTTATAGCCTCGTTGTGGAGTATTCTGTGCACTAATCACAGAAGCCAGAGAAACAACAGCTTTGGAAATGCCTGATCATGAAAACACATTCGTCCTGAAAGCTAGTAACAACATGGAGTTTGTTATCGAAGCACATGACACTGATGATATGAGGTCATGGTTAGCAACTATTAGGTAAGAGGTTTCATCAATCTCAGCAATAAAAAGAATCTAGGAATAGAAATGAAGTAAACATGAATGTCATCTATATTCAGGTATTGCATGAGGTCGGGAGGCCCAGGATCTCTTGGATCAGAAGTGTGCGGGCATGACCATGTTGATGCTCCAGATTTGCCTCCTAGGCATATAGTGCCTCGAGGAGGTGATAGACTGTCTTCCAGTTCCAATTTTGAAATTTGCCCTAATGCAGGAGAGGGATTCAATTGTAAGTTAAATGCCATATACACTGTGGATAGCTAACCATAGAATCATACATCATCTATACTAAAATGCTACAATGTTATGTCTTATTGCTGCATTAGATTAAACACCCTTTCAAAACAAAACAGCAGTGCACAATGTTCAAATGCGGTCATTCCCATTATCCAGCAAGCCATAAATGTCTGGGCAATCAGTAACAAGCAAATAGAATCTAGTGCTCATATTTGTATATTCGAAGTTGAGTCATTTATTTTAACAGTGAGTAGATCTGAAAAGAAATGCTTTTTTCCTTTAACATTTTTCTGGTAAAATTAAAGTAACAAAGTTATAGCCCTTTGGAAGTTTGAGTACCGCCCTGTCTCAATAATTATATGTTCGTGTTTGGCGACAACGGATATAATCCGCCTGACCGGTTCATCGCATCGGAAACAAAAAAGCGAAAGAATTTGAAACGTTTATCACGATGTTTTTCGTCAGTCGATAACGCGTTAGTGAATGGTAGTGTTTATTGCGTGGCTCAAACGAAATCAAAAATGGCACATGTTTACGAAAATGCTGAACTTGTGGACATGATTCTTATTTACGGGGGAGCAGTCTTTACAAAATGCTCCCGGATGCATCACGGATTTACGCGAATCGGTTTCCCAGTCGAGTGCAACCAACCCCTCGTGCCTTTGTTAATGTAGTACAAAGGGCTCGTGAATCAGGTGACTTAAGACCTCACAGGTCAGGGCATGCTGCTCCAAGACCGCACGATCAAATACAGGTCCGCACTGAAATACTTGTCGGGACGATACTTTATTAAACAAGGTAACATTTTTTTTTATTTATTTTTTTATTTTTACACACATATTTTGGTTTATCTTCCTTCTACAATCATTATCTGAAAATTAATGACTCAACTTCAAAGTCACCCTGTATATATAGGATAGACAATGCCGTTCATTTATGATTGTACATCTATTTTCCAACACTGCTTGGCTACTGCCGAGCAAAGAATGACATTTCATTCAGTGATATATCATAATGTATATACTACTGCACTCACATCATCATATTTTGGGAACTGATGGACTTTATCGAAACACATAGGAGGTTTCATGTTTGCTGCTGATGCCACATACCTTCTAGGCGCATCTATACAGGGTGTCCAGTGGGAAAGTTCACTTTTTGATTTAAGAAAAAAAATACAAACTTAATGAAAAGAAAATATTCATTACTATCAACATATTCTTAAATTTGGCGGTTTTTATTTCTTAAATATCACTCCGTCTCAATGTTTGCCATCCCTTCGGATACACTCTTCTAATCGCGCGCCCAAAATTCTGAAACTCTTACATGTGTACATGATGTTTATTTCTCGTCGAATGTTGTCTTTAAGCTCCTCCAGTGTACGTGGATTATTGGAATACACTTTTGACTTTAGATAACCCCACAAACAATGATCGCAAGGCGTGAGGTCGGGAGACCTAGGAGGCCAGTGAATGTCTCCAAACTTAAATATAACTTTTTGAGGAAACAGTGCTTTCACCTCCATCGATTCTCTGGAAGTGTGGGGCGTGGCCCCATCCTGTTGAGACCATGTGTTTCTGTTGAATCGACGTTCTATTCTTACAATAGGAAGAAAAAAAGTGTCAATCATGTCCTTGTATTGCTCGGAAGTAACTGTCAATGCATGACCGTTTTCATCTTCAAAGAAATACGGCCCAATAATACCGCTAGAGGATATGGCGCACTAAACAGTCACCTTTGGACTATGTAGCTGTTGTTGATGTTTCTCTTTTGGGTTCGTTGGTGCCCAATATCTGCAATTTTGCTTGTTCACACCGCCTAAGTGAAAATGGGCCTCGTCACTGAAAACAACGTTCTCGAGTCTTCGCTGCGAAGGAAAAAGATTCAACATCCGTTCAGCACAAGATTTCCGTAATACGTAATCACTTTCCTTTAAAGCATGGACTGATCGGATTTTATAAGCATGAAAATCCATTTTTTTCTTCATTATGTCATGCAGTGTTGACCTAGAGATTCCCAAAGCAGCGGAATGCTTCCATACAGAACGCCGAGGATTTGCAATGCCCTAATCACTTACTCGACGCACATTTTTTTCAGCTGATACAGTAGGTATGGGGCCAGGAATGGGTTGACTAAGAAACATCTTAATCCACTTTTTCAATAGGTTCTTACTTGGGGCATCTCTTGGTCGTCGAATAATCCTCGATAGCAAAAGCACGTTACGCTCCGGTCCAACGTTCCATTGTGACTATTTAACCCGCACACCAAACGCGTCGATCAAGACCTCTCCTCTCTTCCTCGCTTATGTGGTTGCCGCTTAATACAAATTTTAAATGTCAACTTTCCCACTGGACAGCTTGTAGTATAACTGAGACTGTGTTCATACAGGCACTGACATACAAGATGACGCGCCCAGTATTTAAAACATATATATATTTACAATCTACGACAACAAGCGTTTGCCCGACTTTCCACCTGTAAACGATGGCAATAGCGTAAAATACCATAACAACATCCCATTGTCTTAAATGGGACTTTTGTTATGTCTATTTCTATTTATCGTCATTGGTTTGAACAAAATATAGCGCTGCTTTAATTTTAATAGACAAGAATGTAAAATCACAGAAAATGGATTGAAGAAAAATATGTAACCAAATCATTATACAAAATTGACATTGTAGCATTAATGCTAAATAAATCTTTAACAACAAAAAAAAAGTAAACGAACTAAAGCTACATTTAAAATGTGAACCATGCTGAAGTGGAGCACAGGCACAAAGTCTATTAGTTGGTATTAAATGTATAAACAGGATTACCTAGGCAATACTATATTATAAAAGTCCATAGGTCAAACTCAGACAAAAAATGTATAGACTTCATAGTAATATCCTTAAATACAGTTTCTAAAACTGCTCTAATTTCTGTGGCATAAACCTCATGTTCTCCTCTACAAGTATGTTGTATTTATTCTGAGTCAAAAAAAGCCTGCCGGCTCAGGTTTAAAAGTTTGCAAACTGTAAATTTCGTGACTCTGGTCAGCCCAATTGAGTTTTAATCTAATTCAACTCACTGTCCACTGTATGGACCTGCTCCCGTGAGTGTTGCACTTCTTACTGCTGAAGGCTACCAAGGCTAGAAAACATTATTTTATTATACAGAAAAGCATAATTTTGTTGTAAGCTAACCACGGCGTAAACATGGCCAAAAGATTTTATTATCTGCTCTCATTAATGAAAAGCTATATTCAGATAGTGAGCTATCAATCAATGAAATTTAATGTAGAAAAACCGCGGGAAGACTGGGATTTGCTCTAACCACCTTTGACCAAAACAGTGCTCTTGACAAAAAACTTACAATTTTAGAGATTCTTTATAACCCATTGAGTACAATCAATGTTAATTCTTTGTGCATTTATAGCAATGGAGACTGATATAGGCCAGACCTTACGTAAAGAGCTGTGGTTCCATGGGACCTTAGGGCGATCTGAAGCTGCTCAGCAAGTATTGCATGATGGAGCAGCCGGTCATGGAAGGTTTCTTGTCAGACAGAGTGAAACCAGGACAGGAGAATTTGTGCTGACTTTCAATTTTCAGGTAAATAATGTTTTCAGCAGAAGTGCATATTCACATACAGCAAATTCATTGAAGGTAATTTTCTGTTGTTAGAACTAATTTGAATACTTTTTCAATTTCAGGGTCGGGCTAAGCACTTACGCATGACCATAAACGACCAAGGTCAATGTCGCGTCCAACACTTTTGGTTCCAGTCGATCTACGAGATGTTGGAGCACTTCCGGTCGCAACCTATTCCATTAGAAAGCGGTGGAAATTCTGACGTTACGCTCACTGATTACATTCTCAATCCAAATGCGCGTCAACAACACACGGTAAGGTCATGTTCATAATAACGATTTAAGTTATAAGCTGGTGATTGGTATCCCACTTCTCCAAAAACAGTATTCTAAAAATACGTTTTTGAAGAAGCTGATATGAGTTACCTCAAACCAAAAATGACATAAAACAGCACTGCTCTGCGTGTATGGGAAGTATGAATTTTGTTTTGCCATCATAAATTATAATACCTATTTACCAGGATCGTGGGCCATGAGAATATGTTCTTATAGACACTTTTCCTCTTTGAAGATACATATTTTATATTGTTGAAAGCAAAAAGAGAGATATATCGGAGCTGATCACTTAAGATGAAGCTGCAAGCAGGTCTTCTGACGTCAATTTTTTATACTAGGCGGTAACCTAAATGCCAGGGCTTCGCGGCTGTTAGAAGGAACTCAAAGACACCTCAGTAATCCAATTTTTGAACTGCCTAAGGTTAGAAGAACTGGGAGAAACCTAACGCAGAAAATGAGATACCGTAGCGTCATTATGAGCATTTATCACGGCTGTTTATTCATTAAATATAGTTTGAAACTGGGTGTTTCGAATTCGACCCTCACCATTTGGATCTCGGAAACGGTAAGATACGAAGTCGCTTAATTGGTAGCAAAGTTGGTAATATATAATATGTAATAAATAAGGTAACTAACAAATGCCGCTTTGAAATTTTTGAAATTCAAGGTACTTCTGGAGAGACAGAAAAAAACAAGTTTTCCAAAAATCGTTATTTTTGTCCGGCTTCATTTCTAGTGGAATTTTAAAATAAAACACTCATTAACATTGCCACTTTTTCTTCCTCTATAAGACGGCATAATTAGAATTTCAATATGACGATTCATGTCCTCCAGCATCAACATAATTTTTTTCTTATGGACGCCATATTGGTTTGGAAACATCTATTAGTAATTTTTAAAAAGTATGCTAATTTTTTATTCTTTATTATTTGTTTGTTTGTTTAAGATTTATTTAGCATGATTGCTACGATTACATTCTTCTAAAAAACTAAACAATTACATAACATATAGATATTTATTTATATTGTTTTTTTATTCTCATATAGTTTGCTTACAGTCTTGAGGGTACAAATGACAATTTGTGTTTGCTGTGGTACTACAGACTAGCATTAAACTACCTTCATATTATTTTATGTCCGAAAATGAGAAGACAAAAATATGGAAACATATTTTTTTACAAAATTAAATACAATAACTATACAAAAAGATTTTAAAAATACCGTTTAGCTAATATTTGGTAGCATAGCCATTAACATTCAACACCGCCTGACATCTGCTGCTCATAGAAGACACCCATTTTTTACGGACGTTTGTTGCGATATTTTGCCAAATATTTTTTACATATCAAATAAATCGTTCCTATTTTTAAACGTTTTTCTTGTCAGTTGTCTTTTAACATGCTCCCGGATATGTTCAATGGGGTTTAGGTCCGGGGATTGCGAAGGTCATGTAAGAACATTAACATTTTTTAACACGCTTTTATTTAGTCTTAACCAGTCCTTTACGAATTTTGAGGTATGTTTGCGGTCATTATCTTATCTTGCTGGAATGTCCATCGTAAAGGCATTTTTTCTTCAGCAAAAGGGAGCATGTATTCACTAAGAATATCTTTGAAAAGTTTTTGATCCATTTTCCCAACAATTTCAACAATTGGACCCGTTCCAGAACTATAAAAACAGCCACAAACCATGGTATTGCCTCCACCGTGCTCAACTTTTTGTTGAATCTTTTTCGTATTGGACGTTTCACATCATTATGCCGTACAGTCAGATCGAAACAAGTTAAATGTGCTTTCATAGCCCCATAAAACTGTATTCCATTGTTGTTCTGTCCAAGTTAGATGAGTTTTAGCAAATTCAAGCCGGGCAGTACGATTTCTTTTTTAATGAGAGGCTTTTGTACTGGACGCCTACCAAAAAGCCCAAAATCCACCAAGCGTCTCTGCACTGTTCTGACAGAAAGATTCTGGGCACCCTCTTCTACGATTCTTTTGAAAATCTGTGTGGCTGGCATTCGAGGATCTTTCATGGGACAAACGTTTAATGTAGCGATCCAAAACATAATCTTTTTTTTTTTTTTTCGGACTTTACTTTTACCATTCTCACTGATGTTAATATTTACCGCACAGAACGAATAAATACAAAAAAACTGAAATGTTTCCATACTTTTGTCGTTACAAAAACTATGGTATTAAAAAAAACGCCTGTTTTTATTTTCAGATAATTTGAATATTGATAAGATAAACCTTGTATTAGTACGGGAGCCAAAGGTAGACTTTGATATTTATATAATATGTTCCTTCACAACTTTGATTTAGGTATATGAAATAGTTCATAATAATGTTAATATTTGTTTCCAAACTTTTGTCTGCTACTGTATCATACATTGACATTGCCAAACCTTGGTTATACCTGAAAAACGGATGTTCCTAGGTAGGCCTTGAAATTATCAGATAGTCATTTTCGTATACCAGACCAGACCTCAAAGACAACATACAGTCAAAATCAAGAAAGATCACTCTTACGTCATACCATAAATTGTACTGAAGTAATCAATGGACGTATGTCGATGATAAAATCACGATGTCAGGAACATATATTATGACAATGAATTTATATTATGATTTTGCGAAGTTAGGTAATTTTACTGACTATTTTCGTTTTCATTTTATCTCATGGTTTTAATAATAATTTTAGTGGGAAGTTTTTGTTTTGAAAAAAACAGTTATGAGTAGAATACACCCTTAGACAGGAACACCAAAGACCAAAGTATTATTCGAAAACAACCTAACCTGCTTTAACATAACCTAATTATCCATCTTTCAAATATGATCGATCATTGAACATGAAACCATCATTTATCTTTGTCCGATACATGCAAATTAGCAATACAGTTTGTTTAGACAATACAATTATGTTTGTATCTGTCTAATACATATGAAACTTCATTAAAAATATAGACAAATCGCTGTCATTTGTCTTTACTACAGACTAAAATGATGACGCAACCGTCATCTTTCGTGATTTCGACTATAGTAACACAGTTTGGAAGACTGAAAAGGAAATAATTCGAACCGCGAGCACAGAGAACAATCAGGCACATTATAAACATTTGCTATGATTCACTTCTGCTTCTTATTAATGATTATTATTACCATCAATAAAATGTTCAGTTTGTGTGCAGGTTTTACTATACCATTTTATTTCCTTATAATTTTCGTCCAACAGCAAATGCATGGCCAACTAAAGAAATACATCACTGAATTTAAAAAAGTCCATTTAAACGTACAAGATTTCAGTTTAACGTCCATATGAAAAAAACAAAATTAATGATGGAAGTCAAAAGAAGAAACCTCGAATTGAAAATTTGAATACGCCATCTTGTAGAGGAGAATAAGTGGATAAACCTGGTATGCAAAACAAATGAGTATCGGATAATTTCAAGCCCTACCTAAGAAATTCTGCCTTTTTAAATAACTAAAGTTTGGAATCAGAATTAAAAACTCTATTCATTTGGCGTCCATAATAAAAATTCAAATTGATGCTGGAGGACAAGAGGCGAAGAGTCACCTTGTAATTCTAATTATATCATCTTGTAGAGGAGGAAAAGTGGCAATGTTAATGTGCAATTTATTTTTAAATTCCATCACAAATAAAGTCGAGAAGGAATTAAGACGATTTTGGAAAAGTTCGTTTTTTTCTGTCTCTCTCCGGAAGTACTTGGAATTTCGAAACTTTCTAAGCGGCATTTTGTTAGATACCTGAACACGACACTTTGCTCCCATTTAAGCCTCTGCGAATCTCTTACAGTTTCCGAAATCCGAATGGCGAGGTCGAATTTGAAATACCCGTGACACTCATAGGTACACTTAGCTACAACGCCATCCATGATACACTAATCTCCAAGTGTATATAGAGTGATTTACAAGTCGTGACCAAAAATGAAACTTCATACACAGGACCGCATTTTAAGGGGGGTCTTCTATGTGACATTTTTTCCTCAATGGCTTCATTAAAAAGATGAAGTTTAAAAATAAGAAAATATTTTTTTTAATATCTTCAAAACCGTTAACTGGAATGAACTAAAATTTGATATGTGGATTTAAAAGTCGTAAAATTATCGTGCATCACAGTGGCGGAGATACAAGGGATTCGTGGCATCATTTTTCCAAATAAAAATAGTACGCCACTGTTTTTTTGAAACGCGCAATTTTTCGGATTTTACCTTCAATTTGCTACAAATAATTACTCTTGTGTTTTTTCCTAGAGTGCATTGGTTTCGTAAAAATAAAAAAAAGACAAATTGGATAATCAAAGCTTTATTTCAGTACATGTTCAAAAAACCACCATTCTGACGGATACAAGTGCGGCATCTTTTTAATAAAGAAAAACGTATTTCCGCAAAATTTGTTGTGGCTTGAATTTGATGAAACGCATCATTCTTTCTTGTAACTGATCAACAGTATTAATTTTTTCAGCATACACTAGTTGTTTAAAAGTCCCCACAAAAAGAAATCCAGGGAGTTCAAATCAGGCGTCCTCGCAAGCCAATGTACGTTGTGGCAATACGTTCATAAACAGTTGGCCATTCAAAATGCCGCACCAGACATTCAAAGAAAATCTGTGTGGAAACGAGTGGATTCTTACAGAACCGGGATTTTCTAACGACCAAATATGTTCATTATGAGAATTAAAGGTTCCACTCCTCGTAAAAGGCGATTCATCTGACCACGAAACCAAATCGTTAAAATCTGCATTTTGATTATGCATTTGCAGTAACTACTCATAAAAATTTCGCCGTTGCACTTCGTCGCCGGCTTGCAGACACTTCACATTTTGCCGATGGTAACGATGTAAAACTTCCGGATTCAAAATTCTACACGCAAGACTTTGTGAGCATGGTAACTGGGCTGCATTCCGCCTAGTACTTGTCCTAGGATCATCCAACGTCAAATCAATCACTTCCAGCTCCTCTTGAACAATCTCCCGGATACCATGGCCTCTAACTCCGGAAGTTTGGCAATTCCATATTGCCGAAGTCTTACAAGTGAACGCGTAGGAACCTTTGTTCTCTCCCAACTATGACCTTGATAATGACCTCGACGAGGAGCAACATATCGTAAGATCCGTCAGGAGATATTTTAGGGCCAACGGCGTCAGTGGCAGTAGTGCCTCCCTTAGTGATTTTTTCTCAGAGGAATCTTCAGAAGATTCCTCAACTGAAAAGCTGCATGGCACATCAGGGGAATCTCCTGACCTCAAGGTGCGTAAAGCACCTGGAGAGGATCGAATCACTAATAAGGCGCTACAGCTACTTTCGCGGAAGTCCTTAACTTATCTCGTGGCAATAATCAATGCCATGCTAAGGACACAGCACCTCCCAACGGCGTGGAAGACCGCTGATGTCATAATGATCCCAAAGAAGGTGCGTTCGATATTCCCCCAGGATTACCGCCCCATTAGTCTACTGTCGGCTCCTTCTAAGCTCGCTGAAAAGGTACTACTACGTCACCTTGAAAATTTCTCGGCAGACCACAATGTGCTACAGGCCATAAGACTTGTTGAACGAGTAACCAGGGGGTTCACCCGTAACGAAAGTAGTGGCATCTTGCTTCTGGATGTCTCAAAGGCATCTGACAAGGTGTTGCACAAGGGCCTTCTCTACAAATTGATCCATAAGGGCTTCTCCTTCTGGCTCCTAAAACTTTTGAAATCCTTCGTCGAGGGTAGGAAATTACGGATCAAAATTAATAACGTTCTGTCGACAACACGGCCCATCAAAGCCGGTGTCCCTCAGGGTTCTTGGACCAGTCCTTTATTCACTTTCGATTCATGACGTCCCTTGCCCCAGCAACTGTGAAATCTATCTCTATGCTGATGACACTGCCCAGGTGGACCAGACGTGCTCTGGGGATCTAGTTCACGAGAGGCTGCAAAGTGCAGTGGAATGGGCGAATCGGTGGCTGATCAAAATTAATCATTAGAAAACGCAGGCAATATATTGTACTAAAAAGCGTAGCGGCGCCCCGTCTGAGGTTTCAGTGAATAGAGCTCGGGTACCATGGGAAAGGTCTGCTAAGTATCTCGGTGTCACTCTTGACAAAAGGATGACCTGGCAGAAGCACACTGAAGCGTTAAAAACTAAATTCCAAATCTCGTTTCGGCAACTCTACCCTATGCTATGTAGAACAAATTAAGTTTGATCAACTAAGATGGTTATTAGACCAGCGATTAAATACGCAAGTGCGGCTTGGTGTTTTCTCGCCAAAACGCATTTGCGTAGCCTGCAGGTTTTGCAGAACAGAACCTTGCGTACAATCACTAACGCCCCATGGTATGTTTCCAACGAGACCCTTCACAGATACCTTGACATCCCTTACCTAAGGGACTACATCAAACAACAAGCGCAGCTACATTACAGTCAAGCAGAATCGCATAACAACACTTTGTTGCGCGAGTCAGTAGACTACACAGTCGAGCAAGTTCGCAAGCACACAAGGCCGCGACTCCCACTGTGAACAAAATTAAATCGTGCGACTTCAGGTCCAACCAAAATTATATTTTTTCTTCAACAACAATCTCAAAGCTAATTTTAGGATCATTTTAAAATTGCCGAATACTACTTAGCAATGCCAAGGCACCCCTCAAATTGGCGCACTTCTTTTTTCTTTGCTCTCCCTCCTTCCTTCCTTTCTTCTTCCCTTCTTTCTCCCTGACTTTGTTTGGTATCTGGGCAACCAGACCTGACAGACCTACTGACTTACAAGACTTCAACCAAAGGTCCTACGGACCGCTCTGACAGACAATGACGAATAGAAAGACTTTTACAAAAAAAAAAAAATGGTAGCAGTAACGATAACAACTGTAAAACACATAACTTTGACAAACTGTCTCCCAAGAAACGTCAAGATGGTATCAAGGCTCCCTATTTTATTTTGAAACTAATTGTATTTCGGCTCTTCATGAATGAGTAATGTTTTATTTTTATTTTCACGAAAACAGTGCACTCTAGGAAAAAACACAAGAGTAATTATTTGTGGCAAATTGAACGTAAAGTTCGAAAAATTGCGCGTTTCGAAGAAAAAAAAACAGTGGCGTATTATTTGTATTTGGAAAAATAATGCCATTAATCCCCTGTATCTCCGCCACTGGTGCACTTTAACTTCAAGTAAAGTAGGTAAATCCATATACCAAATTTTGGTTCCTTCCAGTTGACGGATTTGAAGATATTGAAAAAAAGTGTTTTTTATTTTTAAACTTCGACACCCCGTATCTTTTTAATGAAGCCAGCGAAGAAAAAATGTTACATAGAAGACCCCTCTTAAAATGCAGTCCTATGTATGACGTTTCATTTTTGGTCACGGCTTGTGAATCACCCTGTATAGTAAATACAGAAACAGCTATCACAATTTCTCATAGATAACGCTAACGGTATCTCATTTTCTCTATATTTTGGGCCGCCAGACAATATCATCTTCAGGTATAATACGTTAATCACGACCAAGTCGTTGAAACTTTTATTTTTCGTTATTCTGTAACATGCTTTCAGGGCTCGATGGGTCGCAGTCCCTCAGCACCCGCGGGTACAATCCCATCACAACCGACTCACCAACCTTCAGCCCCAGCCACCAGCACCGCTACAGCGCTAGGCAGTCCTAGCACCGCGGTTGCCACTGCCACCAGTCCTCACGGCACACCAGCTATCGCTGGCGCTGGCGCGCTCACCAACGGCCACGACAGAAGGGTGCCGCCGGTACCGGAAGTCAGACAAGTGAGATAGACGTATTCCTTCCTAGTTACAGTTGTTTTAGATGGTATTCGTATCCCTCTCGTAGACTTCTGCAGGATGTAGATTCTGAATGGCATGCAACAGTTATGTGAATGTTATGCAATAATTGTGTCAAGTCCAATATGTCGCTTGGATCCATATGCGAACTACTCGTACAATTATATGTCTAATCAGGGTTATGATTTCGTGTTCTGAATCCTCTGGACGTTTTAAACTCAGATAGTTTTTTATTTTAATTTTTTGAACAAAACTTAGTGTTTCAAGTATTTCAATACCCTATGAAATGGTTGGGGACTATGGAGTACGGACTAATTCTACATGGGTCTGTTTGATTGACTTGACTCACTTTCTTTCGTTATACATGATTTTAGATAGCCTACAGGGGCTAACTTCCGCCAAACAAAATCCTTCATGAACTGATGGCAGCGTTGCTTACTCAACTTTAAGCCTGGAAACATACTCGTAAGGCTACGATAAAAAGGGTCTTTTTGAATATGATTATGCAAAAAAGGAACCAATCTTAGATTCCTTGATGAGATTGGCATCAATAGGAAGGTTTGCCATTTTTTGATTTTTACTCAAATCGAGAGATTTTGTTATTAAAAAGCGATAAACAAATTGAAAAAATATTGATATTTACGTCGACTAAAAGCATTTCAAAATCAAGGATCGACGCGAGGCTGGAACACGTACGTGTGCGCGAGACTAGACCGCGTGTCGTCAGTAGCTAGACACACCTCGCTAGCTCGCCCGCTGCATTTACCATTCTCACAACAACGCCCCAGTAATCGGTTTGGAGTAGTTAGAGCTGGTACGATAGATTTTTGTTAAATTCTGTGAACTTTGACAGTGTTAAATGTCCAACAGAAAGTGGTGTTTTGTGCCAAAATGGGCAAGTACGTTAAGTACAACACCACAAAAAAAATTCTGAGTGCTCCAAAAACTGCCGCACAACGTTAAAAGTTATTTGACGCAGATCGACGGGATGTAAAATCAGATTCTTCCACGTCGACCATGTACTGCTGCGAAGATAACTTTGACCTGGAAAAAGATATGGAAAACTATCTACAATGCAAGATGAGTACCGTTCGAGCTCGGATGAATCCTAATATTGCACCTCATAAATTTGCATGTTAACTGGGTAGATAATTAAGCTCTACGAAACGAGTGTTCAACGAAAAAAGAGCAAGGCAGAAAATCAAATATTTGCAGCCAGCGGCGGCACGCCGGGCGGGACCCTTAACCTAAAAGTCCGAGCCTGAAGGCGTGGAAGTTATTGAGGAGGAGCGTGATGAACTGCCTGAACCTTTAACAGTAGAATTTCAGTCACAGGTATGTGACAAGGCATGTCAAACCAAACAGGTTCATTTTAGAAGCAAGTCAGTTCAAATCTCGCAAAAACGGAAAGTAATGGATGTTGCTGTATCGCCAATAAGAATTCCCGCGCTTGCTAAACAGATTTCAGAGCGGCCAAAAAAACGTTTGCAAGTGGAAAGTGAACGGGCAAATCCTGAAAGTCCCGCAATAACAGAAACATCCGAATCTGATTCGTATGAAGCCAGTGGAAGCAGTACTGAAAGTAGTGACAGCGAAGCTGACCAGCTTACTGCCGAGATCGTAGTCATTCTAAGCGCAATATTAGTCAACGTTTAGAACCAGCTCTAAACTTTGTTATTTTAGTAGCTATAAAATTCTATAATGTGACTGCCCCCCCCCCCTAATTTAAGTATTCTCCAATAGACGCTAAAAAATAAGATTCTCTCTACATCCCTCTCTTATTTAAAACATATTAGGTACCATACTTTACTTCAGTATAGTGTAATACAGCCTCATTATGCATGCAAAAAGAATCAATTTCGGGGCTCTTAATAGGCGTAACAAGGTAAAAAGGTATGTATGATAATTTAAATTCCATAATATTTTACCTAGGAAGAAAAAAGCAGAAATAAATAGCCTTCAAAATTATTGTCACCAGCAGGCATTATTATGTCTTAATATTATTAGATTTCAATAGACTAAAGCAAAGCAGGATCAATTTTTGCGGAGAAATACAAAAAAATACCACCCATCCCATTGGAGCTAAACAAATAAATTTCGCGAATCAGCTTTCTGATAACCTTGGAGCATTGTGCTAGTACACAAACGTCGGTCCCAGTTTATATAAATTCGTATTCGTATACTCTTCACTCCGAAGACAATATAAGATACATGTATTCTATGAGGGCGACAGCACGTGTCTGGCTACTGACGTCACGCGGTCTAGTCTCGCGTACAGGTACGTTTTCTAGCCTCACGTCGATCCTTGATTCCGTCGACGTAAATATTGATATTTTGCACCCAAATTTCTTTGACCGTTTTTTAATAACAAAATCCCTCGATTTTAATTAAAATAAGAGAAATACGAAAAATTTCGAACCTTCCTATTCTGACGAAATAGCCGTAAGTCAAGTGACATATTAAGTAAAAAAGAAAGTAGCATTATCTGGAATGATTTAATGTTCGTGAATGGATGAGTCTGTATTTCTGAGAAGTCTACGATTTTCTTCTGTTCTTATACTGCCATCTTATTTACGTAGCTAATCAAAGAGAAGTTGCGGTAGGCCGCTGCTCTGAATGCTATTTGTGCTCAATGTTTTCATATCTAACGACGTACTCGTAACTTAACTTTGTCTTTTTTCTTTCTTTCAAGTTGCTTGGTTTTGTTTGTTTGGCTTACATGCTAAGCAACTTTGTTCCGAATACACATTGACAGTCAAGACAGATTCATTTCACATCCGAAAAGTAGTATTAAACTTAAAATTGCAAGTGATATACTTTTATCGCTTAACCATTGGATGCAAATGAATGACTAGACTGTTTAATTTACTTTATCAAAGCAGAAGTACCTTTAATCTTACCAAAACTAAATATTTACTTGGATTTTTGCTGCATACCTCTGTCTGCCAAAACATTTGTCTACATGGAGATATGTTTCATTGCTCATTTTTATTCTTTATTATTCATAGAAAAAGGCACTTTAATGACGTTCCTTCAAATTATAAGTATGTAATTGTAGTTTTGAAAAACCTTGAACCAGCCAGCGACTTTATATGTTTTTAAACTAGAGGGGATGGTAGTTACACTTATAAAATGGAATCGCGTTACTGATAATAATTACCTAAAATTTTCTCATCTAATCTGTGATACTTATTTTCCACAATTATGTCAGGATCTTAGTCTTCCATAAAAAGAAACATTTTCGAAAATGAATTTGAAGTTAAAATGCCTTTTTCATCTTATAGTGATATTTTTTATTTATCTGTTGTTGTAAATAATTTATTTTTTCCTTGTAAATGTGTTTGTTTCCAGCTTTATATGTTTTTGAGGGAAACTATTTATTTATATATTTTGTATAATGCTCAGAGTATTACTGGATGTCGGAATTAATTTAATCAACTTTGTAGGAAAAGGTTAATTTTCTTTTGTGATTCAAATTGATAGCAACTCTGCAGAAATAGTTAATTGTGAAAATAATTTAAACGATTACAATAGTACGAATTTACTACATACCAATAATACTCTCTCGTATACAGCATGTTCCAATTCAAAAGCTTCAAGTGTCTGAAATCAGGTGTTACACTGCAGCTTTACATACGACAAATAATTTAAGACGTTTAATATAACAAATAATGCAGCATGAAGCATGTATGAATCTAGCAATGTGCTTCATTTCGTAGTGTTCAGCTTCTGGTTTGTGTCACTAGAAAGCTTCAGTATCATGCTTGATTTCAAAGTTTTTATAGAGGATCTTTATCAAAATATACATATTCACATGGCTGAGGTTATTTGCAATAATAGAAGCTGAAATTTGTCTGGCCTGGATTTGTTTACTATATAAATTAATTTGGAAAAATTGATGTACTACATATCAATTCGCTAAGATTATCTGTAGAACGATACCCAATTATATGTCTTAAAAGGACTTTCAAAAGGCGTCTATCTATTACATCATTGCTACCTAACGTTGAAAAGTATTACATATATTGTGAATCATTTTGATAAGACTTCTATCATTTCTAATTTCGGATTGTTTTTTGACTTCCATATCAAGCAAGGGATATTCTGTACAAATATGATCCAGTGCAATTTTTTCTAGTATATAGTTTTATTTAATAATTTATTTTTATATTATTTTTAGTATGATTTTAAGCGCTATTTATTGGAATATGTAGTTATACATATTATTATGCATTATTTTCAACCATCATTTCGAAGTACCACTTCCAGATAACAGTCTTAAATGTAAAAAAATACCTACTGTACATTCTGTACGTATATTTTTCAAACGATCTATTTCTTGGAAGATATTTTTGGCGGGGTTAGCTTTTCTAAGAACCCAAATTTGTTGGTGGAAAAAGATCCAACACTGCTGGGAATTTCGTAGTCTTATAATGAGATATTATAATAAGATTTATCATTATACAGGGTCCTCAAATTAGGTCAAGTGTGATATCTCATACTCGTCATTATTACCTAGCTTTCAAACATATATGCTTTTTCTTACTAATAATTATTAGTTAACCTGAGAAATCACAATTATTGATCGCATTCCTTCAGTGAGAAATATATCTACTGTTTAGTTGAATGGTGATAATGAACATGCACCGAGGTAAATAATGAATGGCATTTAAAACTGTAATTTTTCAACTGCATTAGGTCATTTTGACAACTGAACATTATATTTAGAAACTATTAAGAACGAGTAATGTTGACAATAGCTCCTCTATAGGTATTTTTCGTGAATACCTCATTAATCGGCATAATAAAGGGTGTCTCAATAAGAGCGGCGGATTTGATTTTCAAGAAAAACGCAATTTCTTTTGGAATTGAGCGTGTTTCAACATGAAGAGGAACAGTTGCGATTAAACATGAAATAGGACATCCGGTAAATGGCCACCACGAAACCTCTGGCACAACTGTGGCTCTATTTCGTCGATAACGCGCCGTATCTGTTGTTTAAAGCGTTCAACTCTACCTTTTCCTTCACATAGCCCCAGTGGAAGAAGTCCATTGGCGTTAGATCGCACGATGTTGGTGGCCAATTTTGATCGCCAAACCGAGAGATGACACGGTTTGGAAACTTGGTCCGCAGTAACACCATTGTTTCGCGTGCTGTGTGGTAGCTCGCACCGTCTTGTTGAAACAACATATCCTCCGCATCAATTCGATCCAACTGGGGCCACAGAAACTCTGTTAACATTTCGCGATACCGCACTCCATTAACAGTTACCGCAGTTCCAGTTGCATTTTCGAAGAAATACGGTCCAATCACTTCGCCACTCCACATTGCCTACCAAACGGTAACTCGCGGCGGATGCATGGTTCAATTATTATTACACGAGCGTTTTCAGAACCCCAAATTCGGCAGTTCTGCTTATTGAAAATGTGCCTCATCAGAGAAAATGATTTTCTTCGAGAAATCCACATCAATTTGGTGGTGCTCCAGCGCCCAATCAACAAATTCACGGCGTTGCGCATGGTCCGTTGGCTTTAGTTCTTGCGTCAGTTGAACCTTGTACGCATACAAGCACAGATTCAGAGTGAGTGTGGTGAGGTTCAATTCTGGGCCACGATGCCGAATGGAAGTGCCTGGATTCTCGGCCACACTTTCCCGCACTGCGACTATATTTTTGAGGGACCGACCAGGACGGCGACGAACGGTCTTCAGATTCAGCGACGTGAATTTTGTCTCAAATTCTGTAATTAAACGGCGAACTGTCGACTCATTTGGCGCATTATTGCGACCGAAAATTGTACTTAATTTGCAAACTGTCTCCGCGTAATTGTCTCCATTTTTGTAGTGATTTCACAATAATTAAACGTTGCTCGTTTGAATACTGTTGCATGACGTCTAATCGCGTGGTCTGGACATCATTGCTATCGTCAAGTAGTCACCATACCATTTGTACAAGAAAAAAATCAAATACGACGCTCTTGTTGACACCCTTTATTAGAAAACGTCCTTCAATGTTAAAAGAAAGGAAAACTAGGTATTGCACCTTACACCCTTTCAAAATGGACCGGCCCTGCTGGCTGTATGTTACATTCAGTAATCCCAGTTTGACAATAGATATTTGAAAGTATTAGTAATATAGGTTGGAAACGTCATGGATTGTGATGTAAAATCGAATATTTTGTGATATACAGTGTTAGCAGGAAAAAATTCTATATACACACCACATTTGAGGATACCATTATTCATCTTGCATACTATATCCCCAGCAAGGTCCCTCAGATTATAGAAATGCTCGCTCAATAACGGCTCACTTTCCAAACTATGAATGTAATGTACAATTTTGTAATCTTCAATCATTTTTAATATATTGATGCCGAGGTATTCTTTATCATTACATTTTTAGAGTTGTTCATGGGAGAAGTCTGGTACTTTTAGAGGAAATTGTGCAGGTGAAACATGTACTTGAACTTGGAATTCATTGTTGTTAAAAGCATCATTTTTAAAGGTGTCGTTATTTGTCTATTTGCAGATATCATAGCTGCTCAAATTGAGATATTTGTTACAAACTATGACATCACAGTTACTTCTACAATTTTAATTCTCTGCGACTATGAAATACCCTGTATTCCAAACATTTTTATGATCGATATTTTCATACCCAGTTGATAGCATTTCTATACAACAAAACATATTAGTACCGTTTTTTATTAGTTTTAATGTAAATTGTGATAGCAGGTGAATCAAAAATCGCATTGCTTTGAAAAAGAATTTTGATTCTATTTTTGGAAGATTACCTTTTTATTTTATTGGAGTTCATTTCTAAAATAGGGATTTTTAATGCTTCATGGCCCAGTTTATATGATTTGGGATTCTTTAGATTTGTTCACACTTTATCTTTAAAATACTCTGGAATTCTTGTTAATTAGAATTATATATTTAAATACAAAGATGTAAATATAATCGTACATTTTTAATAATTGTTTTATTTTTATACACCTTACAGTCATTGCATCAAAAAGCATGGAGTTGTATTTTAGAAGTGAATCAAGTAAATTTCTACATATCTATTTGGGCGTCTTGCATGCCATTTCTGAATTTCTGTACGGTCATGTTAGTCGGGATTCTGATGAGGATGTCACACGATCAGTGTTTACTGTGGTCCGCACCAGCAGTATTTAACGGTCATTGCGTCAGTGTCAGTGGATTTCTATGTACAATTATACATCAATAATAGATTATTGACGTCCTGGCTACACGGCCAATAAATATCACATTCCATGTTAAATACTGAAATATCGCAGAAAATACTGATTGTGTTGTGTGACATTCGCGTAACAATTTTTCGCCAATACTAAGGAAAAAACATTTTTAAAATATGATTGATTTGTGAAAATCTTTTTTAATTGCCTATCATTGAAAGTAGTAGTTTGTCAAAGATTTTTCAAAACTGACAGTTTCTAAAATTCATGTGGTTTAGGCTGACATTATTTCCTACGTAAATTTCAATAGCCGAGACATGGTATTAAGGATCTAAGTGTTGAAATGCAACATGAAACAAAACAGTGTTACAAATACTCAAGAATCAATCTTATTGATACTAATTTTCGCACTTAGTTGTCAGAGTAAAAAGGGTTGCCTTTTGAAAATTGTTCCTGATTCTATACAGGGTGTTTCAGAGAAACGTGTCAATATTTCTTTGGTAAAAAGTAATCCAAAAATAACAAAAAACTCCTCTAAACATAGGTTTTAAAATGGTCAATTACCGAGACACAGGGTGTTGTAGACTCTTACGTCACTAGCAAGACTAAATAAGGACACAACAGGAAAATGTTCAAATAAGCTATGGCGAGATATGATTACTATCCTAACTTCAGAATAGAATGGGTTGAAGTCTTGTATGCGAATTTAAGATAGGAGTAGACTGACGAAAATTTCTCATGGAAGGCGATTCGTGTAGAATCGAATCCCCTATTTAAAAATGCTATCGTTTAAACAAAGTCAATGCCGTAGTATTTTTTCTATATAGGTGACAATTTCACGATGTCTGTGCCATTGGTGTAGTCGCAGGTACGAAAATTTTTGTCAATACTGCAAGTCAGTCCACTCCGGAAATATATATTTTTTCCGATTACAAAATTAAAATTTCCACACCCTGTATCTCGGCAAGGATGATTATAGGCACCGTATACCCTGAAACCGAAAAGGAAGAGAACAGCAAAACACGTCGCACGTAACTGTAGGCGCGGCGACCCTTTAAAATGAAGTCGGACCTTAAGTATCTCACCGTATTAACGGAGATGTCGCGCTTTCAGTAACGTTCGATGTATTACGCTGCTCTCTTCCTTCACGGTACACGAGTACAGTTATATGAAATTTTCGTCTAGAAATAATGTCATGCCAGTAACACTCTGTATATCATCAGTTGTTCAAATTACCGCAGTGTATGGGTGCGTCCTAATGCCTTGATGTTGGTTAGAAAGGCTAGAGAACCTTCGGCCAACGGTGTGATTTTTTCAGGTGCAAACATACAATGGCAGCGTTCGTACGCAGGATACGTCCTTAGAACAGATTCAAGCTGAGGCTGCCAGCAGAGCTGTCGAAAATCAATACAGTTTCGTATGATGAGGTAATTTACATGGTCCATTCAATATGTCCAAAATCTTAAAAAACTGAATACAAAAAACAGTGGCAATATTTCTAGGTCAGAAAGTAGCTTCAAAAACAGCATGAAAGGCTTTCGAAACTGCCAAATCTAGTCCATTCGATAAATTAAAAATTCAGATACAAGGTGGTTAAAAAAAACTGGCATTATATCTATGTGAGAAAGTAGGTTCAAAAATAACATGAGGAGTCCTTTGTATTTCTGGAGTGGATAAAAGTGACGATTTTAAGTAAGTACACGTGGTACTTACAGCATAACCAATACATGAGTTCCAACTATGCCAGTGGAGTAGAAACGGGGATATCTTGACCCCTACAAAAGAAGAATTTATCCCTCAGTACTATGTCCGGTCTATTGCCAGAAACACTCCAATCAGTTATAATTGATCTGTCGTAGTAGATAGTGTATTGGTTTGTTTCTATCACTACAGGTGTATCATATCTACAATATGACGTCTTTGGTGGGGACATAATGACCCCCTTGAGGGATACCAGACAGTTATCTCAGAATACTTTTTTAATTTTAACTTTAACCACTTGTTTCCTTTCAGTAAGATAACTTTTTATCCAATCCAACATCCCCAATGCTTTTGATTTTCCAATCAATATGTTAAGATCAAGGCTGTCAAAGGCCTTCGTGAAATTAGTATAGATAACATTTATATAATGAAACAAAATTATTTCACCTCAAGCAACTTTATTTTTTACATACTATCAGCCATTATAACAAAGTTGTCAGTGAGCACGATAAAATCACACATTCCCATGATACACGATATAAATCACGAGCAAAAACTGTCCCTAAGCCTCATAAAACAATAATGGTAGCGATATTTTCTCTATTTTGCTCCAAAATTATATGAACACATACCCAAAGACTTAAACCAATTTCGAGATATACATGATTTTAAAAAGAAATTATCACAATGGATACGCGCAATATGAAGACAACATATTATTAAATTCCTATCAAATATCCCTTAAAATTATCTCCTCCACATATACCTACCTCTTTGATATAAGTTTTCTCTTAAATTTCTTAAACTTCAAACTTTTTTGATTTGATTTTGAAATGCATTCCAACATACGACTGATATCCATGTACAGGCATTATCCTTCTATGGATTGAAACATTTATTTACCCACTCTATGTTGTTAATGTTCTTATATAATGGAGTAAATAAATGACTATTACTACTAATACTACTGCTTGATAATAGTTCTGGCCCCCAACAGGCACTATTCACGCTTGAGAAGGTTGCTGACAGTGGAGATCCTATGCCTTAATGAATCTCATCAATGACATATCTGCATCTTGTCAATGGAATATTTTAGAACCGATGACTTTTGGGCAATTTATCTTATTTTTAGATGTACTTTTTGCTTTAGAGGTATTGTCACACTTTTTTGAATCACACTGTAAAGACATAGTTTTGTTATGTAGCAGTACTGATAACAGTCCTTGAAGTTTAACGAAAAATGACGTCAACGAGGTTAACCGCACTTCCCACGTAATGCCGTCATCAGTTCATAAAGGATTATGTTCAGCACAAGTTAGACCCTATCGAAATAAGTCAGCACCGTATTATATCCTGGATAAAATATAGTTGCTATGCTTTCATTTGTTGTCTCAGAGATCAAGCCTAGACCATGCTGATGAGTCGCCAAAAAAAAAGTACGAAACAGCTGATCTCTGGTTGACTGTCTGTGATTGGACCGACTAAATCAGTTTAACTTAGACCTCTCTAAGACGAACATGTATAACAGAAATTAAACGGATCAAGTCAGTCAAACAGAGGTCCATACAATTAATACATAGAGATTCGTTCCCTGTTTAGGCGTTGTACCATCCATCTGGCAACGTTGCTTTCTGAGCGCACGATGCGTCAGTGCGAAACAGCGTACAGCGCCAGTCATGCGAGGACACTTATGCTTAGTTCAGATGACGCGCTTCGACGTTGCGCACGTTTGTTGTGTCAGTGTTCAGATGGCACGCGTACGACTTCGCACCACTTTTATATAGAGTGAGACTGGGTGATCGAGTGTCAGTTTATTGTGTTTAATCAACGAGAATGGATGTGGAAGAAGCTGTTTGTATTTGGTTTTCATATAGAAGTAAACGACGTAGAGGGAAAGGACATACTGGGTGCACCCAAATTTAAAGAGTTAGGCTTTCTACAAGCTTATACCTTATACTGTATCCTAGCCTTCGAAAGCATGAACCTAAATTTTTCAACTACTTTAGGATGTCAATAAAATCGTTTGACAACTTACTGTCCGTCATTCAGGATGATATTGTGGCAGATTGCCGTCTTATTGAGTATAACGTGAAATGCATGTCCCAAATCGCTGGCCTCATTTCGATTTCACTAATGAAAAGATCGGTGTTGAATTGTTCTACTTCATTTCACTAACTACCATACGTAAGGAATTACTTTTTTTGAAAGACGCGCGCCAACTGAACAGGCAATGGAAACGTCTAGTATTTCGCTACGCGCGTCGGCGCAGACCGACGCGCGTATTGAGATTCGCGTATACTGGCGTTGTACGCGCGTATGATTTTCCATGCATGCGTCCATGTGAACAGCTAGTATTAATTCTATGTATTTTTGAAGCGAGCGTCAGCCGTACGCGCGTCATCTGAACTAAGCCTAACGAAGACCGGCACGTCGGCCGGTGAAGCCACAGAGCAGACGCAGGGACGAGTGTCAAAAGCATTTCTCTATCAATTTAAAGGCAAATGTAGGGGGAAATATGTGGTGTGTGAAATATGTCTCATAAGTTTCTATTACCAAGGTTGGAAGTGTATTAATATGAAAAAATTCAGATATACCTTTCCCCACCCCCCCCTAAAGGGATTTTAAAAAATGATCAGGATCCTCTGAAACGTCAAAAAACGAAGTATGAGCGACAATTCTTTTTTCGTTTTTAGCATTTTTTCATCGCCACTGGACCGATTTTCTAAAGGCTGCTGAGCCTTTTTGTCCTTGGCGTAGTAACAACCTTATGTTAAAATGTCATCCAATTCTGAGCAGTACTTTACCAGCCGGGCCAAGGATTGCGGAGAGATCGACAAACTGACGAAAATGCGTACCTTGGTTTTCCGTGAGATTTTTTCAGTGGCATAGGAAGCAAAATGGACAACTAATTGTTTCCAGTTCCAGAACACAAAACATGCTGAAAATAAGTAAACACCATCTCAAGAGCTAACAATGAAAACATGTCATTTATGCCTAAAATCAGAAAAATATTCAATTGTGAAATGTATTGTGCAGCCATGCCCTTATTTTTCCAACATTGTATTTTAACTGTTGTGGAAACCCTTAATGCTGTTTAGTATCCTTTTAGGCATTGCATATTGGTATTTTCAAACAAATGCTGGTACTATGCATCACAAAACTATGTATATTGAGAACATCAGTCTTTGATATCTGATGGTGGATATTATGTGTAAAAATTCTCCAAAGGAAAAACCCACATTCCTTTCTTTCTAGATGTATAGAAAACCCTGTTGTTGAATGTGTATATGAATGTCAATAAAACATTGTTATCAACTATAAACTTTTTTACCAAACAGTCCAGTAGTTAGCAGGTAAAACAAGCTAAAATATTACAGTCTACTTATCCAGCTATATAATTCTGTAGCAAGTAGCAAGGTAGGACAAAAGGAGCAGCACCACACATGTGATCTCATGAGCATCTTGAAATAAAAAAATTAAATAAAATCAAAGACAATTTTGGGAACTGGTAACCTCTATTTAATGTTATTCCAATGCAAAAATACAAATCTTATAATTTTAATAATAACAACACTAATATGTTAATATATAAATCTAAAAATCAACAGCATTAGAATGGTAGTATAGTGAAGGTTTTCAAATAATGACACCATCTATTGTAGGTAGGTAGGTAAAGAAATTATATAATTGTTTAAATCTACAGACTAGAAACATGGCACTAGAACAAACCACATGGTAAATATGATATTTGAAAAATGTAGTTACCTTGAAAAAAAATTTGTGAATGGATACAAAAATTTAGTTCAAATTAAGAAACTTGAGAGTATTAGGAAGCGGGCAATAATATTCTTGAATCAAATAATTCATAAAACTAAATATCATAGACAGATATAATTATATTATAATTATATAAAATATTTTTTCAGTCAACACAGAACCAAACTAACCCAGAAATAATACTTTTACAGACCTCAGAAATCTATGAATATAAGTATGTATACAATATTTCAAATATGAGCAAACAAAAATTATCTTACAATATGAAAATGATAAAATTTTATAGTCCAATTTTAATCAATATGAGTAAACTGTTCATTCAAAAACTCAACCATCTGTGATCCACTAACCACTTCTTTAGTAGCCACATCTGTAATTTTACCTAGTTTAACAGCCAAGACATGCTTACAAGTGAATGATTCCCCTTTTTCTAACACATCGTTTTTAAATGTATCACAGTGACAAAAGTTGATATTATCATAGATTGTGCATTGTTCTTTTGGGGCAATGATTTTGTAAACGCTTCTTGTATCTTGTTGCAAGGTGTAGCGAATCAATTTACACTTGTCCAATAGCTCAGTGGCTAATAAAAGGGTAACGCCAAAAAATGAATATAGTTTCTCCAGGACATGTTCTTCCACTGCAAATGAAGTGTTTATTACCCTTTTAAGCCTGCTCAGACAAAAAATGCTACTAAAGAAAAATGCACGGCACTTATTCAGATTATATTTTATTCCTACTTACAAATTCCTCTCTCTTTAAATGCTTGGTCTGCTTCTCGTAATGCCTCGATTGCCAATTGAGGAACTAGACTTTTTTTGAACATTTTGTTGTTCAGACTTCTCAAAATCATTACCAATTAGAGGAACTGAAATGATTACAATGAACAAATCTAGAAAAAATCCACAGTTTGGAGCTCCGAATTCCCTGACGTTTGTTTTTAAATTCACAGAATCAGTCTTGCAGATATGTACAAAACGTAAGCTTATGTCAACCACAAAATATATACACGGAATATCCCCTCCGTCTAAGTGTCAATATTGTCAACCATGGAACGTGAGCATAAGCTCGACCATAGCCTCCTTTACTCTCTCTTTACCCAATGACGTGGCTCGGGCACAGACAACTTTTTTTACCAGGGCTGCGCCAGTGGCCCATGGGGCCTATATATGAGGACGCAGTGATCGAAGCCAGTGGGGGGAGGAGCACATTGCTCTTCCCCCCACTCCTCAAGGGTTTGAGGTTGCCTGGAACAGGGGTGGTGGAGGGACCGCACAGGGTAGGAGGGTGTGTGTGTGACTGTGAAGCCAGTTAAAATTATTGCGCATGCGTCTGGTATCTGCAGTTATTCACACGACACACGTTATGTAATATGTGGTTATTACGTAAAGAACTTATATAATAGGATTTTCGCATAACGCTTAGAGAAACGACGTAGGCGCAAACGCTATCCGGTAAAGCACATTACGTATACGTTATGTTAAGCGGTTGTGGATACTTTTCGCAACAGCATGAGAAATAACGTGGACATAACCCTAAATTTGTGACGTTAAAGCTGTGCCCTACAACGCTACAACCTCAATACTTTGGCTGTAAAGGTGTCTTTGACGAAATGAATGTACAAGAACTTCTTGATTTGGTCGCTTTAGGGGCAGTGAACAACGAGGAGTTGGGAGACTGAGATTTTGCACAGCATTCTCAACAGACAAGTTCCCCGTTCGCTTGACTTCTTTCGCAGTACACATAATACAAACTTTATGAATAACAATGAAAACCACAGGCCAACCGATTTTTTTTCAAATTAAGAAACATCACCCATTAACGGCACCTAACCTCAAATCATAACGATCATCGCCCTATTGGTTCCGGGTATAGACGAAACGATCATATACCGCCTCACGCTAAGTGTTCTCAAATTACGCTAGGCGGTAATAACGTAATTAGTGCCCGCTATCATGACACCCACAACTGAGCATGCGTATCTGTCAAAATAACGTGCTTAGAAAATACCACAGCACGTTAAGTGTCATGCGAAAACTCCCTAATATCAAAAAACCGATAAAATGTCAACTTGTTGACTAGGCAGCTACTAGTAAGCAATTAGTTCATTGTTCATTCCGCGCCTGTTACAAGTGAACGACCGCTAGTTCCATGTTGTCATCTTGAAAGAAAACTTACATAATCTCATAAAGAAAAGAGCATAATGTCACTTTTCATGTTATGTAATACCCATGGCCGTCACGGGTATTACATATCTTGAAAAGTGACGTTATATCGATTATTTTTACATTATACTGCTTTTTTAACATTATGTAGGTTTTTCGACAAGACGTTAACTTAGCACTAGCTGAGGACACTTTTGTAAACTCGTTTTGTAGTTGTACGTGTAGCCTAAACGTCATGAGGGTTCAGTTATCAATGCTTGGCTACGATGTGATGTAAAATCTGCTTCAGAGATGGCATTACTGGAAATAACAGCATAGTGAGAATTTGTGTGCTAATAATTATGTGTTGATGATAATTCCATTGGATTCTTGTCTCAAATACAGTTACTTGAGATTCATAGCTGCAATTACGTGCATCATTTGCATACTCTGAGAACCAAATTTGTCTGATGGCTTGAGTTCAATGTGTACGAGAGAGAAGAGTGTATAGACACACATACACATTCTCTCAATGCTCATTATAGTTATATATATGTTAGAAAGAGATAGAAACGCTGACGCGGCATTTTGCCACCAGCTCCTTGAATTAAGATACATGTTGAAAATATGCGTGGGCTCATTCCCTACGCCCAAGTAATGGTTTTATTTTGAGGGTACACATTTTTGAATTGTGTCGAATATGTTTAGGATCGATTCCGGATCGGTCATACCGGCGCTCCATTTTCTGTCGAAATGAAAGGTCAGGATCGCCTGCAAGATTTCATCATTGGTCCGCTTGGCAACACTGCATCTCGTACATTCCAAGGCAAGGTTTCCACCTCCATGATCATAGATGAGCGATTTTGGTCAGTACTCAGTACCCATCTAGCGGTTGTTGGGGAGTGTCCTGGTTCGAAAAAGTTTGACCGTTTTTTGTTTGTTTTTAGACGATAGCTCCACCGCTACTGTACCGATTTTGAAAAACTGCAGAGCTTTTTCATTTTCATAGAAGCAACCTCGGGTCAAAATTTCATCAAAATCGTGATAGTACTTTTAGAGTTATCATTTCTTTAATCCTTTTCGTTAGTTATGAAATGTAAGTCAATATATTTCTCAACTAGTCTTGCATCGCAACAACTGTAAGCACTTGATAATTTATAATTTACTAAAATACATATCCTTAGGCCAGCCATAACTTACCTGCGAAACAAAATATCAGCAATATGAAAAAAGTGTTCTTATGGCAGTCTACGCTTTGTATGTATACAAATTTAATCCATTCTCCTCAAAAGTTAGTTACGGAACATACATTATTATGAATAGGTAGGTATTCAAATCATAATACTTCCCACATACCACTACTTCACTACAATCACAGCAAACAAATCAATAATGTTTGTGGCCGCTCTACTGGTTCTAACCTAAAACCATCAAACACATGACATCTCGTGTGGGAGCGTAACGAACCATGCTTCCAACGTTGTAACGTCCCTTGAAGCGGGTCAAATTTACCGACAAGAGCCCGAACGTGCCATGTGGCGAACGTTGAACAAATGCAATCCGTCAAGGCTCTCGAACACGATGTGGCGAATGGCCATGTGTCCAACGTTGTAAGGCATTCGCCACATCGTGTGGGAGCGGTTTAATACAAATTGCCCCTAGTCACTAGCTGATTAGCTGTTCACCTCGGTAGACGTCAAAACGTGATGGATACTCGTCAAATAGGGTTTATTCTTGTGGGTCATTCATCCCTGTTCCACGCTTTCCACTGCAAAATTCTTGTTTATCTCAGGTTATATTTATGTTCTGTACTTCTCTGTCAAAGTTCTGTAGTTTGTCAGTATATGTTTTCTGTTTTTTCAATTTTCAGGACTATTGAATAGATCCTAGTGTGCCAGAAAATTAGAGAAAATAAAAAATGGTTCTATCAGAAAGCTCGAAACAACGATTGGCGTTGGTAATAGAAGCAGCCAAGACAGTATTTCATTATGGATTCATACCAACAGTGTTATATTTAGGTAACATGGTTTATCATTGTTTATACTCATTTGAATAAAAATTCACGTGTCTTTTAGGATTCCAAAAAGGCGCAGATCCCGGTATGCCAGAAATAACAATCGCAAAGTATGTATATTTAATTGTTTACTATGCAAGAAAATCAGTATTACACCAGAATTTAGCTATTGAAGTAGTTTCCTATGACATCCCTATTACATTATCACTCTGCTGTGTGAATGCCCCCTAATGTGCTTTAAATGAACTTGAGTAGACCTTGGATATGAAAAGTCTGAAAACACTAAAACTAGAGTGGTTATTAAGGGTTGTTACTGCAATATGTAGAACATCTTTATGGCCTCCTTGATTTTCATGTGTTCTACTGATCCATGTCAGTGCTCTATTATGAGGTTACGTCACAAATATCTATTTGCATCAAATTGTTCATGCTTTTGATTTGTATTATCTGTTTTATCAGCTTGAAAGATTCTACAATTCAAAAAGGAGAGTGCTGGCACTGACACAGAACAGCAGAAATATAGAAATACCCCAGCCTTTCTGGAGGAGAGAAAAAACGAAAATCAAGGAGGCCATATCGTCAGTCGTTCCGTCAATATTGTAGGATGCCTTCATGGCCTCCTTGATTTTCATAGTCTTTTCTCTCCTTTAGAAAGGCAGGGCTATTTCTACTGTGTCACCCCCCTATTTTGAGACTGTTTTCTTTTGTAGGTAATTTCAGGCTGATATAAATCCAAACCATGAACAATTTGATGCAAATAGATATTTGTAACATAACCTCAAAATAGAGTGGGACAGAAAACTATGAAAATCAAGGAGGCCATAAAGGGTTCCTACAATTGTACTGCATATATGCATTGTCTGGAAGAATTATTAAAATTAATTTATATCCAAAGATGAAATTCAAATTTGCTTTAAGGCCATTCTGTTGAACTGTCAAATATCCAGACTAGGGCAATAAAAAAAATATGTTGATAAACTCAATCAGCAGGGCTGTGTTCATATTTACAGCACCATGTCGATAGATGGACACTTCAAGGATGAATGTGGTCAATATTGCAACTACTTTGGAATATGAACTATTGACCTTTGGGTTAATGTTAACCTAGCTTTCACGTGAATAACGCGGTTTTATAGCTTTCTGTTTGTTTCAGAAAAAAATGTGACATTCATAGAAACCTATGGAATTCCTTAATGGATTAATTTTTTATCCAATGCACTGTAAATAATCATTAATTGTGTAGTGTGCATCTGATGTAAATGCAGCCCTGAATCTCATCTTAAAGGCAGAAAAACTTGATAGATTCACAATATTTTTTTTAGAATCCTTACAAGTTGTTTTTTTTTCAGCATCATATGGTAAACAGTCCAGGACTTACAAGAACATATAATGTATAAGCAATATGTAATACATTAATTTTATTTTATAAATACATATGTATACAGTTGAACTATATTAATTTTTTAAATCAACACCTAGAAGCAATAAAATAATTAAAACTTTTAGCTTAAAATGCAAACTTTAGGAGTTGGTATATTTTCTCTTTCAGAATTATGGTCTCAATCAGTAAATATTGATTATATTTGAATGTTTCTATATCCAAATATTTTATACAAACATATCTAAATATATTTATCACAATTGTAGAATCACTCAGAGACAGACAGCTATATTTGAACAGGGATTTTCATATCAGCAGCCTTTCTTCATCTTGCTGAAGTTCATTACATTTACTCTTTTTAAAGAAATATAGTAACAGTAATATGATTATAACTATCAAAAGTATTCCAGCCCTGAAACACAATATTAAAATTAAATGATCCAACAATGTTTACCCAAATAAGTTGTGGTAGTGATTTGGTTCTCCTTACCAGTAATACCATATGTCAACAGTTTTGTTGCAACATTTGTTCTCTCCACAACAATACTGGTTATCTCCACATGTTCCAAACTCACAATAGTCTGCTAGTATTAGTTCCTATAAATATTTTAAAAATCAAGTACTTATTTGATATATAATGATTAAATGAACTTACCAGACTTGATAATAATAATGTTAATTTGATCATTTTGGTCAGTATTCCCAATTGTTATCAGTCGATCAAAATTTCTGTTTGAAGCTGTGTTTAGTATTTTCCCGATTGTCTATTTTAACCATTTTCATTGAATTCCTTTGATGGACTTTTTCCCGAATCCTATCTTGATTTTTTGATAATAATATAAAAAACAGCGCAACAAAAGTCGGTCAACTGTATCATGGATCACACAAAACCAACAAAACAATTTACAGCACAAAACACATAAGACTAGAAGAACACATAAAGAAGGCTGAAATCCAGGTTATTCAAGGGCAACACGATTGACTTATGTCATTGTCAAGCGCCATTTTTTTGAGGGCTTGTCATATAGTGCATTAATGCCACGCAATATTGTCATAGATTTAAATCAGAGACTGCTATTATATACAAGGTGTCCCGTATCGTTATGTTTAAATTTTGGGAGCGGAAAGTACACTTCTTTTCAAGTAAAAAAACGCAAAACCATGACCTATACATGTGCAGCTTGATATTTTGCTGTCAAAATGCTCATGAAAAAATTACAAGTCATACAAAACAAAATTCTACAAACAATACTGCATGACATTCCTTTCTTGTCTCAATTCATTAACGAAATTGCAAGCAAAAGTTACGAACGTGCAAGTTCACATTCAAATCCTTTAATCAGAGATGCGGTGACATATGATCCAGCATCCGTGTACAAACACAAAAGATCTAGATTAGCACTTCTTTAACAATCTGATCATCTAAAACTACGATTTTTTCTTTATTCCTTTACATTGAGTGCTTTTTTCATAATCGCGAAATCTATCTTTGGCATTTTTTGTTAAAGAGATTCATTTTTCTGCCAATTAGAACCTCAGTAATTTTTGGGCAAACAGCCTCCGGCCTACCCTAATGAGTAGAAGTCAAATCAAATCAAGTCAGCTTGTGTTATTGGCATTACTATTTCATAAAAAACATTTATTCGTCATGATAGCGCAAAATGTTGATAACACATGCGGTTATGAGGTCTCCCATACCTCACCAAATATACATGCATAAAAGCATAGCAATCTCAGATTTATATGTAGAGTTGGTGATGTTGCGTGACATTAATATGGTAACTATGGCGCACCCTCAAAAAATGGCCGCCGATAATGACATAAGTCAGTTAAAAAATATGAAATCTCTTGCTCTTCGGTCCGTGTTTTGGGCTTGCGCCTCAGTGTATATGTTTTGTGGTGTATATGTTTTCTGTTTTGTGCCTGCTGCCTGCGCCCTCTCATTTATGTGACGCCATTTCCAGATACGATAATCATTCTTATTTTTTATAGTTATTGACTTATTGGATAATTTTATCCAATTTGTGTGTATTCATAAGTTTTTTCAGTGCTAAAGAATGTCTGGTGGACCATCTGGTGGTCGTAATGACTGTAGAATATATGTTGGTAACTTGCCCCCTGATATCCGCACTAAAGATATACAGGACCTTTTTTATAAATTCGGTAAGGTAACCTTTGTAGATTTGAAAAATCGTCGTGGTCCACCATTTGCCTTCGTTGAATTCGAAGATCCCAGGTAAGAAAACATGAATTATTGAAAGTCTCTTACATGATGTGGGATTTGAGGAAGGTTCTTTTGGCACGATTGGAGTAAACCTGGTGGTAGAGGATATTATATTTCAACTTGCGTGGCCGGGCTTGCTTAACTATGATTGTTTTTCCTTTCTTTGAGAGCCACGTCTTTCTCGTTGATTGCGCGTGGCCGGGTTTTGTGTACTTAAGATGGTCAAGAAATGTGTGAAGTTGACATTGAATAATTTCCATCATGAGCCATTATAGATCATCTACAATTTGTGCTTCTAATATCATGAATGGCTGTACTATTCTGCCACTTCTAATTGCCTGATAACAAATGATTGTTTCCAAGTTATCGATCATCAGGGTGCTAAAGCTGCTTTTCTGCTTTAAGTCATACAGGAGTGTGTGTGCCAAAAAATGAGACTTACGACCCAAACAACCTATCCATGAAGTACACTTTTTCATATGGTTGTAGAACAAAAAAATCGTCAATTGATTTTTTTTTTGTCCATATTTAGGGATGCTGATGATGCAGTTCATGCCCGTGATGGTTATGATTATGATGGGTACAGATTAAGGGTGGAGTTCCCAAGGGGAGGGGGTGGGCATGGCTTCCGTGGTGGAAGAGGGGGTGGTGGTGGTGGAGAAAGAGGCAGGGGAAGCCGAGGACCACCGGCCAGAAGGTCACAGTTCAGAGTACTGGTAACAGGTAAGCTGAAACTGACATACACACACACACACACACACACACACACACCTTGGTTCTATCTTAAGTTATAACCAAACGTGAAAGTACATGGCAAAGTATTTATTTTATTTTTTTTAGTTATAAGTAATAGTTATAATTGTTAGTTACAAATTGCAGTTAGCTATAATTGTCAATAATTGCAGTGGAGGTTAACCTAGAAAGCAAGACGTAGCTGGTGCTAGTTAGGTTGGAGTTCATGTCTGTTATAAACCATAGTCTTATATACCAGAACTGCCAAACATCAAGACAATGACTACAAAGCATGACTGCAGATTCCTGCATAGTGCCCTAAAACCTAATTAGGTGCCAGTAGCTGGTACACATGCAACAGAAGTGCCATGTTGGCTTGCAGCCAAAGCTATGTTAAGTCTTGATTCTCCTGGTATAGGGGATCTCTCTTATAACTGACAAAGATGTTAATTAATAATGAGCTATCCAGATCAATATATTCATATTTATTTTTTGCTTCATTTATTATTTATTATCAACTACAAAATATCAACAACAAAAAACAAAAACAATAGCAACAACAATATAGTTCCTCTCCATCAAAGACACCCTGATGACAGAAAGATGCACCTAGATGGCTCAAACCATCTGAAACTGCTTTCATCATCAGGGATTACCAAAGAAAAGACAATCCAATTTATTGAATTATAAAAAACAAGAATCAAGTCCAATACTGAAACAATAAATCAGTCATAGTATGATACAAAAACACCATCAGAAAAAACCTTTTAAATTGTGCAGCATTCTCAAAAATATATTATTTGCAGCAGGTGCTAAATGTTTCAATATTTTCCTTTTTTTTTCAAGTGTTCTGGCAGAATGTTATACAGGGTGGCGCATCAAAAACGAAACACATTTACTGACGGCTCAGTTTGTTTTTTTTTTTTTGAAAAACGCTCAGACCTGTCGATTTTGTTTTAGAGGGGGACACAAGTTTGGCAAAAAATCACGTTAACACGTGCAGCCCCCTGGGCGGGGGTGACACCAACCCTGAAATCTTAAATGGAAAGGGGAGTCGAGTGATACCTTATTTTAAAGGTCTTTCAATTCCCTTTATAATGATGTAAAATACATGAGCTTCAGTTCAGCAGTTTTGAAGATTTATTGATTTAAAGCTTAAAGTAGACTTTAATAGGTACATCAGACTAGTTTGTACTGCTTTCAGAAGAAATTTGACTAAAAGAATTTACTTAATAAGTAAATGCTTTTCTTCACGACGCCCATGGTTTGTTTATTATTTTGTTGTTGAAAATAGCTATTTTTTTGTGGCAAAAAAGTTATTTCTTGAAGAAAGATAAGGAAATATCTGGTACTTATTTTAAATAGGAATTTAGTACAAAGTTTGCGATTGATTTGACCAAACTTAGTTGCTAAAATAACTTGTAACGCTTTATTACATAAATTAACCATGGTATATTCCACAGCAGAAAGAGTTGATATTATCGAAATATTTTTCCGAAATAATCAGTGCGCTAATAGAACAGCAGAAATATTTAATGAGCGACATGAGATCAGTAACGTGCATCGAAAATATGTTCTAGAACTCGTAGCTAAATTTCGGGAAACTGGGTCAGTCGCCAATAAAAAACGCAACATTGAAAATCCCATAAGGAACGAAGCAATAGAGGTGGGGGTTTTACGGCAAGTTGATGTAGATCCTACGTTAAGTACCCGCAAATTGGAGACTGTGTGTGGTGTTAGTCGACATACTGTCCAACGGATTCTAAAGGCCCATAGTTTTCATCCGTGTAAAATTCACCTGGTACAAGAACTTAATGAAGACGATTTTGATCGGCGATTACAATTTTGTGAAGATATGAGTGAATGAATTATAAACGAACATTTTCTATTCAACACTTGCTTTTCCGACGAATGTTCCTTTTTCTTAAATGGCGTAGTAAATCGTCATAACTGTCGATACTGGTCCGATTCTAATCCCAGAATTTATCATGAGGTTCATACACAGCAGCCACAAAAATTAAATGTTTGGGCTGGTATTTTTGGTGATCATTTAGTTGGTCCTTTTTTCTTACCTGGAAATTTGACCGGTAAAATTTATTTGGAATTACAGCCATAATTGAAAATCAGAATGCCCCACAACATTACGCATTACGTGTTCGACAATATTTACATCAGACGTTTCCAGATCGATGGATTGGTAGAAGAGGTGGGGGTCATTTAAAAAGCAAAATCTATACTACTCGGCCAACATCATTAGAAGACCTGCGACAAAAAATTGTGAATGAGTGCCTTCAAATTACTCCTCAAATATTGCAAAATGTGCGGCAACGTTTTGAGCAAAATCTTTATTATTGCATGGAGAGTCATGGTGACCATTTTCAACATTTACTTGCCTAACAGGTCAGTTCATTCTTCATTTTTAAATTACTTTGCTGCCAAATGTATTGATCTCCACTAATGATATATTAGTTTTATTTAAGCTTTAAATCAATAAATCCTCAAAACAACTGAACTGAAGTACATTCATTTTATATCATTATAAAGGGAATTGAAAGACATTTAAAATAAGGTATCACCCTTTCCATTTAAGATTTTGGGGGTGGTGTCACCCCACTTAGGGGGCTGCACGTGCTAACGTGATTTTTTGCTAAACTTGTGTCCCCCTCGAAAACAAAATCGAAGGGTCTGAGCGTTTTTCAAAAAAAAAACTGGGCTGCCAGTAAATGTGTCTGTTTCGTTTTCGATGCGCCACCCTGTATATCTTTGGCCCTATATACATCAGTAGCTCAGAGGTAAACAGCCGTAAGTCCATTTTGACTCAATTTTAAGATATTCTAGCAATATTACCTCAAAATTAAAATATTAACCAAAATATACTAATTTGTTAAGCACTACCTATTTGATGTTGATATTTTTAGTTTTGAAGATGCAATATGTCCGTTATTGAAGCTGTGTTGAAATTTTTGCCTGTTTCATTCGTTACTCGAAACTTTAGTTTTTGGATTTACGATTGTTTACCTCTCGGGTACTGACATGTATCTTGAGTTTATTATTTCCTAAAATCAAAATGGCGGATGTTAAACTTCAACCTTGAAATTTCTATTTCACAGTCTACATCTTAATTGGCTTATGCATTTTGACATTTGAGGTGTCCTTAGTTTCATCTTTCTTTTCAGTTACTGCATTCAGGCTGCTTGTATTTTTCATGAATGTACTTGTTCCTGTCTACTTTTGTCAATTTAACCTCCAACCACACAAACGCCGCCAAAAGGGTGCAAAATTGGACAATGCTGCTATTAGCAATAATTGCCAAATATACAGGGTGATTCACAAGTCGTGACCAAAAAGAAAACATCATACACAGGGCCGCATTTTAACATTTTTTCCTCAAGGGCTTCATTAAAAAGATATGGGTTGTTGAAGTTTAAAAATAAAAAACATCCCTTTCAATATCTTAAAAACCGTCAACTGGAATAAACTATAATTTGGTATGTGGATTTACCTTTTTGTCCAGTGAAGGAGATACAGGGGGTTAGTGGCATTATTTTTCCAAATAAAAATAGTGCTCCACTGTTTGAAACAGCGCAATTTTTCGAATTTTACCTTCAAAATGCTACAAATAATTACTCTTGTGTTTTTTCCTATAGTGCATTGTTTTTGTAAAAATAAAAAAAAACAATTACAAAATCAAAACGTTAAAATAAATGTTCAAAAAGACCACCATTTTGATGGATACAAGTGTGGCACCTTTTTAATAAAGAAAAACGTATTTCCGCAAAATTTGTTCTGGCTTGAATTTGGTGGTGGGGCACCGTGGTGCTGATACCACATTCGTACTACCGATGCTACCGGAACACCATCTAACACATTTTCTATGTAATTATCTAGAAAATGAATATGAATTTGCATTTAGACATTGTGGCAATACGTGCATAAACAGTTGACCATTGAAAATGCCGCGGCAGACATTTCTGAAAATCTGTGTTGAAACGAGTGGATTCCTACAGAATGGACCAAATATGTTCATCATGAGAATTAAGGTTCCATTCCTCGTAAAAAGCGATTCATCTGACCACAAAACCAAATCAATAAAATCTGTATTTTGATTTATAAACAAGTGCAGTAATCACTCACAAAAATGTCGATGTTGCACTTTGTCGCCGTGTTGCATACATTGCACATTTTGCCGATGGTAAGGATGTAAAACTCTCCACGCAAGACTTTGGGAACATGATAACTGTGCTGCAATCCGTCTACTACTTGTACTAGGATCATCCAACGCCAAATTAATCACTTCCAGTTTCCATTGAAGAGTGTGCTGGAAACCATGGCCTCTAACTGCGGGAATTTTGGCAATTCCATAGTGCCGAAGTCTTAGAAATGAAGGCTTAAAAACCTCTGGGGTAGGTTGGCGTCTGTTAGGAAATCTACGTTGATATTCCCGAGAAGCCGCTAAAGCATTTCCATTACAGAACCCGTATACAAAAATAATATCGGCGTACTTATCGTTGCTAAATTTCACTTTACAACACTCAAAAATGGAAAAAAAAACATTAACTTGACTTTTACAAAAAAAAAAAAAATGGTAGTAGTAACGATAACAACCATATAACACATAACTTTGACAAACTATCCCCCAAGAAACGTCAAGTTGGTATCAAGGCCTCCTATTTTATTTTGAAACTAATTGTATCTTGGCTCTTCATGAATGATCTAATTTGTTTTATTTTTACGAAAACAGTACCCTCTACGAAAAAAAGTTGATTAATTATTTGTAGCAAATTGCAGGTAAAATTCGAAAAATTGCGCGTTTAAAAAAATAGCGTACTATTTTTATTTGAAAAAATGATACCACTAATCCCCTGCATCTCCGCCACTGGTGCACTTAAATTTTAAGTCAAGACTTTTGCATGTGGACAATACAATCCTCAGATCAAAATTTAGTTCATTCCAGTTCACGGTTTTGAAGATATTCAAAAAAATGTTGCATAGAAGACCCCCCCTTAACAACAACTTGTGAATCACCCTGTATGTTGCAGTTAACTATAATTTTAACTGAAAAATATTCACACTATTAAGCTGTTTGCATTGGTTAGTCGTTCCTACATTATAGGACGCCTTTATAGCCACCTTGATTTTCGTAACTTTCTACTTGTCCGTGTCATCGCTCTATTTTGAGGTTATGTCACAAATATCTGTTTGCATCAAATTGTTCATGGTTTTGGTTTATATCTTGATTTATCAGCCTGAAATTTTCTACAATTCAAAAGGAAAACGTAACTTCACAATAGGAACAGGTACAATCATAAAATTTTTGAAGAAGAGAAAAGACTACGACAATCAAGGAGGCCATAAAGGCGTCCTACAATTGTAGGAACGACTGACGATACGGCGCTTGAACAAACATTCTCTGACCTAAAAATCAGATATTTTATATTTTCCCTATGTTAATATACAGGTTTGCCTCCATCTGGCTCTTGGCAAGATTTGAAAGACCACATGCGTGAAGCTGGCGACGTTTGCTTTGCTGATGCATTCAAAGATGGCTCTGGAGTTGTCGAGTTTTTGCGATATGAAGATATGAAATACGCCATCAAAAAGTTAGATGATTCCAGATTCAGATCACATGAGGTATATTTTAGTTTCATACTATTTATTGATATATGCATGAGTATTGTCATATGGTGTGGTCAGCATTTTATACTTTCTTCTAAGTAGGGTTGCATCAAGTACAACATTTCTCAAAAGCCTAGTAGTGGGTACTCAAGAAGAGCAATTTGCCCTGTCCAGGTTATATTTTTTTGGAAAGGTCCCTTTAATCTGAAAATATATTTGAAGACACAACTGGATAAAGGTGTCATGTAACAAAATCGTTGTATGGAGAAATTTGACTTTAAACATTTTTTATTGGTACTTTTTGCTTTATTGAAATTTTTAACGTTTAGTTTAATTGTAATCTCAGAATGAAGGAATCACTCCTTAAGGTTAGTTTAATGCAAAAAAAAGAAATTTAAAAAAAAAATGTTACACATGACATCTTCATCCACTTGTGCCTTCATTTATGTTTTCAAGTAATTTACAAAAGAAACAGTTGCACAGCTTAGACACTTTTTTTTGGGAAGAAGTGCCTTAGGTTAGTATAAATTGAGCAGCTTTAGGATTATTTAAAATTGGAACCATATTTTGACTATACATTTTTGAACCATTATTCTTCTTATTAGAAGAAAGCATATTTACGCGACATCTCAAAACTACGCTGCCATGTCATAGCCATAAATATTATTGAATTGTTATTGAGCTGCCTTTGTGAGGAGGTTACAAAAGAAACAAAATAAAACTGCTGGATGTCCTGCAGGGCCAATACAGATTTGGAAAGAACTAAACCTAAATTATTATATGTGAATAAACTTTTGTTTCTGCAAAAACGCGATATACTCTTCATTGTACCACGTCTTGAGATCGTCTAACACCACAATATTTGCAAACACGTTTAAAAAATAAGACAAAAATTTGACCTTTTGTCAAGTAACATTTTCATCCTCGCTACAATGAGACTTAGGAGACAAACAAATCCTTGACTGACTCGTTCTACATAGTCTGGATTTGTTGGTACAAACCGAATACGCGGTGCATCCCTAAGTCTCAGCAACTTCTGCCTGTTATCAGTAGAGGTTGGATTTAGGAATAGTATCGAGTGCCCCGGGACCGACAAATCGTGACCCGATTCTTTCGGCATATAAACAATCTTATTGATTATTATATGAGTTTGACTGTAAGGATATTTAAGACTCCAATTCTCGTTTGCTTTCAATCGCCTATTTTGCGGGAGGACCCCACTCACTGCTTTGCAGAATGACAGGTATAAGATTATTGTTATAATAATTATATTAGTCCAAAAAACTGATATGGAATTGATCCCTCTGCATTATATTTTAACTTGATCTTGTTAGATCTATCTGCCGATTTAAATATGTAAGACCAATCTGCCAATACATTGTATTCATTGATGAACGTTGACAGTTATTTTTTTCTACTCAATTCAATGACAAATGTTTATGACAGAATGTACGAACGATAACAACTGATCAGAATGATTGGCGAGCATATGAGCAGGAACACGCACTCTATCCTTGTGTTACTCTAAGGTACTGTTAATAGTGTTAAATGCGAAGCTGCTTGACCATAGAGGCAGGGGAATTCCAGGCTCTTCATTTCGTATTAAGGAGAAAGGATAGATGAATTCGTAAATAGCTTTAATATAGCATGCAGGAAAACCGCGGATTTTAGTTGTGTATTTTTTTCAGGGCGAAGTGTCATATATTCGTGTGAAAGAAGACAAAGGGGGCAGCGAACGGCGCTCAGGGGGCCGTTCAAGAAGCCGCTCCTTCTCGCCGCGCAATCGGGGCTCGCCCACTTACAGCCCCGTCAAGCGCAGCTACTCGAGAAGCAGGTCCAGGTCGTAATTTCAATGTAGCCTGCATGGAGATATGAGTAAGTATTCATATACATGTAATATTTATTTTCTATAAGAGAGTGCTAGGTTTTTTGATGGAAGAAAGGATTTTCTTCTGTGTTTTTCTGTTTTACTCTCAATTCACTTAGCATTTGAGATTCATTTACAGAGAAAAATAGTCTAGAACATATTGAGCGATTTAAACGGGTTTATTTCACTTCTCTTAATTAGAGCTTGCTAAAGGCATATTTCTACCAAACTTCGTATTTCTTTTGTTTTTAACCTGCTGTAACTAGATAGATATGTCTTTCCATTATCTTTTGATTTTTTTACTAACAACTACATATTACATATCATTGAAATTCAAAATTTACTGCAATTTTGGTGCCATTCGTAGTCCATTTGTGCCCAGACATAACACAACATGCCCAAAAGCGAGATTGTACAGGTCCGTATTTTCCTCAATGGTCTTATATAATCTAACAAAATAAATGGTTATTTTTATAGAAAGAAGTGCAAATACTTTTCACAGTTCTTTATTTGCTGGAAGTACTTGAATCATCGTCCGAATGGTTGATATTAACACGTTCGGTGCGACCTGCCTCGCGCCGCGCGCACGTTAGCGGCTAAACGATTTTAGGCGCTGCACAAGCGAAGCGCGGATTCGCGTCGTAAGCCTATTGGATGTGCGTTGTGTAATTGAAAACTATTTCATATATACATTTTCTTCTTCTATTACGTTTTTTTTCGTGCAGTAACACGAAACATGTCTTGAAACCCTATTAAAGATTTTTCTGTGGGCTGGAAAAATCATCACTCGTTTCAGACATATTTCCATCAGACTGCTCACTTCCATCTGAACTGGGAACATAATTGTCTGAGTCACTTAGATTCTCGATTTCACTCCCTGAATTGGCAAGAATATCATACAGTTCTTTTTCTGTAAGCCCTTTATTACGGTTACAATACGTTTTCACTCGTTTTGGACGTGAACAACCTGCTTCCACATCATCCGCCATTGCGCAATGTAAAAATAAACGAAACTTGATCCTACGCGTAAAATAGTCCAAAAAGATGTTCAATATGTAGGTGACCAAACAGAAAGCGAGTGCGGTACAAACTGCCAACACCACAGTCTTGTGAGTTTATATCAGCCAGAAGCGCGGATCCGCGCCCGCCGCCTTTCGTTAAACATCGGTCGGACGCGGATCAGCGTCGTTCGCAGTGAACGTGTTAATTATTACACATTCAACTTTTTCACGTCAGAAAATTTTGAATGCTCTATTGTTTGAAGTCTCATAGTCTTTTATATTGGCCTGAATCATTTCAATGGGATTTAATTCGCAGTTATTAAGGGGGCAGCTTTAAAATGGTCTCATTTTGGTTTTTAGCAATTTCGTCAATAACATCAAGATTATATTTGTGCTGCCTGACTAGAAGGATAAGTTCTGCATATTTTCATTAAAACTAATGTCTTTTGATAGGAGCCATTGCTGAATTTCTGCCTTTCTTGTGGGAGCGCTTCTTAAAACCATCGTTAAAATGGTTAAAATGAACTCCCATTCATTTCTTCATGGTAGTCGGTCGTTTTATTTGACTCAAATGTTCATACGGCAGTGGGCACAACGTCATCTTCACTGCCAATGTGACGGATAACAAATCATTTCCCTTTTCCTGATCTGGTCGCGGAATTCCTTTATTGATTTTAGATAATTTCTTCTCCATAAAATAATCTCTTGGCAGTCCATCAAAATACCCCCCATTTTCTATACTCAAAGTTCTTTGAGTAAACTATAGAATGTGGTCGTTTTGAAAGTAGGTAAGTCTTCGTCATTACTAACCTCCTGTAATACTTTGTTTATGGTGGGAAGTTACTGCCTCTCAAAAAATCGATGGATTTTGCGACTGCTGGCATTCCCATCAAATTTATCAACTGTATCCAACAGCTTGAGCCCAGCCTGAGTCCTATCCTGTCGAATCCTGCACTTGTTCGTAGTTTTATGGCCGCGTCGCATCTTTGTTGTGCCGGGGCATAAATGGACTACGAATAGGGTATAGATAAATCAGAAAATCACTTTTTCTTGCATGATGTTAAAATACCTGTGTTGGAAGGTCAATATCTAATTTGATTTATGCTTGATGACAACAGTAAGCTACAAGTATACAAATAAAGGCAGGTCTATCTTTTCATATGACAGCGCAACATTTTGGAAAATCTGGTTTACCTCACGAATAAATTAAACAAGCAGACGATACATTCTTTAGGAATCAGATAACTTTTACTTCTGTTTAACTTGAAAAACTGTTGCTAATACCAACCATTGCAAATAGTTAAACATTCGTGAGTTAAACTTATTTTTTATGTATACGTATTATTGTCTACGTATTTTTTCCTAACATTTTTTCTTTTTTTCTTTTCCAATCAAGATTCACTAATCGTGGTTCTAATTATTGTCTGCGTCCCGCAATAGGTTGACGTTGAAGAAGCAAATTTCTTTTTGAGATACTTTTATTATGTAGATTTGTGTTTATTATTTTTGTGTGTACATTCCTCCATGTCTTTGAAACTGTCACTCATTCCTTTTAACATATTCTAGTATGATTTTATACTATGCCTCTATGAAGATAATCTCTAAATATAAACCAAAACTATGTTGATAAAATCGTTGAACAATGTAAGTCACAAAAGTTGAACAAACAAGTTTTTTTCTTAGGGCACGTTTTTGATTGAATCACTTCATCTTGCTTTCATGAAGCTCTACTTAAGAATATTACCAATCTACGAGGTCTGTAAGTTAATTGATGAGACTGATTGTTGTTATTTGTCTATTCAAGTAATTTTATATTGTCACCCTCAAAATAACTTCCTTCTGAAGCCACACATCACTGGAGACCGTTCTTCCGCTCCTCATAACAGTGCTGATACTCGGATACTGGAATAGCCTTCAGCTGGTTGGTTACAGCTGTTTGAATTTTTTCGACTGTTCCAAAATGCGAGTTCCCTTTTGGGGTGATTTTTCAACTTCGGAGAGAAAAAAGTCAAGGACTCAAGTCAGGTGAATAAGGAGGCACAGGAATGTTTTTACTGGGTAAAAACTCTGGTATTGACATTGCTCAGTGACAAGGAGCATGCTGTTGTTCCTGATCTGATGAACGGTGGAGTGAGTTGAATTTAACTCTACCCTGATCATTCTATCAACCGACGATCTGAATGGACAAGATCCCAAATTCTGCCGGTATTTTCATTGGGTCTTGAAGATGAAAGCCTACCACTTCATGGTTCATCTTCAGTCACGTCGCACCCCTCTGAAAATGCCTTAAACCACCAAAAAACATGGGCTCACGACAAAACGCTGTCTCCGTAGGCCAGTAGAAAAAACTTTCACAAAAAAATCGGTGGGGACAAGCCAGTTCTAACTTGTATTGAAGGCGGATTACATGTTCCCCTGCCTCACCTCCAAGTCCGGCGCCCACAGTGTTGCCAGATGAAACGCTACGATGCCAGTCTTGTCACTTACAGACCTCGTGTATACTGCTAAAGCAAGTTTATTGTACAGCATACACATTTTACGTTGGTTAGATTTTTGGTGTGACAGTTTCGAAATGGTTCATTTTGTTTATGTAATTTTCTACGATTTTTTTTTCTAGTTTGTAATATGGTAAGGCATAAGCACTAATTGTAACTTTTTTCTTCTGATTATGGTACCTTTGCTGAGCCTGTGTATCAGCGTTGGACAGTTATTGGAAAATAAAGGACATAAGTATGGCTTATATTCTGTTAACAAAAACATACCAGGGAGCCAGAGAGGAATTATCAATTGAAAAGGATTCGGATTACTCAATCTAAAGGGATATTTGAGGATACATTACGCGGGACTTACATTCAGGATCACTCAGGGAGACTCATTTGGATTGTCGCTTATTGGATCAAGTGGATTTACGCACTTTGGACAGGATTTCGGAATATTTGAAAATATGGGATCAGACAATTTATTATGAGACAATAGACTTCTATTCAGCATATAATGAAATGTTATAAGAACACATCTGCCATGACATGGTGCTGTGACTAGAATAGAAAACCTTAAGACCAACAAATGAACATTTAAGTGTTCATCTTTTATGCTGAAGTGCTGTTGGAACAACTTTGGGGCACATATTGACGAGTAGATTCCTACATATACTTATGAGTAGTAACTCATAAGAGGGAATCTGTATTTTTTAATAATACTCGTAATCAAGAGATAATCGTTTATTGCATAATATAGCTAGGAATTGCGAAGATATACCCATGTTGGCACTTATAGAGAAAGTCTTATTTGGAATGTCTGGTTGGGACTAAAAAGTTAACGCAAATCATATTGAGTCGGCTGTATCTGACAGTGCTACTGATCTCATATTTTCCAATTGTCCGACAAAATAAGCTCTTGGATAGGATCGCGAGAAACTTGGGATTTGGATTAATTTGGAAAAGGACATTCAATTTGGATAAGGATAAGAAAAAAGGACATTCATTAATGAAAAGGATAAAAAGGACAATCAGTCGGTAAATACATTTTTTCCAAACAAATGCTTCATTACAATAAACTGCCGTTGTGTAGGATGATGACAAATACATAAAAATGATACGAGTAATTCATTGATTTAACATTATCATCTTGATTGATTAAATTGTTCTCCTTCAAAAATGAGATAATTAGAATAGTTCTTTGACACTGTCATTATTTGGCGTGTGGCCGCTAAACTACTTAATTTTTGTAATCAGTCATCCTACACGCAGTTTGTTCGTTAATATCTGGTGTGTGAAAAATAACGTTTCCATTTGCTCTCTGCTTCCCTCATACCTTCCCTTTCCATATCCCAAATATTTCTGCATTGGGTAGCACTCTTAATATCATAACAAAAAAAGATGGACAAAAGTAGTTCACTTTTATTCTATACATTTTCACTGTTTTCTTCGGGGGCCTCGATGAATGAATAAATGAATTTAGAGGGGGCCTTGATAGCCGAGTGGTTAGCGCGTCTAGCTAGCAATCGGTCTACCCGAGGTTTGCTCCTCCGGCTCGGAAGTTAATTCCGAGCCATGGATGTTGTGTTGTGTGTTGGCTATATAGGTACATCATATCACTGGAGCTGGTTTATTTATCAGTTATCAATAGATGGCTTGTGGAGTAGTACAGTGTTGGTACTACAGGGTTGACAAAAAGGCTCAATGGTGGCCTTAGTTGTCAGTCTTCACCTCCTCACCACCACCACCACCACTACTACTACTGTGTCTGATCATTTTGTTTAGTCCCTCTTTTTTTGTTACTTTGTATATACAATTTTCAATTTGATAAAATATCAATTTCTACCCAACACGTTTTGTTGCCCAGTTTTGGTAAGTTACAGCTTGATACATTCAAAACTTTTCGCTTATTGGGTGATATATATTTTTACTGAAGTGCAGACAAATAGTCAGTACTAGATTCTATCTTCATAGAAGCTTGAAATATGGAAGTATTGTATTCCTATTTACTCAAACAACAGAACTATGAGTTTCTGGTTATTGGTATAGGAACATATGTTGTTTCTGCCAGCTTTTTTCGCAACCGACAAGAAGTTTTATCTGTAATGCTGGAACTCGCATGTTCTATTAACGTACGAAATCGACATCTTTGGTAGCGATATTATTGCCAAAAATGTAAGAGTTCGTCAGCGATCTTGCAATTGTTATTTGTTATGCAAGCTTCCAAATGAAATTTCAAAGAACCTCAAGTATTCGAACCTAATAATGTAATCCTTTTTTCTTTATTGGTATGTTAGGTGTCACAAAGAGGATAGAAATGGGTACCTCTTCGAGTTTACTACACTTTCATAAGTGGATTTGACAACTATATTGATATTTCCAAGTGGCACTGTCAACTTGCGGAGGTCGTTCAAGGACAAATAGTAGGATCATTTTGACCAGTCTCGTTTCTCTGGAAAGGATTCTTTACAGGTATTCAGATTTTCTGTTCCAGTTGTGTCATGAGCTAACAGTGTTCCACATGTATTAACCATAGATTAATAAATTATGAAAATTGAGGTATCGCATTTATTCACATCTCTTTAAAATATTCCTAGTTATGTGAAAGGTTTAATAGTGTCATTCATAAAACATATCTGCTTGCAGAATATTCTGTTAAGTGAAAAAGTATTGCTATAAAGATAAAAAGTTGGAAGCGGATTCAAACCTTTAAACCAGTTTTCTAAGCCTTGAAATTCTAAGCGAATGGTTACATCACGTCGGCAACAGGTTTTCTAGACTAGAGATATGAGGTTAAACTGCCTAAGGAAAAACACTATTCGTATGAAGCCGGTACTGTCGCTAGAGAGGGCGTGGTTATCGGAAATCTGGTGCAAGTCAGCGTAAATACGTCGATCGATTTCACTAGATCCTCATGTTGAAAGCAGTTTTCAATAGTGTTTTTGAAACTTCATTCCATGATTGTGCAATTAATTTTATCGAGTCTAAAATTGTTATGTTGAAAGTTTTTCATTATCCAATGCTCTGATTAGGCGATACATAAAATATCTACGATAATATGTTTTAAGGCATTTTATTATGCCTTGATCCATCGGTTGTACGACCGAAGTTCAATTGGGAGAAAAAAATTCTAATCTGATATTTGTCAGATCTACATTCTTGGGATGAGTTGCACAATGGTCAACCAGAAGCAATATTTTTCTTTTTTTGACGTCTTAGTTTTTCATTGCACTCCTTTAAATAATTAATAAAAATGTCTAAGTTCATCCATGCGCGTCTGTTCGATTGATAAATGACAGAAAAAGTTTTTAATATTTTTCATGCACCTTGGTTGTTCGTATTTACCAATAACAAGAAATTTACATTTTTCACTACCTTTCATATTTGCGCAAACCAAAATGGTGTATCTCAGCTTTGTTTGCCTCCCGCACACTTTACTCCTCTAAATTTCAGTGTACGGTCTGGAGTTATCTAGTAAAATAGTCCGGTTTCGTCCGCGTTAAAAATATCCTCACAGCTGTAATTTTGTGCAATGCCTGGCCATTTATCCGATAACCAGTTTACCTCAGCTTGTTAAGATCTCCTGCTTCACCAGACACTTTGCCGACATTTATGTTGTGACGAACTTTGAAACGCTGCACCTAAAATCGCCACCGTGTAATCCCTTGGATAAATAATCTGTTTTTGCGTTTAAAATTGGACCACTTCTTCGCACCTCAAACCATCGTGTAAGAGCTTGATCCACATCTGGACGTACGAGATTTCTAATTTTATTAATTCTCTGCGATTTATATTCACTTGCTTGCTTTTTTCATGATTGCTCCAAATTATTTTTGCCATATTTTTCTTTGTCGCAATTTCCGATTTGCCGATGCCACTCTCGTTACGTTTAATCACGTTTATCTTTTCTTTAAAACCTATAGATTTGCGCGTATCTGTCATTTTAACAAAACAATAAATAATAAACATTCGCACGGTTAAATGCAACGTCCATTATAAAATTACCTGACATCTCATTCCGCGCTATAACAGTTCCCTGAATTGATTACTGGAAATCCCCGGTGCCGCGCCGGCGACATTCCTTCCAACGCGCGACAGCGGTGAAATTTCCCAGTAACGATTAATGTGAATCCCCGACAGAGGCTGAGAATTACTCTTTTTATAGGTGCGTTTAGATCTGAGCACGCACTCTGTATCTTTATGTGCGCGAGCAACAAACAGTGAATGCCTGTTGTCAGTCTCAAGACGTTGCTCAAAGAAATTAATGGGTTCGCAAATGCTCAGTGTGGATGGAAACAGCGTGGCGCACAGGATTAAAGAGTTGATTGTATTTAGTCCAGTTAATGATGAAATGGAATAATACTAAAGATCTAAAACTCTTGGAAGAGTTTGAGAAATTATCGGTACTGTGAGACGTTAGGCACGACGAGTATTATTCAAAATCGAAAAAAAATGGTGTATGGAAACAACTAGTAATCAATTGAAAATGTATATATACTGTTGCGAAGTACAGAAAAAAATTAAAACTGATGAGACCATTTCGTCTCGAAAAAAGCAAAATGATTTTGACTCTCTGAAAAGATACTGCAAGGTGCTGTAGGTGTCTCCAGTAGCCAAAAAAAAGGCAAGGTTATGACTAAACGTGTTCTTGGTAATACAGATTTTCGAAACTGTGTTTCAATTTTCATTATCGCTGATGTTACCAACGTTATCAGGTATTCAAGGTCGGCCTTGGTTATTCTTGTGAAATTTCTGAATTGATTATGCAGACTGTCTAATACTAATTCCTTTCGTTTCCGATTTTCTTATCTTTAAATTAAATTATACAGTATAATAAATGTTGCCGCAGCTATATGTCTATTCGCCAAGTTACCCTCGTACGTGAGCGACTGGATCAGCCCATGCGTTGAAAAATGGATTTCAGTTTAAACACTCACCACGCACGCCAACCTTATCACGTACGTTTGCACGTTATAACCAGAATATGACTACTGAGTGGATAAAAATATTGAACGTTGTAGCCAGAGTTAAAATTTTAATCGGTACGCTATATCCAGTAAAATTACAAGACTATTTTGGCCGGTCCAATGAAATAAGTACGTAATAACCGGAAGTATGTTATATCCCATGTACATTATAGATGGAGTACACTGTATACAGATGCACGCGAAAAATGTCAACATAACCTGCCACAATCTTTATGTTGATTAAGTGTTTGATCTTTTCACAAATGACATATATTATCCAATATTTCTGCTTGCCACTCGTCTGCATCGTCAAAATTGGAGTTATTTAGGTTCATGATGACAGCAACAGAGAGATTTAGACGAGTGTGATACCACAAATGCAGAACCCGATATTCATGTAACAAAATCCGAAACTTGTGCTGTGGGTTTCATGGCGTTAATACCCCATATTTTTTTGGCCTTTCAAAACGTTTACAATGAAGATTTTTTTCAACATATGTGGTTTCGATTGGCCAGAGAAACAAGGGGGATTACATTACATGATTACACATTCATCGTGGACACTTCTGGCTTCACATCCACTCCTAGTTTAATCTCCTACCTCTGATCTTCGTGGGCAAGAAGTATGAAAATGCTCTTTTCATGCCCGATAAAACTGACAGGTTGTATCAAGAGGGATTTATTGACGTATTTTGGGAAATAAAAGTTATTACTGATTTGTCAGGAACTTCGCGCACACATATATTATGGTCTTGAAATGAAACAAAAAATCATATTTATTTTTATTTGCCCTAGTCTTCTATATGTAACTGTACTGCAGACTGTCTGAGTTCCGTTATGACAAAGATCCTCGTGTTAATTTGCAAATCTGACATATTTTAATCGTCAATTCCAGTGGGAAAGTTCACATTATTTCAAATTTGAATTACGCGGAAACCGTATACGCGAGGAAGTGGGGAGGTCTCGATCGACGCGTTCGGCGTGCGGGTTAAATAGTTACAATGGAACATTGGACCGGAGCGCAACGTGCTTTTGCTATCGAGTCTTACTTTAAGAGTGGTGATCATACACGATAAAGCATTTGCCGACCAAGAGATGCCCCAAGTAAGAACCTATTGAAAAAGTGGATTAAGAGGTTAAGTGAAATAGACTCTTAGTCCACACATTCCTGGCCCCACATCTACTGTATCAACCGAAGAAAATATGCGTCGAGTAAGTGATTCGGCCATTGCAAATCCTCGGCGTTCTGTACGGAAGCATTCCGCAGCTTTGGGAATCTCTAGGTCAACACTGCATGGCATAATGAAAAAAAAAATGGGTTTTCATTCTTATTAAATCCAATCAGTCCATGCTTTAAAGGAAAGTGATTGCGTATTACGAAAATCTTGTGCTGAACGGATCTTGAACAATCAATGGACACGATGAAAGCAGTTTTTCGTCAAAAAGTTATATCGAAGTTTGGAGACATTCACTGGTTTCCTAGGACACCTGACCTCACGCCAGGCGATTATTTTTTGTGGAATTATCTTAAGTCAAAAGCGTATTCCAATAATCCACGAACCCTGGAGGAGCTTAAAGACAAAATTCGACGAGAAATAAACAAGTGTGTCCGAAAGCGATGGCAAACATTTGGACGGAACGATATTCAAGAAATAAAACCCGCCGAATTTAGGAATATGTTGATAATAAATATTTTCTTTTCATCAAGTTTGTTTTTTTTTTCTTGAATCTTAAAGTGAACTCTCCCACTGGACAAGACAATTCTTGATCTCTTCAATACTAACTGGAATTGAGAATGATCTTTGTCATACACGGAACCTCAGAAAATGTAATTCAAAGGCCGCTATCTTAAGACAACAGGAACAAACCTTCGAATCTCAGCAATTTTAAACGTAAATTGACTAGAGTTTAAGAAACATTAAGGAATGTGGATCCTTAAAACATTATATGCACACAAAGGGGCATGCCCTTGGAAAATATTACAGTATTTACACTTTTACAATTTTCAAATATTTACATAACATTTGTAAACCTAACAATGAGAACATTAGGATTGTTGAGTAGAAATACGCTCTTTCAGTGAAAGTGATGATAGTAGTATTTTCCCCCAATATTCAAGTACTTGATATCTATGTTGCAACCTCATAGACTAGTATTTGTTATATACAAAAAATACATTTTATGTGGATGATTTTCCATTGCCTTTAAGGACTCCAGCGTTTCATCAAAATTTTGTGTAATTTGGCTTGTTTCATAGCTTCAACTATTTTTACTTACACTGTAAAAGCAAAAGAAGGTAACAAAAAATAGATACAATATAATACAGTTTAGTTGATAACATGTTTTAAAGCTTTGTCTATCTATTAAAGTACGGAGTGAATGTTCGTCCAAACAAATTTGAACTGAACGCGTATTTCTAGGGTTTTAACCTCTACATTGTACAATATTTTCTGCCTGGTACGCCTTTAGAAATATATCACATAACAGTTTCAGTGTCTTGTACTGGAATCATGGTGGTCATATACATCTTCATTTTTGGAAATAGAATTTTTACCCGATTCGTGATTCATACAACTTGATAAAACTAGAGAGTAAGTAGATACTACAAAAGAATCTTCGCAAATCCAAGTGAAAGCTGCTATGCATACAGTTTTCTACCCATGCCATCAAATATGTATTTTAAATTATGCACTATACATTTAAGATAAATGTATTAACCACTTCATGCTTCCATAATTTGGAGTCTGACACCTTTTTCTGTACCATCTTTAGTACAGAGGTTTTGTATAATAATAAAGGTGGATTTTATAAACATCAGTACCTTAAAAACGATCGTGTATTTAGAAAACAAATAGACACGGTCTATAAAATTTAACAATTCTGCATTATCTCCCAAAAGTGATTAGGGACACCATTAATCAGGGTGTCCATTCTAGATATAAAAAATCCCAGCAACGCGATTTGACAAAAATCATCAACTGTCTGCATTTGACTTTGAACAAGCATATTTTTCTTCTATTAGTCCTACCGCGGCTTATCTTGAAGAACCCTTTCCCCTGATTTTTAAGTGGACACCCTACTAAGGAATGCACTAGATGTATCTGCGCATGTTCATACAAACCAAAATCGACAGTACCCGTCTAGTGATAACTCTGCAGTTGAGAGGGATTCGAACTTTTCAGATAACCAATAGTAACGTAAAACTGTTCAAAATACAGACTCGGCAGATCTGGAAAGATGTATAGGATGTGATGGACTCCTCTCCAGTCGCTTTTTCGGTAACTTGTCCATGATGTTGTGTAACCTGATGAAATCAGGCCTGTCACCTGGCCGAAATGACCAACACAACATTAGGATATCCTAAAAATAAACAACTATTAATCATCTTTGGTCCGTTTTATTACTATTTTTTGCTTCAAATCAATCACAATCTTTAGGTTCAGGATTTATGCAGTTTTTATCTGCAATGGACGATTCATTCAGAGGTACCTATTTTCCAAAGCATAAAAACTGTCCGGTTACAAACAAATATCAAACAAGGGGATCCACGACGTTCGTATTTTGAAAATTATTTTTTGTCTAATTTTGGCCGTCAGCGCGGCTTAGGTGATCCATTTTGGAATTCCTATTTTCGATGCATTTCGAGTTGCATTTGGCTAATTACGTGGTGATAATTTCTAATTCTTCAATCGTACAATCTTAGCATTTAGAAATAGCGCAGCAATCTTGTACATTTCATTGCTCCCAAAACACAGTATCTTGACGAACAAGAAGCATCCCAGCGCTCATCTGCTTTCGATGGATGGCAGAGTTCTATCAAAGAGCCGTCATTTCGGCTGGTCTGAGTCCAGATCATCGACGACTTCATCTAGCACCAACACATCTCGTCTTTCCATAGCGGCAGTTGCTGGGAAAAACTGTTTACAAGGCCCATATAAGACCTAGCCTCGAGTACTGCTCACATGTTTGAGGTGCTGCCGCCCCGAATACAACATCCATGTTTGTTGCTGTTCAGAGGAGGGCTGTTCGACTGGTCGATGACTCGTCTCTAACGGACAGTCTTGGGACCCTTTCGCACCGGTGGGCAGTCGGCGATCTAGCTCTCTCCTACCGCTACGCCAACGGTCTCTACTCCTCAGAGCTCTGCTCTATGATGCTGCCACACGATGTGGCTGCCAGACACCCCCCTGACTTCAGCCTCCCACCCAAATGTGTGTCGAACATGGTATAGTACATCCAGAAACGCGATACGACCGCTCATTTGTCCTTAGGGTATCGAGATTGTGTAACAATCTACATGAGGAGGCTTTTCCCAGCTCTACTGACCTTGGGCGGTTTAAAAATCAGATTAACAATATAAACTCATAGCAGCCGCGGTGCCTAAATTCTGCCTGCGCGGCTGCTTCGATGTAAAAAAAGAAAAAAGTCCTCCTAGATGTGACGTCATACGGTTTAGGCGGTCAATTTTCGATCCGCGAATTGTCAGTCTTCTGAAACAAAATTATCTGAACGCCAATGCGGTTAAATTATAGGCAGCAGATAGTATAATATAACGCTAAGTGCTCTGACGCGTCATCGAAAATTGGTATTTCAGAATTAACCATGAAATAGTTCCCTCTGGATAATAGGTAGGAAGACGGTGTTACTGCCTCCTGGCCGATTTACAACTGATAGCGTACAATTCGAGAAAATAAAATAACGTTTAAAACAAAGTACGTACGTCCGTCGGGCCGAGCTGACAGGCACTCACACATAGTCGGGCTGTCGTCGAACCTCATCAACTACATTGATCATAGTAACATTTGAAAGAAATAATCATCACAAAAAATAATCTCAAGAATGCTTCTTTTCTTCGATAATAAATGTGACTCAATAATAATATTAATAAATCGTCTTTATTTAGGACGACGTTAAGCTCGTATCTATTCTGCCACTTGACCCATAACAAAAATAAATTAAAAATATGTAAATATAATGTGTATATTGTAGTAAAGTACTAGTAGTATTATACAAATGCATTTGTGATATTAAAATTGTTTTAAAAAGACGTGTATAGTTCATAATTTAGAGAAACGAGGTGAGTGGGCTTTTTCAAATTAGCATACTTATACGCTCCCAATCCCGATAATTATGTGTACCTATTTGTCTTATTTTACATATCATAGATTTTCCCTCAAATTTGTTTTTAAAATTTGGAATGATAGAGAAATGTTTTCAATCTGCATACTCCTGTTATCCAAGCTCACCGCCCGGCGTACCCGTCCGGCTGACTAATCAGCACTGCACCGCACACAATATATACACAGAATGAACGAAAACCCGCTGCAGCGGTGTGGCGCAGATGTGGACAACGCTGCCAGATCGTCAGTAAATACCGATACCGTAGGGAAAGGTTTCTCTGTTGTACATGTTCCTAAGTGAGTTTTTTCCTGAAAGAATTTAAATTGCGCTGTAATGTACTGAACTGATAACAGCATTCCGTAGGAAGTTCAGAATCAAAATGTACATGTCTCTTGGGCTGAGGGGGGGCACATCTATCGCCACAATTCAGATCTAGCAATGTAATTTTTGCGGATGCTTTAAAAACAAAAAAACAGACGGTACTCGTTGCTTAAGAAATGATTCCTATTAGGTATATTTTTTTCTCAAGCAGACGCCAGTGGGCCCATGCCCCTCCAAATGCGTGCCCATGGATGTAGTTAGAACTGTGTGCACGAAACAATTATGTGAAACTTAAATACTGAATTGAGTTGTTTAAGAGCTAATGTGATGATACTTTTGTATGTTAAAAATCAATCCACAACCTAATTTCCTGAATTTTGTACTTTTTGCAAACATTTCACTAATATAGAATCTAAATATGGATGATATAATAAACCGCGTTACGTAATTTTTGTGATTATCAAAGTGTCATAGAATTTTTTGTATTCGTCTGTCTTTGAATATTTTTTAATTTGAGAAAAGTAGCTAAATGAACCGCCCGTTATGAATATATGAAGAGTAACTTGAAGTTTGAACTAATGGTTTTACCTTGACGTCTCTGGATGCCTGAAGGTTAGCCAAAGGTTGTTTCATGCCTTTTCCAACCTGCCATATCACAGCCTCAGGGGGTTGACCTTTGAAAGGCCATTCACCACACAGTAATTCGTACCAAACAGTACTAAAATGAAAAAAAAACCTGTGAAAACCTGTATAGATCAAGATGTTTGGTAAAGGATAAATTCCTTCAAGAATTCTGTTCTGTAGCGTAGCAAAGTTTGTTATATTCACTTATGCTGTTTCTATATGAATGCAGTATGAGCAGTTTTACTTGTGGTCCGTACCATCAGCATTTACTGATCATTCCGTCAGTGTCAGTAGATTTCTATGTAACCTTACACATAAATAATTACTAACAACCTTGCTATCATTCCAAGATAAATACAAACTAATCACAGTAAATACTGATATGTGACATTTGCCTTAGTGACCAGTTGACGTTTCAATCTAACAAATGGATTGATTAGAAGGAAGGTAAAATATTTACCCGAAAGCATAGACGTCAGATGCTTTACTGAAGGGTAGTTCCACGTCATGGGGATTATGAGCTTGCAAACTCCGCATTATTTCGGGAGCTAAATAACACAGCCATCCAGGTGGAATGCCCAAACTATCAGATTTACTAAAACATAGAACAATGTTCATACTCCTGAAATTACACAAAAATGCGCATGGGGAGAATTAGAAAAGATACCAGCACATATTTAAGAATAGACATGAATACTTACCGATTTCCGAAGCATAATTTTGTTATGCTGAATAATCCAAAATCCGTTATTACTACTTTGCCATTCTCAACAAAAATATTCTTGCTCTTCAAATCCTTGTGAACGATGCCTTTGGCGTGTAAGTATCCCATCCCCTACAATAAGAACAGACATGAAACTTCCGCCTTTCATATTTTTGAACATTTAACGTTAAAAAAAGCTTGAGCAATACCTGTGAGATTTGTTGAGCGACGTTTTTCGTCTTTGTCATATTAAACTTGTCTTTTCTGAGATGTATGTGAGTGTAGAGCGTCATTCCTTTACTTAAGCTTGTAACAATAGCTAGTTGAGGTGGTTTCATACAAGCACCCATAAATAATATCAGATTCTCATGACGAGTTTTCCTGAACGTAGATACCTAAAATAAATCGAAGAATCAAATTATTTTAATGATTAAACTACTATTTCCCGTGGAGTGTATATAAAATATTGATAAATCGAATTACTGGGATATGAAAATATACCTCATTTTTGAATTGCTCCAATGTCTTTTCGTCCTTGAGGTAGTTGACGTCTAATACTTTAACAGCAACGTCTCCATGCCACTGTCCTCGGTAGACAGCTCCAAAACGACCTGATCCTATTAGCTCTCCTATTTTCAGCTCGTCAAAAGGGATATCCCATTCCCGCATCGATAACTAAACAAGAAAATAGCAATTGTCACGCAGAAACAACGATATTGAATAATTCATCAGAACATGGCGCTCCTTCCTGACAGCCAAAGTGTTCACATAATATTGCATTAACCTATAAGATCAGTTATTTGCTACAAAAAATGAGATCCTTATTAGCAAAATTATTGAAAGTCATAGCGAATAACTGTTTAAACTCTTGAACAACTTGACTGATTTACATTAAAAGATTGATTTAGTAATCTAAATATCAAAGCATTTCATGACATGTTTACCTGCTTCCCATACCCCGTAACTTTCAAACAGAGGAACCAATCTTCATTAAACATAGCTAAGAACCGTCTAGACAAATAAGACTTGCGATTCAAATCGGTTCATCCATTGGAAAGTTATGATTCCACAGACAGGCAAGATACACGCACGCTTTAAACTCATAACACCCTATTTGTTTACGTGGGAGGTTAAAAATAGAAATAAGATGTAATGTGTAATGCTTTAAAGAAGAAGGGCCTAGTACTGCTCTGTAATGCGAAAGTGTTTTCTATTTACTAAATACTTTTTTCATCTTTTGTCACCCAAACAGTAGTGTTATTTAATAGCACATGAAACTGGCTTTATGGCTTTGAGTCAGCACATACAGACAGTCAATGAATATACATTTTTATTACACTAGCTCATGAACGTTAAATTTCGGTAGTTATTGCTATAAAATGAGAACTAGAAACCATGTAACTTGTCACTAGCTTAATTTTCAACTACCTGTTTGCCACAGTATTCTGAATCCTTTTCATATTACTTAATGATGTGTATAGAAATAACTACAAAAACATCGTTTTTGATTTTTTTTGTCTTAAAATGCATTTTTTGAGCATTTTTTTGTTTATTTTTTTTCGGGCATAACTTGTTAACAAATATTAGTACAGCTCTGAAATTGTATGTGAATATTTCACTATTATCTATGAATGAGACAAGTGATTACTTTCATTCTTATCACTTTTTCTCTTTAAAAAATTTTTACTTGTCTTGAAAACTCAACTTGCTGCGAGACGAAGCTTCAAGAAAATCAAAGATTTTTCGAAAAGGAAAAGTGATAAGAACAATGTAATCACTTGTTTCATTCTTCTATTAAAGAGGAATATTCACACACAATTTCAGAGCTGTACTTAAATTTGTTAAAAAGTTCCGATTGAAGAAAAAATGCACAATAAAATGCAAAAACTGCATTTTTTACAAAAAAATGAAAACATTGTCTTTTAGTCATCTCTATACACACCATGAAATTATCGGACGAAAAGGATTGAGAATACTGCTGGAAACAGATAGTTGAAAAAAATCTAAAAAAAAAATGGCGTGCCACCTTAAAACGTGTGTTATTAAATACTTGAACTTGAACATAGCCTAAGGCCCGGTTTTTCAATCGCAAGTTAATTTTCTGGTTAGTAAACTATAACCAGGCTGTTAACCTGTAGTTGCCTGCTTTGCGTTTCCAAGTATTTTGACAGCCTCAGTTAACTTACCAGAAGGTCATCATATATTTATGTTGCAAGCCTGCCTTTTATGAAATTTTATAAAATAGTCGAAATTTGAATAAAACCTTCGTTGCAAGGTGAGGGTTTTCAAACATTACTTGTACAAATGTTTAATAGTAGACCCTATAGACGGGATTATAGAAATGGTGGTAAAGATGGTGACAACTGCAAAATGTCTAATCAACCTCACATAGTTAAAAAAAATACGCAAAAAACACAATTATGTTTGTAAATATCTGTTGTATATCGTGTTTGCCACCTTTTTAGTATCACTTCTATAAATAATTGACGACCCAAAAACAAAAGTTTTCAGCAGCAGAGAAAAAATACTATTCCTGTTGCTAAAATTTGTAAAGAAGGCTGTTTAGCATAGAGAAAAAGAACGTTAAAAAAGAGTGAAAATTCCTCAAAAGATGAGGAAATTGGCCAGTAAAAACAAAAGCATAATAGAGAGCAAAAAAAACGACAAAGTTTCCTGGAAAGAGGAACATTCTGTTTATACAGTCCTTTTTATTTTTAGTATTCTTGCCTCTTTGTCTCTGCTATATGCACTCACGCCACTTAATCCATAAAGAAGTTTCAGCTTTAATTTATATTTAACCATAGATTGATATGAATTTTTGAATAAACGCCAAAGTCGGTGTCAACAAACGTCAGATATTGCTACTTAACTACAGCCTTTCTAGCTAACTCATAGATGGCCTTCTGGTTAAAGTTAACAACTGTTTCACTACAAACATGATATTGAAAAATGCTTTTTCATAGATAACTATAACCCCTAGATAGTAGTTGCGACTGAAAAACGAGCCTTAAGTGGTCAAGTCCTCTCTAAAATGTAATGTTTGGAGTCTTATGAACTTTTTTCTTACGCTGCTCTGTCTGGGCCATCGATTTCCTGCTGCACTTGCTCCTAGCCCACCATCTGTCACAGTTTCTGTATCTGATACCTGACTATCTTGGCTGTCGACTCTCACTGGCGTTCTGTCCGAATCTGTACTCCCTGACGTACCCGATGTTTGTGATGCAGTCCTGAAATGTAAAAAGCTTAGTCGTTGTTGTATTGTATACCGGAGAGGCTCGTTCCTCAAAAAAGATCTCTAAATTGTTTTGCTCTAGAAGAAAAAAAAAGGTTTACAGGATGTCAGGAAAATTCAAGGGCACATTTGGTTCCTGAAAATTTGAGAAGGCGTGATCTGTTTTAATGTGTCTTGTATTTGTTATTAATGTTTCTTCGTCCTCATATTTCATGGGTAGTTTGAATGTATATACTTTTCTCTTTTTGACGTGTGTAAATGCTATTGCATATACAACACCAATAAATATTATAGTATTATACAAAAACAGAATCGGAAATTCCCAAATTCCATGATGCCGGATGTTTAGCAAAAAATTGTACGTGACTTGTTTTGCGACGTTTAAAGCATTTGGTTATATTCAGTCAAAAAAGGTGCCAGCTTGAATTACTATCTTAGGTATCTGAAAGTGTTTTCAAAAAAATGCTAAGGTGAACTACCAAGAGCAGATAAGTTTAAACATCCTGTCTTATGGAGACAAAGCATTTCCAGACCTTCAATGGACATTTTGTCATATTTCAATGTATCGATCCTTCCTTTCCAAACACAAGCAGGGTTTTGCAAGAAAATATTCTTCAGAAACCGCTTTCCAGTTGGTTGTTGAGAATTGGAGAAGAGCCATAGACTCAGAAGGAGTTATCATAGCAGCACTTTTGGATTAGAAGAGGGCATTTGAAACAATTGATAGGGATATTTTGTTAGTGTGTGTGTTTTGAAGTGTTTTTAGACAAGTTAAAAAAGTTAACAACATTTTATCAAAAACTGAAAAGATGTTAGGTGTTCTACAGGGCAGTATCCTGAGACCACTGCTTTTGATTAACCTGCCATAGTAAGAAAATGCAAAATTCAAATGTTCACTGATGACACTTTGATTTATACAGGCACTCAAAATATTCAACTGGTATCTCGTAAGTATTTAAATAAAGACTTGTAACTTGTTTCAAAATGGCAAACTCAAATGAAATACAAGTAAATAAATCGAAAGCTACGTTAATTAAAAAAAAATTGTAATGTAATGTAAATGTTGAACTAAATATTCATGGTGAAGATACTGAATTCATAAAAAAATTTAAATACCTATATTTAACTAATAATTCCACTTTTGAAAGACTAAAAAGTTTACAAAACAAGTGCATAAGAAGAACACTAAATAAAGATAAACATACTCCAATTAGACAAATAATGCTGAGCAAATTAAAATGGGTCAATGTGAAACATGTTATCGAATATCTTGTAATAAGTAGTAATTTACAAAGTAAAAATATATTTCCATAATGTCTAACTAAATTAACATCATAATATAGGCTGTAGCGTATGTAGAATTGACAATTCCAATACAATTGTAAATTTTCTGTATGGAAATAATGGTTTTCCATTTGAAATGCCATTTTTTACATAATACCAGAAATAAAGATGTCTTCCATTTAATGTCCAAAAAGTATAATGCATGCTAAAAATATGTATTCCATTCAGAGAAATAGAATAAATTAGGTAAAGAGATAAAAGACTAGAATACTTTGACAAAATTCAAAATAAAATTGAGGAATCACTTGATAAAACTTGCCCAGAATGTACATCACATGCCTTGAATTTACTAATTCTAAGCTGTTTAAAATTATTCTGTATATGTAGCCAAACGTGGTAAATTAATCTTTCTTTTACTAATAAAATCTTGATGAGACCATAAGGGAATCATCTTCAGAGAAGCAAATTTCGTTGACAAATCGACAGAAAATAGAAGTATATTGTTCATTAAATTCTTTAAAATCAATTGTTTATGAACACTTATTATCATTATTATTATTAAAAAACAGAAATGAGCAGATTATAATACTATACGCTCATGATCAATAGGAAAACGAGTACGGATAAGTAGCGTAAAATACATAAAAGAAAAAAAGTTCATAGCTATAAAGTTCACTATTCCACCTATCATAACACAGTTTGAGGCTATTTACTGACGTAGCATTAACCACAGTTTAAGGTAAACTGCTTCAAGTGTGAATATGCGATTGGAAACAAACCAATGGGGGCTGTCGTTCTAGATGGCTCCTTTTGCAATTTGAAGCTGTGGCCGCGGAGATTGCGCGAAGATTATTATTACCCGATTAACTTTTTCCATAACAATGTTTGCGACAGTGTAGGCCTATGGTGGGACAACTCACCTGTCACTGTCAGTTCCCACCCCATGCGACTGTTGTGAACCCGTTAGCTCCTGTACGATAGTCGGTGGGTGTTGCTGCAAGGGCGGTTGTTCGGGCGGCGGGGGAGGTTGCACAGAAGATGCTGTCGACAAAGACGACGACGCCGACGATAACGCAATTGCATCTGGCGTTAGAGGCTCCGTATGGTGGTCTGATGACGTGGAAGATGACATTAGGGGTGTCGTTGAACCGCTGCCACCACCGCCGATCAGACCGTCATTAACTTCTGGAATACAGAAGGAAAAGATTAAGAGTGACATTCACAAACATTACTTCAGGGTCACTTGATACCCATAGGAATATTTCAGGTTGAATCATTTTCGTGTACTATTAAAGTTGTCACCTAGTTGACGGTGATTGCGAGCAAAATGAATTATGAAGGGTTTATGGAAGTTATTAAGAACAACGAGAAATCACCTGCATTTGAGACTGCGCCAAGAAGATATATGATGGATGTTATAAATCCGTTCAGTTTCTATGATGTACAACAGTTTAAAGGCACGATATAGCTTCTCAAAAGGCACAGTAACAGATAACACAGCCCAATTTATTAATGACGACTTGAATAAGCCGACTAGTAGAGAATTATCAATTCTACCAATACAACAGTTATTTGCTGCAATCCTGGAAATGTTATCTTTGAGAGAAGCTCATTGAAGCTGAAATGCGAAAATAATCAGAATGAAGGTACTTGGCATGTGTGTCTCACAACCTTCGTGAATCTGATCTGATCCAACAATATTGGGTGTCCAATGGCTATGCATGTAAAATATATTTATTGACAACAGTAATTAATCGATCAAGAACAGCTGAATGAAGGTACCGCAACGGTCAACACTATCGAGACACATTAGTCATTATTATACAAATGTATTAAAATTAGCATATGAGAAGTAGTCATTGCCAAAGCCAACGACTAGTTGGGTACAAAATACAATTACTTGTTAGTTGGGAAACTGGCAAAGCTTTTAGGATAAGGTTGACTCTTTTGACGATAAAATCAAGCTTTCGGCATTCTCTATGGAGCCATCATCAGGATTCTGAAAACACAATTGTGATGCTAGCAAAGAAGACAGATTTAAAATGTCAGACAACTTACTCGTCGGTGAGGTTGCAGCCACGTTCTTTCTGAAACACCTTGTGGCTGAAACCTCACCGACGAGTAAGTTGTCTGACATTTTAAATCTGTCTTCTTCGCTAGCATCACAATTGTGTTTTCAGAATCCTGATGATGGCTCCATAGAGAATGCCGAAAGCTTGATTTTATCGTCAAAAGAGTCAACTTTAGCCTAAAAGTTTTGCCAATTTCCCAACTAACAAGTAATTGTATCTTGTACCTATGTATATATATATATATATATCTCCTTCTTCGCGTAAGCACACACTGAGTTTGAATTATCGCTCCTCAGTTAACTGTCGTGATAACAATGTCTTCCCACCTTTAGATTTTTTTGCAACATCGTGGGATGCTGTCAAGCAAATCTAAGATCTCGATACATAAACGTCCTCTAAGTATTATTATTGACAACTGTATGTAATACTGCTTTCCTCGTATATGGAGAACGAAGGCATCGGGGACTGATGAGCCGTGGTCTGAGTGTCAAAATCGTCAATCATACGCAGTTTTATTGTTAGAGTCAAGTCGCAGTTATCGTATCGATCTACGCAACTGCCTGTGTGCTACCGGTGCTACACACGAACGGGAAAATTATGCGTGAATGGTGAATTTTGTCATTCAGGCTATTACCAGGATAGGAAAACGCCAATAGACAAACAAACCGAAGGAAATAAGACGAATGGATTACTGGGATGGAGACATAAACAAAAGAAAATAAAACCTGTTATGTGAAATTCGAACATATTCTGCAAATAACCTGTAGCTTACCTGGAAAATGGAATGTGGATTTGTGACTAGAATGTGGAGTTGTTAAGATCTGCACGGCAGGACTCGATGGGGTGGAACTATTACAGCTAGAGGTGTTTGAGCTTGAATCTGGAGGCTGAAAGAAATTGAATAAATACACACGTCAAACATGTTATTTGAAAGACAACTCACTGGAAAGGCCGGTGTACTGATTAAAGGTTGAGGGTGTGAACTTTTTCTATTCCTACTTCTCGTTAGTGAGTTCATGATATTTTTCGCATTGCTAGCCCTTCCTGCTGTCGGAGACACGAACACTTGCCCTGAAAAATAAGTTTTGTTACTTAAATATCATAATTATAAGAATTGAACACCGTTTACGTCAAAGCAAACAATTATTTTCATCATCATTGTTCACAGAAATCAAGTAGATGTTATATTTTATCATTACTAAGATCCGATCTGCCCACTAACTAACATTGTGTACCTCTAACAATAGTACAGCATTAAAACTGCTGAACGATTTTTGACTGATGAGGTTAGACACCCTTGCTTTATGCAAGTGCCATCCCTAACACCCGGCAAAAATTTGCATGAAGCGTATTCCGCCCAGACAAGCACAATGTGCACAGAGAGTGTTAACATTACCTGTTTCCATGGACAACTTCTTTTTGAATTCGTCAAGTAGTTCAGGTGGCAACCCGCAAGATGGAGCTACCTTATCTTCGCAGTCCCTGTGACAGGTATATTTACACTCCTTGCACTTAAGTCCAGTGCCAAAATATATCGGTTTCTGACAGTAGCCACATGATGACATTAACTTTAGGGTCTTTGTGAAACGATGTTTGATCTGATGGGTCATCACTCGGGGCGTCACTGGTGTACGTGGAGATCTTGGCACTTGCAAGCTTATAGCTGAGAAAAAAAAACATAGAAATTATAGAATGTAACACTTCTAATTGGTTTAGCATTCTACACTACACCTATGTAGGTAACCCAACAATTTGAAATGAACATTATGAAATACGATGGCACTGACTGATACTAGATGTTCTTGCTGGTATCAGTATCAAGTTAAGTTAGTCGAATTTTAATGTAAATTCAAATAGCGTCACAATGGTTGAAGATAAGTATAAACTATATTATACAAAAGTTACTAAACAATTTAAAAATCCAAAATGTAACGCAATATCTTATTTTTGGATCACCCTTTGTTGTAGGGCTTTACATGAAGGGGTCCTCCTAGAAATCAAAATTGACGTGTCCGAGCGTTTTTCCCAAAATATACAAGAAGGGGTCACAAATGGGGGTGTGATCTTTTCGTTGGGCTACCCTGTATAAAAAAGAAGTGATGCACATTAATCACAACATCTCGAAAACTATTTGATCTATGAATATAAAATTTGGTAGGGAGGTAGTTTAGGGACAGGACATATGTCAGTTGAGAACGGATCTCACAACAGTGCCGGATTAAGGGAGCTAAGGGTAAATATACATAAAGGCGGGAAGAAACACATTAATCACGAGATATCGGAAACTATAGTTCATGGATTTTGTTACAGGGCTAGATTAAGGGGGTTAATTAAAAGCAAAAAGATACACATTAATTACGAAATCTCGGAAGCTATTTGACCTACAAACATTAATTTTGTCAGGAAAGTAGCTTATCAGCTAAGAATGACTTTTGTGACAGGGCAAGGAATTAAAGAATACTTGCAAGTTAGTTTAAAATTTGAATTTGAAAGTTTTCTAATTTCTAAAAATTGGCAACGATGAGGTTCTGTTTAGAGTCGTGGGTAACAGCTAGTTATAGATAAACTCACATTTGTAACTACTGTCATCACTGTCTCCACATGAATTATTGTAAGGTGGTGACTTGATGGGACTTGTCGGACTAGTGTATCCCATCGTTTCAGGTCCAGGCTCTGTAGGTAATCTTGCTCTTCTCCCAACCATACCAGTTCCACTGCAACGATATGGAATGCAATGACGTCAAGCTGAACAAGCATTTGGTAAAGAAAGAATTAATACGATTGGCTTTGTAATCTCACACAACCATGCTGTTTATAATTAACAAAGATTACAGCAGCTTTTTCTGTTGTTTGTCGAAAGTAGCTTTGAGTTGTATCACGCAATTTGACAGGGTATATTAAAATAAAATGAATGCTTCAAATTAGTTGAACTTACTTTGAAGGATTTGTATCCCCGTCTTTGGAACTGGCAAGCTGTGATTCGTGTGATTTACTTTTCGTAAGCGGAAAAGTATCTGGAAGTAGAACTGGTTGATTACCAGTCAGGTGTTTTCGCCTTGCTGGTGGTGTGGTAGGAAACTTCATACCTAAATGTGGAAAATAAGCAGTTATGTAAATCAACAAATTGAAACATCACTCTGAACTGTATCTAGATTGAAAAATGTTTTCATTTGAAATATATTTAAATGACACCTCATGCATCAAGATTCTTCAACACTTAAAATTGAAAATGTACGTCGGAAGAAACATTGACATAAAAGGTAGAAGAGCAAACACCCATTCTCAAACACAAATAACATACATTCATATAGTAAGAAACACAAGTGCAAAAATCATAACATCCTTCAGTATTTGAACATAAACAGAACAATCAATAGTATGAAAACGGTAAATCTTTTTAAACTCGACAAGAGTCAAGTGTCAGTTAAGATGTACACGCAAAAGGTGTAAATAAAATATACATAACTTCCACAGTAGAGGGTTACGATTACGGCATATGTAAATTTTAATTTGACATTTAAATCTTGATTCTGAGGTGAAACACCGAGACAAATTTGATACGAGGTTAACCTAAACGTTTAATTAAGCCGTAAGCGATTACCATTTATTCTGTATTCACCTTCATTAATCAGTGCTATAGAAAAAAAAAATGTGTATGGAAAAACATCCAAACATGTGGATGCATGCATTCATATTCCCATTTACATCATATTCAGTGGCAAATCTAGGATTGTTGCAAAAGAAGCACCTCTCAAGAATTGAATAAGTGCCACTTGTTTTTTTCTAAGTACTATTGTATGTGAGGTAAGGTCATTGCAACTAGAAGGAAAAAAGTATTTCGACTTTAGGCAAGCTGCAAGCTCCATATTCCCCTAGATTCGCCTCTGACCACACTCTATACATAAACATCAATAATATCTCTTGATAACAAAAATACCTAGAGAAAGATTGGCATATTTATTTTTGCAGTATAAATTATAGTTGTTGTCTGTAAGAAGTAGTTATTAGTTATAAATGAAAAAATAAAATAGGGGTTAATTGAAAAATTAGCGAGGCAGCATATTATGACCTACATTTTCAAGTTTGTCCAATTCTTAAATCTGGCGACGCCAGCGTAGTCGAAAATTATCGTGCCATATCCTAATGAAATTTTGGCAAATTGTTTGAAATTATACTGTTCTCTACTCTGTATATGTCTCCTAGAAGCGCTATCGTAACAACCCAACATGGATTCATGACAAATCGGTCAACTGTCACTAACTTGGCTCCTGTTACACAATTTGGTTTGGAGGTATTGGATTCCAAAGGATAGGTAGACGTCCTATATACAGATTTTAGGACAGCTTTTGACTCAATTGATCATTTCATCCTTTTATCAAAGTTGCAGGCAGTGGGTTTGTCAAATGATTTAGTTTCAGTGATGCACTCGTACCTAACAAATAGAATTCAAGTTGTAGCATATGGAGGTTATAAATCACATCCCTTTACGCCTAGATCAGGTGTGCCTCAGAGATCTAATCTAGGACTGCTATTGTTCCTTATATATATACACAGGGTGTAAAGTTAGTAGTGGATCAACGGATGTCAGGTGATAGAGGGCCTCAAAACCTATCGAATGATCCCCTATACAAGGGATGTATTTTAAGTTTTGCATATGGAAATAAAACAACACCGTAGGTAGTTTTAAATGACTATTGTTTTTCGAAGCACTAATTCCACTCGTTTGCTGGCAGATCCAAAACGGCATTTTTGAAAGCGTCAACTGTTTCTTCTGGTGACTGGAACCTTTGACCACGCAGTCTGTTTTTAATTTTCGGAAAAGTAAAGAAATCGTTAGAATTTAGATCGGGACTATATGGAGGTGATCCAATAATTCCGTTCTTCCGTTAAATACTGCCTTGTTTTTTGGGCTGTGTGCGAGCTTGCATTGTCTTGGTGGAGGATGATTCTTCTTTCGGGGTTGATTTTTCGAAGCTCGGTGATGACTTTTGGCAAACAAATGGTGGCATACCAATCCGCAGTAACAGTTCTTAGCTTATTAAAAGGAATTTTTGCAATATGACCCGCTTTTGACACAAATGTCAAGTCCATCTTTTTCGAAACACTTCGAGAACGGATGACTTTTGTTGCCTTTTCTTCACCTTGGAACACCAAAACAGCTGACTGTCGTTTATTTTCTGGCTCATAACAGTAAATCCACGATTCATCACTACTAACAATGCACGCATTTTTTGAGTTTCCGGAATTGAAACGGTCAAGCGTTTTTTGACACCAATTAACCCTGGCTGCTTTCTGCTCTTTAGTTAACAGGTGGGGTATCCAACGAGAAAGTAATTTTCTTACTAGTAATTCTTCATGTAAATTTTTTTTATCTTCAAGGTCGCCTCAATCTCGCGATATGTCACATGTCTATCTTCAATGATGAGTTTGCGCACAGCATCGACGTTTTCCTGGGTGACTGCCGTTTTTGGTGCACCCACCCTGTAATCGTCGCTAAGACTCACCCGTCCACGTTTGAATTCTTCATACCAACGGGAAATTGTCGACTGATGTGGCGCTTCATTGCCGAAAACGGACAGTAACTCAGCAAGGCATTCTTGTTGCGATAATTGTCTCTGCAAGTTGTAATAAATTATGGCGCGAAAATGTTCTCGGTTGACTTCCATTTTTCTAAAGACTTGGTAGTAGTAGTAGTAGAAAGATTTATTTAGCACATTTGGCTACATAAACAGAACAATTGTAAACAACCTAGAACTAGTAAATTCAAGCCATATGGTGTATGATGTAAATGCTGGGCAACCTATAATTGTAGATTTAACAAGTGATTTCTCAATTTTACTTTAAATTTTGTCAAAGTTTTCTGGTCTTTTATCTCCGAGTATAATTTATTATATTCAATCAACCCTTGATGGAATACAGATTTGTAGCATATGTTATACTTTTTGATCATTAAATGGAAGTCATCTTTATTTCTGGTATTATATAAATGAAGGTCGACATTTGATGATGTTAAATTAGTTAGACTTGATGGAAATATATTATTTTTTACTTTATAAATGAATATCATTACAAGATATTTGATAAAATTTATTTAGTATTATTCTCATGCACTTATTTTGTAAAATTTGCAGTCTTTCAAAAATGGAATTATTTGCTAAATATAGAATAGTCGAGCAGTACAAGAAATTTGGACGAATGACGGTATTATAGATAATTTTTCTGCTATATGAACTCAGACATCCAGAAACTCGATAAATATCCCACTTTACTACTAATTTATTTATAACTTTTTCATAATGAATATCAAAAATTAATCGAGAGTCAACAAAAACCCCCAGGTATTTAAAATTTTCTACGAATTCAATATCTTCACCATCAATATTCAGTTGAACATTTGTACATTGTTTTTTTCTGATTAACAAGGCTTTCGTTTTACTTGCATTTAATTTTAGTCTGTTAGATGCTAACCCTTTTGAGACAAGCTTTAAGTCTTCATTTATATAAGAGATACCAGACTGAATATTTTTAGTACTTATATAAATCATAGTGTCATCGGCGAAAATCTGAATTTTGCATTTTTGACTATGACATTTATGTATAAAATAAAAAGTAGTGGTCCCAGGATACTGCCCTGTGGAACACCCAACGTATTTTCAATTTTTGATGAAATAGTGTCATTAACTTTTGTAACTTGCATCCTTTTAGACAAATAATTTCTAAACCAATTTAAAACACTTCCTGTTATACCATATGCCTTCAATTTACCTAACAAAATATCTATCAATCGTTTCAAATGCCCTCTTCAAATCCAAAAATACTGCTATGACAACTTCTTCTGAGTCTATGGCTCTTCTCCAATTCTCAGTTACCAACTGGAAAGCTGTTTCTGTGGAATATTTTTTTCGAAAGCCTGCTTGCGTCTCCACTAAAATTTTGTTTTCTTCTATAAACTGCATTAATTGGTCATGCACTATGGACTCTTAAAAATTCTCTGTAGTGAGAACACTGTGCGTATTGTTGTGAAACTTTGAATTTAAGTTTACTAAAGAGTGAGGTTAAGATTCAGTACTGACGTTCGATCCGCGCGGCCTACTATGTTTCTATATGCAAAACTTAAAAGACATCCCTCGTATCTGTGGTCCCAAATTTTATAGTTCAGAAGATATTTGCAATTTTGTGAAATTTCGAAAACAACAGGACAATGAACTTTCAATCGCAATTACAACTAAACCATTAGGGTTAGTTTTAGCAATGGTTATGTCACTTTTTAACAGAGCCACTTAGAAATCAACGCAAAAAATCTCCATTATAAACGCGAATTCATTCCAACGTCCAAAGACAATTTTATTAGGTGTCGCTTGTGTATAGATGGTATAATGGAGGCTATTTAGAATATGTTCTTTAAAACCTAGTTAAATTAAATTATCTTCCACATTTGTCGGTAAATCGCCATAAAGAGCGGCTAATCACAATAGCTTTTGTACTTGTAGGTAGTAAGGATTCTATTGCGTTTCTTACGTTTATCTAATCACAACAATGGATGTGACATGATACACTCATTGTAGCAAGCTGACATTTTCAGGGTTTATTCTAAATGGATTGAAATAGTTTTTACCATAAAATGAATAATGAAATACAACCTCAATTTTGTTTACCGCAATCCAAAGTTGAAGGATGGAAGAGATTTTTCACAAAAAAATGAATTTAAGATTTTTTGCGTTGATTTCTAATAAGTTCTGTTAAAAAGTGACATAACCATTGCTAAAACTAACCATTTAGCTCATCCCAGAAAAAAAATCACAGCACTAAACCTAATGGCAACTGGTATGAGAGCAACAAACTCGACATAAACATAAGTAAATGTAAAATCTTAAGCTTTTCCCGTCAGGTCAACCCCATTCATTTTTCTTATCATATCAACAACACTAACATAGAAAGATGTCAATCCTTCAATGACTTAGGGCTTATTTTTTGATAGTAGGCTCACATTGGCGGAAAACATAAGAGAAATTGTTGCAAAGTTAAATAATGTATTGGGATATTGTATTAGAAATTGGTCGATTTAAAGTTTTAGATTTGGGAACTGAATTGGGTCTAACAAAACATCTCCCTCAAACTCAATAATCAGACAAAATATCTGAAAATTCGGAACGCAGTTGCTGCAATTTAACTTGATACTATGCATCATATAATGTGTCACCACAATTAGGACACAGCTGGCAAATCACAGGGATTGTAAGTGGCAACACTGACTCAGAGATACTTTCAAAACGGTATGTGCTTTGCTAAAGCAGTGGATGGAGGGTCAAGTACCGAGTAAATGTTGGCTATTCTACTTCCTATGGTGCTCCCGCAGCATAATGTATGCTTTAAGACCTAGGCAGCCTGAATGTCAATAATCTCTGTAACTGAATGCAATGTTAATAATTGGATTAGAACTGTGAGGAATGTGCATTTAAGAGTAATAGTCAGATCGTTGATTTTTTTGTGTAACTTGAAGTTATGAACACTTATTTTACTCTAATTTTGCAGAGCAACACTTGACAGTGACAGTCAAAAGGTTGCGTGTCTGTATAGTATTGTATAAGGGCCGTTGAAGTATTATGTAAGTAGATTTTTTACTATTTATTTATACATTTATTTATTTTATCGGTGAAAAATGATCGTATCTAGACTTCAAACATGGAGCTTTAAGATTCTAGTTTTCAGATTTTTTAGCCGAAACATTTTAGGAGCAACAGTTGTTATGCAATTCTCACAGCCCTCTTGTTAGTCCACGGGCTTAAAAAAGGTTTTGTTAGGCCTTATGAATCAGATAGCCCGTTTAATCAGCTTCAATATTCTATTTTTAAAATCTCGATACGATCATTTGGCGCAAAGATATCTATCTGACTTTGGATGAAAAAGCATCGTTTTGTCAACGGCCACTAAATTGTAAGCAATTTTATTGCAATTTTTGATGATTTTTGTTTCCTTAATATTTTAAAAAAGTTAAAAAAAAAATGTTTTGCCTAGTTTCGGAAAATGACCGCATTTTTTGAACTTCTAATGAGAAGGCTAACCCTGCACGAACGCATCTATTGTACTGTTTCTCCAGACTGATTGGTCAAAGTTTGAAAATGATGCAAGTTCAGTGTCGGATCTTACATTTCTGTCGGACGAAACACTGAATATTTTCTAGATCCGCCCATGGTCAGTATTTTTTTTAATATCCCATGAATGAAAGAATAACATTTTTCTAATTGCTTTTTTTTAAATTGACAATAGTGACAACAAAAGAATAAAACGATTTTTCCCTGTTCAACCAGATTACAGGGTGAAACCGTACAATGGACCGATCTGACGTGTCGTACATGGTTATTCGGAGGTACAAATAACCTAAAAACATCAGCCTTCAATCTTCAAAGATTTCAAGCAAATCTCATAGGGGGTTTATTCCACTTTTCAGAAATACCCTTACATTCTCCGTGCGATCACTGGTTACCGAGATTATGGTTGATGACAAAAAGAACGTTGTTAATTAAAAGTCAGATATCTCCGCGCCAAATGATCGTATCGAGATTTTAAAAACAGTATATTGAATCTGAATAAACGGGTTGTCTGATCCATGTGATAGCTCAACGGTTTACATTTTTTCTACCCTTTGGACTAAAAAGAAAAAGGCAAAAATGTTGCAGAAAACTTTTCTTGAACTATCCGTCAGATTTACAGGAAAACCGTTGCTCCTAAAAGTTTTCTGCTAACAAACCTGAAAACTAGAATCCTAAAGTTTCAAGATACGACCATTTTTTACCGAAAAATTTGGATTTTTTCTTGCTCCCTTAATTTTTTGGAGTAGTGTATAACTGACCATTGTTCTTAAATCCTACTAGTGTAATGTTAGAAAGTGTATCCGCATGCACATGCATACCTTTCCCCCCCTTGTTGGCGGAAGTCGCCTGCCCCGGTGGAGGCGTCAGGGGGGGCGGCACCACCGCAAAATGCCCGCCACCACCAGCGCAAGCATTCAACGAGCCGATACTAGACATGGACGGGGATGCGGACATGCCTGTTTCACCCGCTGTTGGACCTCCCCGATGATGTTTGCCACCCCCATAGTTGTTGTTAAGGAGGCTTTCCTCGGAGGGCACCGACGCACGGGCAGCGCGCGATCGGCCCGGTCGCGGGGACACTTCCCCTACGGCGTTTTTCAGTTGATTGTGACGATCCCAGGAATCCCAATACAGGTGCATGTCCGTACATGTTGCGGCGTCTTTGTCGCCCCGTTTCAAGATATCTGGAATCATGCAATAGTTAAATATGATATTGGAATGTCGGCGTATGCTTAGTTTAGTTTTTAAGTTGATATTCTTCTAAATAAACCAAGAAATATTTAGCGGCGAAAAATCGTTTAAATATGGTGACGGCATTATATTATTGTTTCCCAACGGCAAGGTTATTACTTAAAAAAACTATATAATGTAAAAAAACGACAAAATGTCAGCTTGCTGACTAGATAGTTCCTAGTGTGCAAACAGTTCGTTCCACGTTTGCACGTTATGAGCACTGTGAGCGTTATCAGAAGAGTCATGGAGGAATGACAACGACATGACACGCTCGTCAGTTTCCCAGCAAACTATATCTCCGAGAAGATATGACAGAAAGAAAATTCAAAATTGGTTAAGTAGCAAGATCTAATCTGGATGATTGTATGGTGGTTGTGTGTATTGGTCTGCATGTCTATAAAATCAGTGGTAATGGTAATATTACTGAATATGCTGCCCGTCAAGTATATCTGCTAGCTGTACGAGACGGGTTATTTGTATTGTGATTTCTGAAGATAGGTATGTTCAAAGTTATACATTGCAATTTACCAATCACCACCGCGGCCGCATTTTGTGTAATCAAGCCACATCATAGAAAAATTATCACGCATCACACACAAAACATTTTCGCAGTGTCTCACATCTAGGTGCTGATTTGTATTTTATACTTGATATCACAAACTAACTTTCTATGAAATTTGAATGACTGGAAATGAAAAATAATGTAAAATACAATAACCTTTCCCGTTTCTTAAATATTCCCATCTGTAGCCTATTTTTTTACCTGTCAGTTGTAATAAACTTTAACAAGCAAGGATTATCTTATATTATCTCTCTCATTTTTGAAATTCAGCAAATTTGCATATGTAATTTCCAGGATGAAGCTTACGTCACAAGAAAGTATATTTGAGACAATAAACTAAGGGAATTATTATCAACACAGATTATTAGCACACAAATGCACTATGCACCTGTGCTGCCATTTCCTTCCAGCTATAGTACATATACAACTTACAGCTTAGATGTTTAAGCAACACGTTTTAATGTCAAAAAACCGACGTGCCGCTATTCAAAATACCCAATACTCCTGCCGGCCTACATGACAGCTCTCTGATAGACCGAGAGCCCGCGACGGCCAGACCTTCGTTACTACAAAGCCCAGTTTTTTATATACTCTTTAGAATGGTATTAAAAATGACGTCATTCATTGTCAGACACACTTCCAGGCACCACTAAACATTAATAAACTAGTGTTAAACTTTCGTAATAGTATAAAAGCTGAAATTTATATATGTTGCTTGGTGGACTATCAAAAGATGTAACCCCAGTAGCCAGACAGTTTTAATGATCTTTACATTGCAAATCTGCCATAGGTGCAACACGAGGCAATTACAGATAAATGTGTGCGAGAGAAGCGTGCAATAAGTATGTTAGAGGGCAATGCGGCAAGCCTCGTCACTCGGGTTGCTGGGCATCGCGGTACTTCTACCTCTTTCTAACATATGTATGCACACTTCTCTCTCATACACATTACGTCAGTAGTATTTGGATTTCTCTGAATATTCAAGCAGATGCGAGTGAGATGTTGAGTTTGGTCTATTGCAAAATTGAACTGTTGATTTATTAAAGTTTAGTGGTTGTACTAAGTGTTTGACAATTAATGACATCATTTCTAACCATTATGAAGAGAATATCAAAAACTGGACTTTATACATTGAGGAATTTGATGTACTATTTTATACACTTTTGCTACCTTTTATCTGCCAAAGTAACCAGTATCCAAATTTCATAGTTACTAAGTTTAAGTGCAAGTTTAGGAAACAGACCCACCTTTCACAATTTATTTTGAATAGGATGTTACTTTTATTTTCCTGCTTTTCTTTTATAATATGTCCAGGTTTGATCCTTTAAATCAGTTCAAGAAGAAACGTTCACCTCAATATGCTCTCAAAAATTAATTTTTTAATAAACTGTTTTGGTTTGTTTTTACTTTTCATCATGATATTCCAACTCCCAAAGAACTGATATCATTTTTAGTTTTAGTATAAGACAGTGACATATCTTAGTTAGAAAAGTTAATCTTTAGCACTATCAGATATAAGATGTCCACTGATAATAATAAAATGCTTCCTCCTTTCTATCAATGACAATTGAGATGCAGCAGCACCAGCCTTCCAAAGTTTAAATGTAAGATTTCGTGTCAAAACTATCAATAACTAAATAATATTTTTTTTCACATCTTGTCCTTAGAATGTGACCATAATTTCACAAGATATTGAATCTTCCCTCAAATATCAGAAAAAAATTAACATGTATTCAATGACTTAGCAGCCATTTAGGCACGCAACTTGAATCACGCAACAGCATCACTCACAATGCTTGATAAACAGGTGTCCATATTAGAGTTCATTGACAAGCAGTGTTAAGTGATGCTGTCTCATCACTCAAGTCTTGTACATAAAGAAGTGCAAACAGTTTGACAAGAAATGTGTGGTCATGTTCAATTGGTATCCAGAATAAAAACCAAATACTATTAACTAATCCATACAATAGGAAATACATAGGATTTACATGACTTTTCTTTCAAAATATGCGAATATGTTCTACATCTCTATTTTATCTTGTATTCATATTTTATTATAAAATGTCAATATTTTCAAAGGTTTCTAATAAATAAATATAGTTCTCCTAAAGTAATTCCATTATTTGTATTTTCACAGGATATTTTCTCATGCTGTTACTAAGGCTTGTATCATCAGTCATTCCTACAACTGTATTCCGCCTTTATGGCCTTCTTGATTTTCATATTTTTATGTTTTTCCGTGTCAGTGCTCTATTTAGTGGTTATGTCACAAATACCTATTTGCATAAAACTGTTCATGCTTTTAATTTATATGATGTCTTATCAGCCTGAAATTTCCTACAATTCAAAAAGAAAACATAACTTCACAATAGGAGAGCGCTGACGTTCACAAGGAACAGGTGCAATCTAGAAATTTTTGAAGGATAGAACAGACTATGACAATCAAGGAGGCCATAAAGGCATCCAACAATTATAGGAACGACTGACGATACGGCCCTAAGTGACACCCAGATAGTAAAATAATCTGTAAACAAAATTTTATTTACAGTTTAATGATAGGAACTTTTTGAAATCCTCTAAAGAACAACACCTTGCATTTTCTGGTCATTGTTAAAATATGCACAAGCATTTTCAAAGACTTTTTTGATTTTATGTGAAGGTGTTGAGGTTGAAGGGAAAACAAAGGTACATACCTGTATATCTTTTAAGATTATGTAATGCCCTGAAAAGTTTATTTAGCTCCTCTTGCCTAGCTCCCTTATCTGTAAGAATAGCCTTAAGTTCATGTTCTGACTTCTCTTGTAGCTCTTCCACAGAGGCAATCTTCTGACATAATCCTGTGATACTGTTCTTGCTCAGTCCAACAACTTGAAGCCACTGGGTCAATGATGGAATGTGCTCATCCTTATGGCCATTTTTTAACTTCTGTTTTGTAACTAGTTGGTCTGAGAAGAGCTTTATTAACTTGCCCTAAAAAAGAATATTGTTTGTAGACATAGTTGTAATGCATCAGTATTCTTAACTTTATTTTCAACTAATTATTATTGATTCAACTGCTGCTGAACACTGAATTCACAATTTACAATTTCCTAAAATACTGAGGTTGTTCATACCATAATTTTTGAAATTCAAATCTATTTTATACATGTTTTAGAGTAACCTTATTGATATGTTGTTCCTCATACATCTATTGCCTTTAAGGTTTTTTGATTCATGAATTAAAACACTGTGAATCAAAAAATCTTACAGACAATGGAAGTCTGAGAAACACATCTCAATCTTACTGTAACTAACAATGTGTTTGTTAGATATTTGGCTAGAGATGGCCCTGGTAATATTCTCAAAATAATAATTTACCCAAAATTCTAGAAAATTTGTATTGAAGCTATTTTGAGGGTATATTACTGAGAACATTCTTCAATCAGAATTTTAAAAGTAAATTTATAGACCATCAACAACCTTCCTGGGGATATTTCAAATTTTTGTAAGTTGCTTGCTTATCTTTTGAAGTTCCTGATTGCTTCTTTTGCTTGCCAATAGAGAATTGTAACATTATGCTTAAGCCAGCCATTCCAGTTTGTAATAGAATATTGATCTTATAATTGATTGTGATATAAGATTTAAAAAAATCACATTAGTTGTGATGATCTTCAGTGATTGGAGACATAACATGATTTATATATTAGATTATTGTTCCTTCTCCTGGATTTTAATGGTTATACCTTATTTGTGATTAATTTTACTCAAATATGAAAAATCTAGTTAAAGGATAACAAGATGCTTGGTCAACAAAATATAAACATTCACATGTATAATTCTTTTACAATACATAAAGGAATAAACAATTAAAAATTATACATAATACACCAATTAAAAAATGAGCTAATAAAGAGGCTGTAATTTAAAAACATTGATATTAAGCTAAATAGTAGTAGTAGGTCACTTCTTTGTTAAAAAATATTCATCAACAATGTTTTGTAAAATGCTGCTATGCAACTAAAATATTAATATAGTTTCTTGTTAATTCTTCAAGCAGCTGCATAAACCAATTTTTGCATTTTATATATGCTTGAGGGTTAAAAATACTCAAAAATATTTGAGTTAAAAAAATAAGTAAACATAAAAGTCACTTAATATAAGGTAACTAGTAACCCCTGTTATTCATACTATAAAGGTGGCATGTTCTTCAAATGTATAAGAAGCTATTAAATTTCAATCTGAATAAATGCATATGAAAGTGAATGCAGCACTGTTGCTAACAAAGAGGCAAATTTATATGAAGCCAGAAACTGTGGAAATGTCTTCCTAAGATGATTGCAACATCAAAAAATCATTGTTGTGCTCATATAAAAGGTAATAAACTTCAACGTTCTTATCAATCAACAGTTTTATGTTTAACAACAAATAATGAAAACATGTAGCTACCTCTAGGGTTCTGATCTCTTGCTGAGTCAACTCAGCACTAGTAGCACATTGGGTCCTTAGTCCTTCTAATCTCTGAGCTGAAACATCTATCATATTCTGGATAATATGAAGGTTTTTCCTTAGCTCCTGCTCAGAGCCTTCATCAGCCATTACAATATTATCACAGCACTGTTTAAATTGCAAACTATTTTTATATTTACAACTACCATAAGCTCATTAACAACGCGCAAACTTTTATTTACATGTCACTACTATTTTGCTTTCTACAACTCGTAAATAGCTAAAATATAATTATGCTGAATTTTAATTTAGAATCCCTTTTGCAATCTGTCACCCACAACTGTCATCAGCCATATTTAAAAGTTGACCTTGAGACCTTGACGTTTTGCTGACTTGACTTAAGAAAGGTACGTTCCGTGCGTAAAGAGGACATACCAGAGGAGAGAAGTATTCCTGTTAGCAGCTTTCGGGAAACATTACTTTATTCTCAATTGGAAGGCTTGGGCATGGGCACATATACGTTTTGTGGTTAGAGTTGAGAGAGTAGACAGGACTTCCTGGACGTAGCTGCTAGGCCAAACCACATTTTCAAGATTAAACTTAAATTTTCATTATTATTGTCAATATTAAGCATTGGAAGATGTAAACAATATATTATTTAGAAACTTGCCTAATTATTTGGGCTTGGTTTCGAAAAAAGAAACAGTATAAAGAAGTCATTCTTGGCTGTTCAAGATCTATTTATATATTTTATCATAGCCAGCATACGAAAATAAAATCAGTACATAACAGTAGATGGGAGGTAGTACCGCTCATGCCCTCTGTTGCATCTTTTGCTAAGAATTTATTTATCGTAAATCTGATAATTTTTCCGTTCTATTCCCAGTTATATCCTGACATCTGTCACATCCATATTTGACTTGTGTATTTGACGTTCATTCAAATCTACTTATTTTTGTGCCGTTCGTTGCCTCCATTTTATTCAAAAGTTCGTTGAGGTGTGTGAATTATTTGCATAGCCCAATAAATATTTTGTGAGTATGTATGTCGTATTTCCGTTATTTACTTTGCATTTGCTACTTGATCATTAGTCAACTGAACCGGTTTTAATGATAAGCGTTTGCCAAAAAATAGGTTAGTTGTAGTTTGTCTTTCACTGCAAAAACGGTTGAACTTTCAGACATAACTGCATAAACCAGAAAAATGGTAACACCGGCGAGTGTTGGCGACTTCACGAAGATAGAAAAGATAGGAGAAGGGACCTATGGAGTCGTTTATAAGGGCAAAAACAAGAAAACGGGAGAGCTTGTGGCTATGAAGAAAATTCGGTACGTTTCATAGAATTGTGATTTTCACATGGTATTCCACATTTGTTTGCACAATTTTGGGAATCTATTGATCAGTCTATAGATTTTAGACTATAATTCATTCATAATATTCAATTTAGGAATATTAATAATATCAATATTTGTGCCTTTTGTTTTGCAGAATTTGCATTTTCTTACAAAATATGACATTAGTTTTACTAATATTGTGAATAAGTATATGAGTTTTTCAATGAAAACTTTAATTTTTGGCTGTGTTCAATGGAGTAGAGATGTACTGAGTACTACTTTTATAAAGGCTGAGTACCAGCTACTCGGTTGGATTCAAATACCAAATACTGGGTGGAGTGCTTTGCTCTGTGTTATTTCATCTACTGATAGTGATATTAAGATTGTATCTGTTTTTTTGAATGGTTCCCTCATTCTTAAAATTGATTTAATTTTTCCAAGAAATTAACCTACCACTACCTGGTCAAGTAACTCAATACTGAGTGAAACCTGATACTTGCTAAAATAGGCAGTGTATACCAAGTACTCTGTTCATCCTTACAATAGAGCTCACCTACCATAAAGGTGGTAGTCTTCGAAAATACAAGCAGTCACTATTGAAAAGTTATAAGTTGATAAACTTAGATAGCATTTTTAAATGAAATTCATATAAATAATTATAATATTAATAAATGGGCTTTATTTTGTACAAAAGTACAAAAAAGGTGAAGTGAAGCTAAGAGTAGCATTTTTCAACCTAACCTTTGAAAGAATAAAAAAAAAACAACAATATGGTGAAACATTCAACCAATAGAAATATATGCACATAATTCTCAATAATAACTAATTAACAACACAAAAAAAATAGATTCAATCACAAGAATAGTCCATATTTCCAGAATGTTGTGTTCATCATCAGACATCAGTGTGTGGTTTTAGTTTCAGCCTCTTTTTAAAATTAAATATTGAGTAATTTTGGAATGTGTCAGGTAGTCATTATATAATTGAATAGCCCTGTAGCCAAATGATTTTTTGTGAACAGCCTTAGAATGTAAGGGTATCACTAACATATTTCTATTCCTTGTATTCAGTTGATTTATGTCACTACATCATGCTAACTTTTTATGCAAATATTGTGGTTGTTTGGTAGCTAACACGTATGTGTGCGTGTCAATAAGTAGAGTTTTTGCATTCCTTTAATCTGCAGAATACCAAGTTCCTTAAATTTATAAGAAATATGATCTAACTTTCATATTCCTCAAGAATATCTGACGCACGAATTCTGAATATGCTGTAATTTGTTTTGTTCATTATATGATAGAGCGGGGCCATATACAATAATAATAACTGATCTTTCTCATAATTAATGTTTCACACAGTTTCAGCTTTAGTGTAGTAGACATTATTTGCCTATGCAGATAAAACTGCTTCAAAATGCAGTATGACAAACTAGATAACAAATTTACTTGCTTTTTGTATTTTAGTTCTGTGTCAATCCAGAGTCCCAGGTTGTCACACTCATTCATTATAGGAAGCCTGCTATCATAGATTTTAATGTTAATTTCCGTTTTGATTAATTTTTTAAAGTTAATTAATAATTAAAGTAGTGAATAAAACATACTTGATGATTTCCCAAGTTGATATTCCTGTGAAATTGATAATTGCAGATTCTAATATACAGTAATGGACAAAAGTATATAGACAAATATGAATATTTTCCTAAATACCTTTAGAAAACGAATTCATACTTCATTGCTCCATAAACAAATGCGTTATTAGTAGAAAAACTAAATTCCTTGTTTTTACATTATCTGCAATGAACACAATACAAGTCTGAATATAAGCACTTTTTTATGAGGGAGAAAAATACGTTGACAAATTCTTTTCAACATTAGTTTAGTACAGTTTCGTTTCAGAAGAGGATTAGTTTGTGTTCATCAAGTATTGTGGAATAAGTTGAGTGACTTTAAGACCATGCGGTGTGGTCCAGAAATTTCTTTCCAAGTGAAAACTAAGATCATTGAGTTATACAAAGATGGTCAACGTCAAGTCGATATTGGCAAAAATTTGAACCTCTACCATAAAGCAGTTTGGGCAATATTGAACAAATATAAACAAAAAGGTATCTTTGAAGCCTCTAAGAGAAGTGGTCGGCGTAGAAAACTAAATGCTAGATCAGTTAAAAAATAAAAGTAATTTCGTCCAAAGATCCATTTAAAACCCCAAGACAAATAAAAGCTGAAATCGAGACAAAAGGAATTGTCAGTGTTTCTTTTAAAACTATAAGTAGAATATTAAATGATTTGAAGTAATTTGCACGTCGCCCGAGCAAGAAGCCGCTAATCTCGAGGAAAAACCGTAAGGACCGATTACAATTTGCACGGTTGCATTTTGACTGGAGCATCTGTGACTGGAAGAGGGTATGTTTCAGTGACGAATCCAAGTTCAATATGTTTGGAACAGATAGTGTTCATTACGTTAGATGTCCTAGTGGACAAAGATTGAACCCCAAGTATACTTTGCCCACTGTCAAACATGGAGGCGGGTCTGTTATGGTTTGGGATGGGATCTTTACATAGAATAGATGGGCATTATGAACACAATACAAGTCTGAATATAAGCACTTTTTTATGAGGGACAAAAATATGTAGACAAATTTATTTCAACATTAGTTTAGTACAGTTTGGTGTCAGAAGAGGATTAGTTTGTGTTCATCAAGTATTGTGGAATAAGTTGAGTGATTTTAAGACCATGCCGCGTGGTCCATAAATTTCTTTCGATGTGAAAACTAAGATCATTGAGTTATACAAAGATGGTCAACGTCAAGTCGACATTGCCAAAAATTTGAAGCTGAAGCATAAAGCAGTTTGGGCAATATGGAACAAATATAAACAAAAATGTATCTTGGAAGACTCTAAGAGAAGTGGTCGGCCTAGAAAACTAAATGCTAGATCAGTTAGATTAATAAGAGTAATTTCGTCCAAAGATCTGTTTAAAACCCCAAGACAAATAAAAGCCGAAATCGAGACAAAAGGAATTGCCAGTATTTCTACGAAAACTATAAGTAGAAGATTAAATGATTTGAAGTTATTTCCAAGTCGCCCAAGTAAGAAGCTGCTAATCTCAAGGAAAAACCGTAAGGACCGATTACAATATGCACAGTTGCATCTTGATTGGAGCATCTGTGACTGGAAGAGGGTATGTTTTAGTGACGAATTCAAGTTCAATATGTTTGGATCAGATGGTGTTCATTATGTTAGTCATCCTAGTGGACAAAGATTGAACCCCAAGTACACTTTGCCCACTGTCAAACATGGAGGCAGGTCTGTTGTGGTTTGGGGGTGCTCTTCGGGGTTTGGGATGGGACCTTTACATAGAATAGATGGCATTATGAATAGGTTTGTATACACAGACATACTAAAGCATGTCATGTTACCCTATATGGAAGACAATATGCCCTTAAGATCAATCGTCCAGCAATATAATGACCTGAAGCACACTTCAAATCTTGCAAAGAAATTCTTTCTGGATGAAAAAATACCAGTTCTCAAATGGCCTTCACACTCTCCCGATATAAACCCCAATACGAGATGAAAATTATTCAAACAAGGATGAACTTTTTGCCGCTTTAGAGCAAAAGTGGAGACAGATTGATGAATCTTATATCGAAAAACTTCTACAATCTATGCCGAGACGATGCCAGGCGGCGATTGATAATAATGGTTATGCTACAAAATATTAACACAAACATGGTTGGTTTTCTAAAATTCAATGAACCTTCCTTCTTTTTTCTATAATTGTTTTGCTTTGTCTATATATTTTTGTCCTTCATAGTTCCAGTTTTTTTCAATTAATTTTTCATTGAAGGGAGTCTAATGAATTTATGTATAACGAATTATGTGTACAGGTTGCTGTATTAATAAAACAAGTTAAAAAAGAAATACAGCACAATATTAATTTGTCTATATACTTTTGTCCATTACTGTATGTCTTAAATGCAGTTTTGCCTCTTCAACATTCCTTTAAAGTGAATCTCTTTTGATTAGGACGTTGCATATTACACATGCACATTCACAGTTATTTAATTTTTATATTATATGCCTTATATTAAGAAAAAAAAAATATATTCCAATATATGTATATTATGATACCTGGAAAATCAAAAGAATGATCTATGACATTTGATATTTAGTTTTGTAAAGTTTGATTTAATCTGTCCAGCTAAATGGAAGCTCACAATATATTACATTCAATTCAATTAAAAAGATGGTTTATCAAGGCTGAATGATTTATCCAGATAGCAACTTAGTTGTTATATACTGGCTTCATTTGTCAAATAGTTTATCCTATTGTAAGAAGGAATGACATACTTGTTTTCAATTATAGATATAAAACAAATTATAGCCATCTGGTTTGAAAAAAGGTTGAGACTCCTTTTTCATGGACATATAAACATAGCAATGATCAATGTTGATTTGGATTTTATTTCAAGAAATTTTTCAACATGTAATGAAGTTATTTTTACTTGATCCCTCAAAAAGGGGTTAGGGTATGAAGAAATACCAAGAGAGAAATGCTACATAGCTGCTTATCTGAAAAAAACATATTCTTTAAAATGTCAGTGATGTACATTACATGCTGAAATCAAAACCATAACTATTATTTTCTAGGCTTGAAAAAGATGATGAAGGAGTGCCAACAACAGCAATTAGGGAAATATCACTGCTAAAGGAGTTGTGCCATTCCAACATAGTTAAACTAGAAGATGTCATGATGGATGAACAGAGGTAAGCTTTTAACATTGCTTTTAACAAACTTGAATTTGAATGATTTTTATTTTTTCAGACTGTACTTAATATTCGAGTTCTTATCTATGGATCTGAAAAAGTACATTGACAATTTAGACACCTGCATGGATCCAGCATTGGTCAAGAGCTACTTGTGGCAAATTAATGAAGCAATCCTGTTTTGCCATTCCAGAAGAGTACTGCATCGAGATCTGAAACCACAGAATCTTTTAATATCACCTAATGGTGTCATCAAGGTAGATTGCTTCTTTTGACAATGCAGTTTTGGATTCCTGACCGTTGATATCAATTCAAGTTCTTAGGATTCAGTCAACTTCACACATGTACCTGAAGATGGCGTTTAAAGTCGACGAACCGACGTATTTTAGTAAATGGTTTGTGTTGATTGAATCCCAAGAAATCATAACTTGACTTGACATACTGTCTAGTAGAAATGTTGTTTACTTTTATTTTAAGTAATATTTGGAAAATTGAAATTTTTGTAATAAAACTTAGTTTTGTATATTTTATATTTATTATTTGGTAGGCATCTCAGTAATGAAGATTGCGTAGTCATTTTGGTCCATTTTTTGTTTTTGTAGGTGGCCGATTTTGGTTTGGGCCGCGCATTTGGCGTTCCCGTGCGAGTATACACCCATGAAGTGGTCACATTGTGGTACAGAGCACCAGAAGTACTTTTAGGTTCAGCTAGATACTCATGTCCTGTTGATATATGGTCACTGGGGTGTATATTTGCTGAAATGGCCACTAGCAAGCCACTCTTCCAAGGAGATTCTGAAATTGACCAACTTTTCAGAATATTTAGGTAAGAACTAAAATGTTGATCGGCAGATTAATGACTAATACAATTGATAGAATCATTCTTCAAAAAGACACCCGACCATATATGCTGTATTGCGACATTCACTTACATTATCCGTCACAGCCTGTAATAACACGTTTCTCTTAGAAGTAATGACAATCGTCTATGTAAAGGTTATCCTTCAACTTCCCGCGTAATTATTCATAAGACTTTGTATTCTGAGAATCTCTCAATGATGGAAAAGGAAATCACAAAACCTGCGGCGAAAGTTAGGTAAGGCTCATGTCGTTGCTCTTGATATCCCGAAAGCGTTTGATCAGCTGAGGCACGCTGCCCTCTTATGAAGACTTCCATCATATGGCCTCTACGGGAAGCTCTGTAGATGGGTGGCTGACTTCCTCTCTGGCTGCAAGATATCCATCGTAATTGACGGGTTCTCCTCTTCATCCTACGTCAACGTGGGGGTTCGCCAGGAAGCGGTGTTGGCTCCGACATTGTTCCTCTTATATATCAAAGTCCTTCTTTCCTGTAAGGTGACTTCAATCCACATGCAGAAATTCAAACTGACAAGCCTATCTCAGCCGGTGAGCTGGAGAAAAGGAGGCTAGCACCTTGACGAACACGTACCGTCCTAGTGCTCATCTTTTTTCGATGGATGGCCGAGTTCTACCAAAGAGCCGTTCATTTCAGCTGGTGGAAGTCCAGATCACCATGGACTTGATATGACATCTCATCAGTAGCAGCAGCTGCTGGGAAAAAGCTAGGTTTTTGGTTTAGGCCTAAGAAGTACTTTTCACCACATGACCCCCACACTGTACAAGGCCCAGATAAGACCTAGCCTCGAGTACTTCTCACATGTTTGGGGTGCTGGGCGCTGTGTCTGCCAGACAGACCCGCCTGACTTCAGCCTCCCATTCTAACCATGTTGAATTTCGTACATCCAGAACTGGCCGATACGACCGCTCCTTTGTCCCTAGGTATCGAGATTGTGGAACAGTCTACATCAGGAGGCGTTTCGTCAGTTCTACTAACCTTAAGCTCCTCATATCAGCCGTGGTATCCTGACGGCTGTTTCAGTATTAAAAAAACACTGTGTACGGCACCACCGAGTGGGGTATCTTCTGATTGAATATGTTAATCAATGGCATTAGCTCGTATATCTTGTTAGTAAACAGTAATGTCTCCTTTGGATTTCACAATTTGGCAAGCTTAGTGTCAAGTCTATACTCAGAATTACCAACTACTGACGGCGCCTGCCGTAGTATCTAGTAGAATATTCTGGCACCAAAATTGAAAAATCCTTCCTTGTTTTTCTTAGTAGCACACTGTGGGATACCGCTTATGTGATAAGCAGCACCAAAAAGAAGGGTTCCATTTGTAGTCAAATGACATTCAACATCAATGACAAGGTCTGTAATGAGCCTACAACTTTGTTCACAGTTGTTTAATATATGTGGAGTTAATAAAGGTTAACTGAATATAGAAATCATATGTTATATTTGCAGAATCCTGAGGACTCCAACTGAGCAACTATGGCCTGGCGTCTCGAATCTGCGCGAATACAAGGCAATTTTTCCACGTTGGACTCAATACTCGTTGGCGAGTCAAGTGAAAAACTTAGATGAGCAAGGTCTGGATCTCCTCAAAGAGATGTTAGTCTATGACCCTTCTAAAAGGATCTCAGCAAAGAGGATTGCTGAACATCCTTACTTCAAAGATGTTGATCTCCAGGTCAAACCGGTGATACTTGAAAAGGACAAGAACTGATAGTGAGATGCCATGTATGTACTGAGGTTTCATCCTTTTTTTCCATGGTAAGTTTGATGAACCAGACTGCTGGTTCATTTCTTATGAATGATGTATTACCAGTTTTATTTTATGTTTAGATTTGCAAAAATTGTTGTTGTATGGGGTATGGGGTTGTAAATGTTACATATGTATTTAGTATCAAAGACGTTCTATCCCTTAAGAAGCTTCTGATCCCGTTAACAACGGGAAAATTAAATGACAAAAGATGCGATCCTGCGACGCTGCATCGTCGTGGAGGCCACTGCCGACTGTAGCAAGCGCAATAAATAGGTAACTATACCCCATTTGTACTCCATGTACGCCCAGACAAAACACAACATGCTCAAAAGCGAGATTGTACAGGTCCGTATTTTCCTCAATGGTCTTGGAATAATTTAACAAAATAAATAATTATTTGTATAGAAAGAAGTGCACATACTTTTCACAATTCTTTAATCGCTGGAAGTACTTGAATCATCGTCCGAATGGTTAGTATTAATTATAAGTTTAGGCTAGTGGTTAGTCCATCTAAGAATGCTTGTCTTGCAGATTTAATTCTAGTCAGCCCATACTTTAGGTTTTGTTTGTCCTGCATTTATCCAGGTTTCATCCAAGTAATAAATCTTCCTGCCCTGGTCGCGGCATTTCTTTATTGATTTTAAATAATTTCTACTCCATGAAATAATCTCTTGACTGTCCATCAAAATACTATTTCTGTCCCGTTTTCTACACTCAAAATGAAGTTCTTTGAGTAAACTATAGAATGTGGTCCTTTTGGAAGTAGGTAAGTCTTCATCACTATTAACCTCCTGTAATACTTTGTCTATGGTGGGAAGTTCCTGCCTTTCAAGAAGTTGATGGACTTTGCGTCTGATGGCATTTCATTCAAAGTTATCAACTGTATCCAACAGCTTCGTGTGATGCAGCCTCTTGTGTGGTGTAGACAATTTTTTGTTTTTTTTATATTCTTTAACAATGCTAAAACATTTCTTAGGGCATAAACCTGTTTTGTTCGCCACACGTCTTTCAATATTAAGAATTTATTGTCGACACGGATACACCGCTACAGGGGAATATTTATATATTTTAGGAATATTTGGGTATTAAGAATACGTACGGCTTTAGCGTTCTAGGATGCTTTTGCAAATTATGACTTGATTGTTTTTATATCTACACATATATTTTTCTGAATTTTATGATTCTTAAATGTACCCGCCCATTTCGCCTAACATTTAATGTGTGTTACTCAGTATATGATGGTTTCGGAATATTTCGTAAAGTAGATTGACTACTTATTATGCATTGATATATATATAACACACTCAGAAAGACAAACTGACATAAATGTGAAACAGCAACAGAAGACTTGCAAACTGAAGTTTGAATATTATCCTGAGCTCAATACTCAATACTTACATTTTTTAGGTTTAGGTAGTCGTAGATTTTGAAAATTTTACAAGCTGTATGTGGTAACTGATGTGCGTCAGTGAAAGACCTTCTATTATTAAAAAGCTGTTAATCCCGGTAATATTATGCACCTGTTAGACATAATGATTCACACATGTTTTCCGTACACCTGCCATGAAAACAAATATGTTTATATAATTTGATATGTAGAGGTCGAAGATTTATCGTACCTAAATGAACCTACCTAATCACGATTAGATTCCGCCTTTTGAAGCGACTTGACTAATCCCTTTTCTTTGAAACCTCCAAGGGGGCCTTAGGAAGTATAGAGTCAATCTCATTGATGCCATTTATTGTTAACATGATTCTATTTTTAATTCAAGGTCAAATAAAGAACGGTGGCGTGCCATCTATTGTTTGGACGTAAAACCTAACTCAACTACAAAACGCTTTCTTTCTAGATTTTAGGGATACTTATTATCGGACTCGCGCATATTCCACTACATTAGTTGTTATCTTCAGGTAGAATACGTTAATCAATGCTTGAATTGCATGTTAGTGTGGAACAAATCTTGAAACTGAATTTTGTCCGGTCAACCAGTCGAGCTGAGACTTTATATACACGTTTGGTTCGCGTGACAATAGACAATGGATCAACTCCCGCCGTTTTGAATCCAATATCGATAACAAATGAAGAGGCTTGATGAGGGAATCACAATAAGCAAAGTGACGTCATTCTAAATCCAATGTGGCGACCCTGCAAAATGGCTGTTAACATTTTTCATAGCCACCCTACGATATTGGTATCAAATGAAAGGGCTTAATGAAATAAACACATTAAGCAAAGGAATATCATTTTAAATCTAATATGGCGACCGCCGCTAAATAGCGATTTATAATTGCCATCAAATGCAACGGCTTGATGAGAGAAACACGATAAGCAAATAAATCATTGTAAATTCCATATGGCTATCGCCGCAAAATATCGATTTATCATTATATGATTTAAATTTTATAATACAGATAAAGTAAGAATATAAGAGTAAAACACAGTAAGCAACGTAACGACATTATGGATTCCATATGGTGGTCACCGTAAAATATCGATTTATTGTATGATTTATATTTATGGAAATTCTATAATACAAATACGACGAAGTTTTATTAAGCTGTTAATAAAACGATTAAAAAATATTTATTTCAGATTGGAAACATTTAGACGATAATTAAGCTCTTTATCTCAGGTTTTCAAATAAAACCGTGTTACGTTCCAACAGCAAGATGGAAAAAGGGTGTAACACACTTTCATTTTAAAACCTGAATTGAAGTTGCTCCTTTGCCCCTTTAAATATTTCCAATCGTAAAAAAATATTTTCAAATTTTTAGACCGTTTTATTAACAGCTAAATAAAAGCTTGTTTGTAAAAATACATTTTTTATTTTATGTTTTTATTTCGTCTAGAGCGACAAAAATGTTTCAACCAAAGTTCCGTCCAACTTTATTGTTTAGTTATAAGCCACCAAACAGTTTTGTTTTACACTACCGTCAATTGGACATTTTTTCTTTCGTCTATACGAAAAATGTCCTAAATGGTCAGAATATTCTGTTGTACGCCGATTTTTAGATTCGTTTTGAAGTATCATAAAGACAGAAGTACAATATCATGCATGTTACTGTAGAATGAAAAAAAAAATGATGTCGAACTGGTGATGAATGATATCAAAAATGAAAAAACTATCAAGGAGTTTTTTAATTTTTTGGCACGTTCTTTCAAAATTGCTCTTGAAACTTGTGTATTTTCGAGGCAACATAAGTTTTACGTTTCCCACGTATTTTGTTACCTTGGAATGAAATATTTGTCGATACTGTACCTGATGTTTCTCAAATGAGAACGATGTTGAAGAGCAACCTTATCAGTAGCCATTTTGCTTTCAATTATCGGTTCATTATTTGTTGAAACATCAAAGAGTTGAATGGATTTAGTTAACCAATAAAAATCGTTCAACTAAAATCGACTGGTTTGACACTGTTTCGGATTTTTATTCAGGAGCGTTTCCATCAATCAGTATCAAAGGAAAAACTTATTTTTAAATATTTGACAGAATAATCCCCGAATGTTTCCTTATATGTCAACACCATGTATAGATATTTTTTAATTTCAGATGTTTTCACTAGAGATGGAATGTTTGCTACTACACAAAAAATTAAGGACATCTTGTGATTGTTTTATTTTTTATTTTTATAAAGTGTAGGGCTGATGTTTTGTTATATTCTGTACATATATTTTGTGTGAATGAGGCTGAATATTTGATTTTAAGTTTTATAAGACGCGCTTTTGAATTTTTTCTCGATTATATTTAAACACTCTCTACTATAAAATGAGTTACTGCCAGTCCTTACTGTAATGTTAGTTAATTTTTTATATCAAACAGATACACATGCGTCGTACGTTTTGTGTTTAGTATAATTTTTAATATATATCACCTTAATTTGTATTCACATTTGTTCGAATACTGTATAAATATATCAATAATATTTTTGACAATTGTTGTTTTATTTATTGGGCACATTAATCCAACATACGCGATTTGACAGCTTGTGGCACTGCCAGTGTCTATTGCCTGCTTTACACTTGGAAAGTTTACTGGCGGAAAGTACTTGCCGCCAGTAAACTTGCTGTGGGATATTTGTCTACACTTTTGCTAGTTTACTGGTTGACAAGTAGAAAAACAAAATGGCTCCAAGTGCGGTTGTACGTGGTGCTGTTAAAGTAATTGCTATCGCAATTGCAAATCATTTACTTGAAAAGAAAAAAAAAGAAACGAGTATGGGTAATGGCTTGGATTAAGCGCAGAAATATTCTAGGGGCTTCCGCTCGACTTCTAAAAGAGATAGCAACCGAAGATCCAGAAACATAAGAATTTTATGAGATTATCGCCCTCAAAATTTGATGAATTATTAACACTAGTCGGAGACATTTATGAGAGCCCCACTTTCTCCCCGAATAAAATTGGAGGTGACATTGCGATACCTGGCTAGTGGCGACAGTTTGGCCTCTCTGCAATACTTATACAGACTACCGAGGTGCACTATTTCTGCTTTTTTACCAGATGTTCTGTTGGCTGTATACGAAGTGCTTGGCAACTACATAAAGGTAAGAAAACATAGTTTATATAATTATGGTTTTATTTGGAAATTATTACATTTTCTATGAGTAAACATATTTTCCGGTTTTAAATGTCACTATAATCAATACCAGATAGTGCAGCTTCAATGATGTCAGTTGGTGCAAGGTAATCTCTTCACATTGATACTGGTTGTTTTGGCTATGCATCGATGATGAAGTCTGGAAATTCGGATGGTTCCGTAAGCCTGAGAAATTGTTTTGTGAATAGTGGTGGTTCTGGTTAGATACATGGTATGGATTTTGTAAGGTTTGATGTGGTTCGCTGTTCTGAAAATTCTGGCTTACTGACGCAAATTGATTTAATCTCTCAGTAGTAATCAGTTTTTGGATTTTTTCCTGCAAAATTATAAAACTTGGTACATGAAGTTGTCTCATTTGGGAAGCAACGTGTTTAGCAAAACAGTCGTATTCATCGTCCACTTTCCCTTCATTTTGTTGTACAATCTCCTTTAGATTGTCGATTGCAGGTTGTATGGGAAGACTACGAGCAGCCTTATCTTTACTACACTTTTTTCGTTTTGGTGTTTGAAATGGGTGATCATCGTGGAATTGTGTTTCACATTCAATACCTTTTGACTCACTTGGCGTTTCATCATTTTCATCTTCTGCACTGTCCACTTCATTTCTGTTATTCTGTTCGCTCTGAAAACAAAATTAATTAAGTAATAATATGCGTGTACATAACACGATACCTATTGATATAACGTTAATAAATACAGCATGAAGAAATAAAAATTTTAAATCTAAACATATGTTGTTACGGGTTCCTGAAACTGAAGAAGAATGGAGACATGTTGAAGAAGGATTTTCTGTACAGTGGAATTTCCCTCATTGCTGCGGAACGATAGATGGAAAACACGTTCAGGTGCAGCGCCCACCGAATAGTGGATCCCAATTCTATAATTATAAAGGAACTTACAGCATAATTCTTTTTGCTTTAGTTGACGCAGATTATTGCTTTAAATATATAGAAGTAGGGGCCGATGGTAGAGCAAATGATAGCACTATATTTAGGAATTCTGATTTGAATAAGGCTATGATAAATGGATCATTAAATTTTCCACAAGATTCCTTAATAATAGGTGATGATGCATTCCCTTTGAGGAATAATCTTCTCAAACCTTATACCGGATCGCTAACTATTAAACAAAGAATATTTAATTATCGTCTGTCGCGAGCCAGGAGGGTTGTGGAAAATGCATTCGGTATTTTAAGCGCAAGATTCCGAATATTTCACAAAGTTATTAACTTAAAACTAGATACTGTAGATCTGGTAGTGAAAGCTTATTGTGCATTGCATAACTGGCTCCGAACTACAAGTTCCAGGGTATATGTTCTTAGAGATTCGATTGACAGAGAAGATATTGATACAGGAGAAATCATAAATGGTTTATGGCGTTCTGAAGTTGAACCATTGCAATCTGTCGCAAATTTAGGGACAAATAACTATTCACATCTGCAAGGCTATTGCGTGAGAAATACACAGATTTTTTTAATGGAGAAGGCGCTGTATCGTGGCAAGATAGAATGTTAGGCTTATGAAGCAATGTGTTGATAGAGCGGCAAGATAGAATGATAGGCTTATGAAGCAATGTGTTGATAGAGCCCTACATTACATAATAAATAATATATCTAACTAATATGTACGTATATATAAACATTAAAACAAAATATATGCCCTTACCATGTTGTTTGTTGTCTTCCTGCTGATGGTGACATTCCTTATATACATCATCTGTACCAGATCCACTTTTTTTGGACTTTAAAATTTTATTTAATTCTTGCCTGTATACAGTTTTTATGGTTTTTAATTTAGGTTTCATCATGGGCACATCTACGTTTTCAAATCCTTCCATTTCTTTCAGATCTTTCAATAGACTGTCAAATGCAGTTCCCCTCTTTAATTGATTCATATGATCCTTGCTTCGTATCCCACAGTACTTCATATTTTTCATAAAGATTTAAAAATGCTATTATTTGATCACTGTTCCACTTCATTTTAACTTTCTAAACTTGTCAAGGGACTGTCTACACAGGGAAACAAACGCGTCTGGACAGGAAAGTCAGCCAGTAAAGTAGCCGGCTCCTCAACTTTACTTGCCACTTGCCGGCAATCGGACACTTGTACTTTTCTGAGTTACACATGGCAAGTTTACTGGCGGCAAGTACTTTCCGCCAGTAAACTTTCCAAGTGTAAAGCAGGCATTAGAGAATTGAAAGTTATCATAGCTACAAAACCATGGTTTCATCATTAAACATTTTTTTCTGAAAAAAAAAACATTTCTCTCATAAATATTATGAAAGGTTTCTTATTTAAACTTTCCGTACAAAAAAGCACCGAATATTAAGTGATAATAAAAATAATCAGAGATTATATACGCACTTTTCTAAAATAAACAACTTGCAACAAAACCGCTGTTAAAACCAATGCGTTCAAGCGATTCGTATAACTAACGTCATCAACCCGTGTGTCATCTTGAACCATATTATAACCGCGGCACATAACACAGAAATTTTGGTTATTCGCTTGGACTTGATTATGGTAACACCACAGCCGACGTCAACTAGTAGTAGTTGACGTCGGCTGTGGTAACACTTGTTTTTTTGTGTCGAGCGTCAAAATCCCCGCGGTCATATTGAAACCACAACGACTGGACTGGACTCTCAAACAGGGACGGATCCATGGATAGGTAGTCTGTACGACAGTGGTCGCCAACCTTTTCAGTATGTTGAGCTATATACTTTGATAATTTCGGAATTAACAGTGAGCTACCTAGTCGTAAGCAATGTAAGTCAACTTAAATGAAATTATACACAGTTGTATGCGACATATAATGTGTTTATTTTACTAATACTAAAACATACTAATAAACTTAAACTAATAACTTATACATACGAGTACTACATAACTACATCCATTCCTACCAATCGTAGGTGTTGCAAAAATAAACAAAATTTTTCGTCAGCTAAAATAGCATATCACATTTAATAAAGGTCACTAAAAATAAAAAAGCAACGCACTATTTTAAACAAAAACATCCCCAGATAAAAAATGCGGGTTCATTGTGAAGCCTGACACTCAGATTCACTGACAATTTTTTTTAATGTATGGAATATAATTTCATACCGCCATTCGAATACAATCATCCAAATGATCATCTGTAAGTCGATTACGGTATTTGTTTTTAATAAACTTCATATTTGAAAAAGAAGATTTACACAATTAGGTTGAACTAAATACCGTTGTCACTTTCAAGGCAACACGACATGAACTGAATATTTGTCTTTACTTGCTGAAGGCCAGATACATTTTGTATTTGAGACTAATGATTTTAAAGCTAAATCATTTTGAAACGCAATCACTTCCATTTCTGTCGCAGCGATGTCTACGCTAAAATTCTGCGTAACGGAAGTTGCAAACTGTTGGATATCAATTTCCATGAAGGGTAAAACAACAAATTGCGCCACTGTTGCAATTCCGTTGAAATCCTTGAAACGATTTTTGAAGTTATCCTTCAAATTAGAGACTATTTCTACATGATATTTAATGTCATATGGTTCTAAGGGGCTTCGAGATATATTTTCTGAAAGAACAGGAAAATACCTGGTATCGCTATCGATTAAGTTTTGTTCTCAAAATCATTTCTGCTAGTTCTTTGTCTCTCCCCTGAAGCTGCAAATTAACCCAGATTTAATTTTCCAGTTCCGGAATCGGTTCATCACGTTGTTTGAAAAATTGAACTATGACTGATATGATATCATTAAAACGTTTCAGCACTCATCCCCTACTTGACCATCGGACTTCAGAGTGAAGAAGTAGTTCCCCGTATTGACAGTCAGTTTTATCGGCCAAGGTTTTAAATAATCTTCTTTGTAACGCTTGAGCTCTAATCTTGTTCACAATTTTTACTACCAATTCCATAACGTTGTTTAGTTTTAGAAAATGTCCACATAATGCTTGCTGATGGATAATGCAATGGTAACAGAAATTGCGGAAAACTTTCATCTTTACGACGTAACCCCACGAGGCCTACCATAGCTGGAGCGCCATCGGATGTCAAGCCTGCCATTTTCGTTATTGGAATTTTCTTAGAAGAAATAATATTTTTATAAGAAGAAAACAAGTTATGCCCAGTAGTCTGTTTTTTTAGTTGAATAAACTTCCAAAGATCTTCTTCAATCGTAAAATCACTAAAAACCATCCTGACGAACACCATCTATCTGAGAAGTGTCAACGACATCTGTGGATTCATCCAGCTGCTTCTTAACTGTAAAACTATATCATTGCTCATGACTTCTACTCGTCTCATCACTGTATTAGCACAAAGTTGCATAGATTTTATATTAGACACTATCTCGTCTTTATTTCTAAAGTTGGCAAATAATGAATCTGCAGCTTCTAAAAACGCCGGTTTTATCATTTCCCGGTGTTCATAAGGTTTATTCTTTTGTGTAATCACCTGGGACACCCGGTATGATGCTTCAGTTGCAGCCTTACTTTTGTCGATTGTTTTTAAAAACATTGCCTGTTGTCCAATTAACTGACTTTTTAATTGTTTAAATTTTTCCGTTCTGGTTGCAGAACGAAATGGGAATGATTTTTCAAAATTCGAATGTAGATTTTTACCTTTAACTTCTGTAAAGAAATATAGTTCTTCCCATTTCGAATGGTAATGGTGTGTCTTCATCTTCTTACTACTGCTCATAATGTTTTTAATTGCAGGCCAATTCTAACCCAACCGCTGGACTTTGTGCAGTTCAGTCTTAAACTGAGCGCACTGTCGCCGCGCTTTGCATATTTATTCCGTTCAAAGTAATCGAGATCGTTCTCGAACAGATTGCTCAGTGCAGTGTTGCCGCTGCTTGTGTTTATTATGAGAATTTACAGAATTTAAGGAAGCGCCTATGATTGTTACACCTTCTTAAAATATGTTGTGAGCCACCAGAATTGCCTTTGCGAGCTACCGGTAGCTCGCGATCGACGGGTTGGCGATCACTGCTGTACGACATCGGTCATTGCTCACGTAGATATGAAAAATACAGAGAAATATATACGATTTTCCATTGTGGGATCGGTCGATAACTCGGTTAAAACACAGATTAAGTACAAAAATTATATCCAAGAGTATATGCTCCTTGAAAAATGTTTATGCTTCTATAGGGTGATTTTCGTAACATACATTTTTTTAAGTAGAAAGCCCTACATTTTATTGTGGATTTGTATAGGCCCTTTCAAACAGAACAATTTGATATGGCATGTTTTCGAAACACTAGCACCTCCACAACTGTTATAGCGAGAGTACCTGCTGAATTTTACGCTAGACAATTATCATAATCCCATATTTCCTCCACTTACCTTTTCAGTTCTTTTGATAGTGTATATGGGGTGGTCAAGACCGCAGAATGAACAATTTCACAAAATTTTCAAGTGGAAAATCCCGCATATTTTCACACTCTTGATTCCGCTTTTCACATGCTGTTTTTGATATAAGGTTTATGGGGTGTAATCACTGAGTTTTGAGTTATAGCTAACCTTTTTGTAAATGAGATATCAAGGTAAATGAAAAATGAATGTTTTTGTGTTCCTCACTTTTCCCATTATTCAAAAAGTTTTAGGGTCAGGTACACTTTTAGAAAAAGTTGTATCTGCCCCCCCCTAAGAAAAACCACCGCGGACGCACATGACAACAGTTGCGGATGTGCAAGTTCTCAAAGTTGACTTTTAAAGATTGTCCAATATCTCAACCATTCGAAAACAAAACCTCATAGTATGTTATATTAAAGTGCTTTGTCTAAAAGGACATATATCCTAATCACCAATAAAATCTAGGTCATTCCAAATAAAAAAATAGGTATGTTTGGGTCACCACGTAGTTACGAATCATCCTGTAGAGACAAACATATTTTCTAAGTCAGGATCATATACTGTTGGCTACAATTTTTGTATTCAACTTTTTTAGATACCTACTCTGCATAATAATGGAGTTATGGACCAAGCCTACACTAAAAACTCACCCTGTAACTTGTTGGAAACCTACTCTCTATCAAATACAGAGATACTAAACTTTATCAAATGGAAAGCTGAGCAACGACTGGCTCCAAACGTTTTTTTTCTCTTTTATTGTCACAAAAAAAGTAGTAACTCTATCATGTACCAGGTTCTAATTTCAATTTTTGCCCTCCAAATTTTTTTCTTACTGACGTTCAAGAGTTTTTAATGTAACATCTGAAACCTATTCCCAATACTTGTCTAACCGATAAAAACACCTTTTGTGATTGAAACGTTTACATTAAAAAAAATTCCATCAATACATGTGGTTTTTATTATCCGGACAAGCATGGAGAATTATCAAGAGTTTTTGAATTTGAGGCTTTTGGAAATTACACCGCCTCCAGTAGATTTATTTTCAATAACTACAATATGTATATGTCTTATGGTTCTACTCATTACATATAGCTGCAAAACGTTTGATGCCAAAATTGAATGGATTGAAAATACTTCTCTCGCAGATCTTATTGTTTGAAGAGAAGGCATCAAAAGCCAAACGCCAGTCCCATTCGTTTTTTAAACCGAATTTTAAACTATTTCAAATAGACTGTTGTCACACATACAAATCTAGAATATGTAATAGGGTTTTTTATGCCGCTTAGCCCAATATTTCAAAAATTCAAATCAAACTCAATTTAAATCGTACCTTGAGTACTAGTCTATAACGTTTTGGATGAAGTCTTGAGTTAAGGACGCAGTATGTCATGGAAACAATGACTTTCCTGTTTACAAAAAAGTGAAATTATCTGTCATATATCAAAAAAGTGCTAGAAAAACGGACGAATTCGTGTTCCCTTTATGGAAGCAACGAGTATCTGGCTTTGAATTTGGCGCTCCTTGTGACGTGTTCAGTCCGTGTAGCCGGCGTCGACCGAGTGTTTTTCGATCGCGATCGGCGCTCAGTGTGGCGGGCGCGGCCATATTGGCAGTACGTGAAAGTGCAGACAAACCTATCCCGGTGATCAGTGCGGTGCCAGACTACTTGACTTGAAATCCAGAATCATCCAAATATGTCCGAGAGGGAGGATAACGTTTACAAAGCGAAGCTTGCTGAGCAGGCGGAGCGATACGATGGTAAGTATAGTTATGTACTTGGCATTTGGATTGCGGGGGACTCCGCCGTCCACCGGAGACGCTGGGCCAGTATTGACATTTGTGACAGTTCCCGGAATATGCCCCCGGTAGCATGGAAGGAGCCCTAATGAACCCTGCCGGGGCCGCGTAGGCGACCGAAGCTACCCGGCTGGAATGTCAGCCAGCTAAAGTATCGATCTAGTTAAGCCGACAAGGTACACACGGATTTTTATGTAAAAATCTACCGCGAATTCCTTTACGGTGATTCACGATGTTGATAATGTCCCGGTACGCTACCAGTGACGACAATTCATACTCAAAAACCGAATGAGTAGCGGTTTCAAGCTTCACAATCTCGAAATTACATGATCGATTACCGCTGACCACTAGTTTAAGCTTTTCTTGTACGTCTTTTTTCCCCACTCGCCCTTTGAAATATCTCTGCACTATTGAATTATGAAATAGACAAGACCTGAAACCAGTTTTTTGTGTAATACAAGATTAAATCCTACACAATAATAACCCAGGACAATTAGGAATTTCTTAGGGTGAAGCTCTTTGTTATAATTCATCCATGACCCATATGGAAATAGACATGTTTTGAGGTTGTGTTGAAGTAGGAAAGGGCTTGAAAAATATACCTGGATCATTCCATCCCTAAGGCAGGATACACACGGAATTTCAAATTGCAATTTATTCCTGTCAGCTGAGCTAGCTTTTCATTTAAGTTTTGTTACACTTATTATGTGAATAAGGAATTAACATCTTATTAACATTTTTGCAAATAGTCTAGACATGTAGCTAATGTAAAGCAGTCTAGTGGTACAGTGCTTTTATGCTGAATTTTATGTGGAATAGGTTCATTCAATGTTTCAACATTTGTTCATACAGTGGTCAGTGACTTGTTGGCGACTCTGTTTGAGATCCGGCCATGTGAATTCTGTCTAAATAGCATAGCAGAATGAATGGAATTCGTGTGGCAGGATGTTGGACATGATCACTGACAGGTTGGTGACATTTTGCAACATTAATCAGTAGCAATGTTGTAGCAATGATTTTCAAAAGGTTTGCAACCTTGAAATTGTAAAAAAAAGTAATTCACCTTCATGTATCAAACTGAATTGGTTATTTGTTTCTGACAATGTGATTAGGTGTATGTCTTATAGTATCTGTTAGTGCCATTGCTATGGTAATAAATTAAAACACAGTAACTGGTATCAAAGCAAGAATACAGTAAGTACAGGTCATTTACAATGTTTTAATTAATTGTTGTGCAGAAACAGTTTTCTAATTTGAGATGATCAAAAATTGCTAGATATTTTAAGAAAAGTTTTAGATTTTCCGTATTTATCATGATATCATGAAATACACTGTATTTTATCATAGAAATATGTTTCTTCTATGTGCCTTTCATATTATGACAGTATCTCATTTTCACATTTTTTGCACCTACTGCATTCTGGCTTATGATGGCAGTATTCAGCATGAAGTGCCGCACTGCTGGACTGCTTTACATTGGTTGGATGCTCCCAATCCAAGAAGCAAATGGTGTAAAAATGGTATGCAGGCACAAATCACATGGATCAGTATTTACTGTGGTTTATCATTACATATGTAATATTTATTGAACATGGACAGGTTATTCAGAAATTAAGTGACACTAACAGAATCATCAGTAAGTTCTGATGGTATGAACCACAGTAAATACTGATTGTGACATTTACTGAATAAATGTGTTGACTATAAGACATGTTTTACAATCTCAGATATGCTCAACCCACTTCTGTTTGCTCAGCTTATTACGCTTTCTTTTCACCAAAACTCAATTCAAATGATGTGTAATTTTCTGTTCAACCTCAGCTGAGATTTTTCATCACTTGCAGCTTTTAGTGTGCATGGCTATATCCATTGGAGTTATTATTTTACAAAACATCATTATATCGTAAGCACCAACCTTTATATTGTCTGATAGATTAGGTGAATTTTAATTTTTTCAATTGTTCACACACTATCCTCATAGTATGCTGATATTTTTGCTGTAGATATACATTAGCCATGAAGAAAATGTAGGGATTAATACATATTTTGTTGAAATTGCTAGTCTCTCTGTCTATTTCCATATAAGAACACAGATTGATGAAGAAAAAACTTATTGCCATGATTGAAATTGGATACTAAATCACATTTAGTGAGCTCTACTTTGCCTAAGGAATTTATACATGGTTTTCACAATTTTATTGAGAATGACATTTCGCAAATTTCTCCCCCTTCTTGCTTTGATATGGAAAAAAAATCATAACAATCTGAATGATACTTTCTTAGTAGGTTTCCAAGTCATAAGAGGAGTCATGCATTTTTAGTTTTTTAATTAGGTTTATTTGGGTTCTATAGTTTGTTCCAGTACCCTTCTGATTCTGCCTAGCGAATTGCAAAGTTCTCAAATGACGAGAACAAACTGCGCATAATCAGAATCGTTCAGATCAGATCAAACAGAAAAAATCTGTCATATACCTGTATGCCTCTTATACAGAGAAAACCAAATTTGTCTGATGGCTTGAGTTCAATATGTACGAGATTGAAGCGCGAGAAGTGTGCATTAACACGTTAGAAAGAGATAGAAGCTGGTTATAGAGTTGAGGTCATCACCTCATTGCCTAGCAACAGTGACGCAGAAGATCGTGCAATCTGCCGCGTTACCAATATGTTACACCAGAAAATGTTTGTACAGGCTTCTACAATAGGTTAGGTTACTGTCAAACCCAAAAAGGAGGTCTTTTCTGACATTTAATTTAATATTTAGTTTTCATCTTGAATAGAGTTATGTTCCAATTTATTTTAGAATTATCTTTGATTTCACTAATGGTGATAAAATCAACACATCCTGAGTTAATTGTTACATCTTGCGACAGCGAGCGGTCGGATAATGTAACAAAAACCATTTTCGAACCAGGACAACACTCCAATGAATGCTAGATGGGTAATCTTATCTCTTTCTAACTTATGCGCTTATACACAGTCTCGTACATATTGAACTCAACCAGTCAGACAAATGTGGTTCTCAGTATAGAATCTGATCAAGCGTAGTATGATTACTCCGCCGCCACCGGACCGATTCACTAACCCTGGAAACGTTTTCGCCCTTGGCACAATTATTACAATCGGAACAGCACTTTCCAAGCTATAGAAGTCGATGATTCCTGGACAATCCACAAAGACGGACAATCTTATGTTTAGAAAGATAATTTGGCTATGTTGCCGACGATATCATCTTCGCGCTCGGTAAGATGTGGCTCCAGGCTTATCAGCATTTTCTCCTTGGCTTCATTTGTCAGTGACTGTTCGCAATTTGATCGTGTAAGCGTGAACGCTAGCCAAGCGATTGTTCCTCGTAAAAACTGTATATAGAATCGCCGCTATGAATGCGTCACCTCATAATATAAAACGGCCGATTGGAGGGACACATTAAAGAATAATAATGACAGGAAGTTTTCCAAATTCGGTTACGTAACAATCAATAATGATACCGTTGCATGAACATATTGAAAAGAAGGCGCTAGGAAAATGTTTCTAGAACAATGTATCGGTAATCAAACGCTAATAGCTTGGGAGTTGTATCTTTTCCGATGATTCAGTATGACGAAGAAAATGGACAATTTAATTGTTACAAAAACTAATAAATCATATGCTCCGAGTTTACATTCACGATTGCTTCAACGTATCAAATAGATCCCAAATTAATGTAAAAATTTAAATGGATTTAGAAGTTAGAACACTTTCTGAAGCAAGAGGGGTGTTTTCGAATCTTGCATCCGACAGTGGAATTTTATTTTTGTGGTTGTCATCATCAGCACCATGCCCAGGCGTGTTAGTGAGTGTATAAGAAATCGTGGATCCTCAACATATTATTGAACCAGCTTCTCCAGTCAGTTGATTAATCAAGCTGAAAATTTAATCATTTTACTGTTAACGGACACTGAACATATACGCCAAAAATTATTAAAATCGGATAAACATACGTAGGTATTTACCTTTTTTGTCACTCAGTATATTTTATTTGACGTATAACCTAAAATTGAAATAAAAATGACGATGCTTTACATACGTAGAATAAGTAGTTCAATAGATGAACACATTATTTTAGCTGGCACTCGATTCTTACTTTAAATAAATGGTTGGAACAAATCTAATGATAATGTAAATTAAAAGTGAGGTACTAACATGAGAAACACGTTTCAAATTCCACGGCTTTTAGTCGTTTTGACCGGTATTTGGGTGACCCGCATAGTACTCAAGAATTCGAATCCCTTTTTTTCAAGTCTTTCTGCCTCATTTGGTAACTATTTCTTTGAATTTTCATGTCGAAAAACAACTTTGTTATTAACGACCGCCGTGTTGAAATGTAAACAGGGAAGTCCTAGCGCCGCTATTTGTAATTAATGTAATTATTCTCTACGATTTGTCAAACATGCTTGATCATTTCATGAAGTAGCCGCGCGGTTAGTTAATCATATCGTTAAACGATTTATCATTGGTCAACGCACATCATGATCTGGCCAATAGATAATGATTAATTTCATGAAATGATCAATTTTTCGATATGGTCACGACAGACATCGTGTGCATAAACTGACAAATAGAATGAAAGGTTACGACTAGGTTTGTGACCTACACTCCAAACTTGTAATCAGTCACTCTTGTGTGACTCAGCACGTTATAACTTCGCATACTTGTTATGTAACGTCAGACTAGTTTAAATTGAATGATATCTATCAAACATCTCAAACCTAATAGCGATCATACGATACGATTTTTGGTGTGTTCGACATAAATATGTGGCTCAAAAGTTAGTAAAAACTCTGCCTTTGGAAAGAGTGTTGAAATTATTTACATGCTGTGTATTTCGACCAGGTTCGCGCATGTTTCAACTTTTCCATTGGGGCCGGTGCTTTTTATGAGTAAATCAATTGCAAACGGAAGAAAATATTCGTTAATCCGCCCTCGTATGAACGCGTGCTAAATTAAATTTCTACTTAAATCTAATGTACAATTAAAAGAGCACCACTCGAATCATGATGAAATTTTTCTACTAGGTTGCTATAGTGCCAAAGATGAAAAGCTCTGCAGATTTTCAAGAATCGGTTAAATCAAAACTAATTAATTTTTGTCTAACCTATTGCTCGAAAAGTATCAACCAAACTGAACTGATGAAATATTGATATCAGACTAATTGAAAATAGAGGGTTCAGAAAAAATGTTCACAGTGTGAATAAAAAAAATGGCGTCAAGTAGGTTGACTCCGCACTTCCCACGCAACGCCGCCAACAGTTCTTAAAGAATCAACGTCAGCACAAGTTAAACCCTCTGAGAAAAAAAAAATAGTTGCGAACATGTACAATAGAGAAATTGAACGTATCAATTCAGACAAACAGGTCCATGCAATTAGTCCATAGACATCCTTTCTCTGTCCTACCGGCAGTTACCGACCATCTGGCAATGTTGCTCCTTGAAGTTGCGCCGGGCGCTGTGCCCACATAGCTGAAGGAGACGCGTAACGAAAACATTTCTCTATTATTCTAAGTTTTAAAGATATTTACGAGGGTGTGGTTGGGGATGACGACCCCCAAGTGGTGTGCGTAGCATTAGGGGTTGAAAGCGTATCAATATACTAACATGCATTCGCGATACACCCTCCCCCACCACCTTCAATCCCCGACCCCCAAATTTTTACCTCTAAATTCTTTTCAAAAATTATCAGGACCCTTTAAAACGTCATAAAGCTACGTATGAGTATTTTAATTTTTTCGTTTTTTCTCATTTTCGAAACTTTTCGCGATTACAATACCTCCTCCTTGTTCAATGGCGTAGGAAGCAAAAATTGGTGGCCCAAAGAAATGTTGAAATAAGAACAGCTCATATTTCAGTTATCTCATAATGATGCGTATCATTAATTTGGTTTGAACAGATTTACAAGTCAATAGGTTTGATTCAGTTTATTTGGATGTGCAGTACCTACTTAAATTGGTAATGATCTGTAATGTTTGCGCAACACAAACTTTTTAATAGAATATGCAAGTGCATAAGTGTGACTCATCCTACGAATGAGACAAATGGCATAAAATTACAATTAAACAAATTCACAGGGTGCATATTAGTAACACATATTTCAATGGTTACTCGTCATTCTTACCTACGTATGCTATGTATGCTAACAGAAGGTTAAAAATATAATAATAGATATTGTCGCTTCATTTATGTAAACTTAACAAATGTAAAGGTGTGACATATGTATCTTTATTTTGCGGCGCGAGTTCATGGTTGAATCTATGTAATACAAGTAAACAAAAGCTGTAATTCTCGAGGCTAACATGAACTACTAGTCTCAAAAGATCTGTTTACAGGGTGGGAGGTACAATAGATTTATCAACTCGCAAAATATAAATTTGTTATACTTTCTGTCTCTACTCTTACAGGGATGCTGGCGATTCGCTTTTTATTACTTTTTTCTATCTATCTAATTTTTACTTGCTTTTATTGAAAACATTAACTTTCTCGCTATTTTCGCTCTCGTACATATTGTATGTAGCTTATGAACTTTTTAAGGAGCTGTCCTCGTTCTCTCAAGCCCCACAAAATTAAATGAAGTGATTTTTTTTTATATAAAAATTAACTATGACAAAGTTGTTCATGTACAGTGTTCTCCCCAAGCTGAGCCAATATGTATTAAATGAGAAATTACTAGGATTGGTTGAAATCTACGTTGAATTTTAATTCAGCTTTGCTAAAAGCACTAGGGATTTCAATTTCGGAAACGGTAAGCAGTACAATACAAAATCCTTTATGAGGGCAAAGTTATGCATTTAGGTAACTAATAAAATGTTGCTTAGATAGCTGGGCAATTCGAGGTATTTTTAAATAGTCAGAAAATACGAATTAACCCTGTACCGTTTCCATTTTCTCCTGACTTAATTTGAGCTGGGATTTGCAATACATATAAATTGCATTAACAGTGGCACTTTTTACAAGCCTTGTACAAGTAACTGTTAGCATGGTAGTTCATTAGTATGCATGTGTGGGACAAATCCTGAAATTGAATTTTGAACCAATTATCCTTAACCAATCGAGCTGAAATTTTGTATGCCTGTCTGGTTCGTATGACAATACATAATGAATTAACTGACGCCATTTTGAACATAATATGGCGTATACTACATCAAGGCAATTTATTATTTCCATAGTATGTAATATGGGTATCAAATGAAAGAGCTTGATGAGAGAAACACAATAAGCAAACTGATGTCATTATAATCCAATATGACGAAGGCCGTAATTTGCCGATTTATATTTTCCATAATCATCCCTATAATATGGGTATCAGATGAAAGGGATTGAGAGGAACACAATAAGCAAAATGTTATTTCAAATCAAATATGTCGACTGTCTCAAAATGGCGTTTATAAATTATATTTCTATGATATGGTTATCGACTGAAAGGGCTTGATGAGAGAGATACAAGCAACATGACGTCATTCTAGACCCAATATGGCAGCAGCCGCAAAATATCGATTTATATTTTCCACAGTCACCCCCATATTATGGGTATCAAATGAAAGGGATTGATGAAAGAAACACAATAAGCAAAGTGACGTCATTCTAATTCAATATGACGGACGTTTAATATGAAAATTGGCAATGCAATATTATTATGATGTGGAGATGATCTGATGATGAAGACAGGAAGTTGCCATGGGAATCCATCTAATAGAGTCTCGCTTGATTTCTAATGACAAGTAGTTTAGTCTTACGGTCTGATGATTCATTCAACTCTTGTATAAAAAATACTCATTTATAACTATACTAAGTGACATATAAATCCGAACACCCAGTTTAAATGGTTTTATTTTAATAAAATTTTGTATAAGTACTTAATGAAGCATAATAAGTAAATGATAAAAATTTCAAAATGATTGCACTGCTTTAAAGCCCTTTGACCTTTAATAATGTGTGGATGCACCCTGATGTGCTACGCATTCTCCAACGCGCCTAGGCATGCTTCTGATCAGGTGGTCAATGTCCTACTGTGGTATCTCATTCCAGGCAACCATCAACTCCTCTCGAAGTGCTTCTAGAGTCTGAGGAGGACGTTGCAAATTGAGCAATCTCATACCCATCATATCCCACACGTGCTCAATAAGCTATAGCACCCCAAACCATAACTCCAACAGTGTGATGAACATGTCTTTCAACAAAAAACTGTGGATTCCTCCTTTCACCACGTCGCCTTCTAACCCTGGCACGACCATCGTGCATGCCTAAACAAAATCGAGACTCGTCACTAAAGACAATACTGTTCCATTCCTGATCCCAGAGTGACCGTTGTCTGCACCACTCAAGGCGATTACGTCGGTGTTCTCGAGTTAAAGGGAGGACCCAGTGTGGCCGGTATGAAAACAAGCCAAAACTTCTCATTCGTCGGTAAACACTTCGCATGCCAATAGGTCTTCCGTGTTCTGCAAACCATTCATTTGCAATGGACCTGGTAGTGGTAGTCCCTTAAGGCCAATAATCTTAGGCGGCGATCTTCACGGTCTGTTGTTCTACGGCGGCGTCCAGTGCCCCTTGCTCTTTGCGTACGGCCTTCTCGAAGCCATGCCTGACAACACCTAACCACAGTGTCTACACTTCTTTGCACTCTAACTGCAATTGCCCGAAAAGAAAGTCCAGCTTCCCGAAGTCCCACTATACGGCCCCTATCAAACTCACTAAGTTGACGAAATCGTACAGGTCTCCGTACTCTAGGCATCGTAACCGATCGTAAAGGATGTCAAGAACCAAAATCTAACATTAGTTCGCTAAAATATAGATTCAGTTGATCAAGAATACATAATAGATATAAGTAAGTCTCCAGCATTTACAAGAATTTGTTATATCTTTTATGTTTCTTTTACGTATCGCATGGATATGATCTTAAAATTTGCATACGTATGAATAATTATGTTTACTTACGTTAATAAAAGAGTAACAGTAACAAAGACCTTATATGAGTTACTTTCGTTTTTTGCACACATTCTTATTTATATTATCCGTTTTTTATGTATAAATTCACTACTGTTCACTATTTTCTTACTATGTTTCTTTAAATCTCACTTTTGTCACGTAAATTCATGCTTTGAGCCGCCAAGCATACCTGCTGTTGTCATTGGTCAGTGGTCGCTGAAAGGAAAATTAAATCACCCAAGTACGTGTAGAAAAGGTGAAAGTGGAGAATGTGGTATTTTTACTTCCTACACCAATTGGCGAGGAAGTATTGTAATCGCAAAATTGATGTTATATGACATGTACGTTTCCGTTGGTCGGTCTATCTGTCGTTTGTCAGATAATTTTTTGTCCTTCTACCTCTGAGAGAGTACTGTTCGGATCTTGTAGGAATTTTGATAGAAGATTAATTTTAGCGCGCATTGAAAACGAGCGAACAATATTTTCTGGAGGTCAAAGATTTTGAACTCATTTCTGATATATCACTATTACTAATCGCATGACAATTCTAACAATACTACTAACCAGCAGTTAACCCTCTAATATCGGTTTTCAATATAAGTTCGTCCTAAAACGGTGTTTAATCAGAGCACCACCCATGGCTTAAGTAGAAAGTCCGTTCGTTCTGCTACGATATACACAGAATTTACACGGCCGGATCCCAGACACAGCCACTGACCACTATATGAACAAATCAATAGTTACCTGAAAGTTAACCTGCGGTTGAAAAACTGAGCCTTTGTATGACGTTGACAAGATCGGTCACGGATGACACGAAACACAAAGACTGAGCATTACGAAATGGACAGAACATTGAACATAGTTCAGACGTAAAAACAACGCTGCCGCATCAACGATTTCGGGCTAGTTAACCAGAACTTAGAGAGTTAACTTTCAAGTTATAGTGACAGTTACTATACTCAAAAGTTAACCTGCTACTGAGTCAATCTGACTCATTACTTTTTTATTTTCCACGCCAATAGGCAAAGGGGCTGTAAATTATAAAAAATGCCAACTGATTTTCGGCCTTTGCTGATTGCTTCAGGCAGTAAAACATCTAAGACATTCTCCATATTTGAAATTACGAGTACAGGTAATTTTTTTTGTTGGCATTGTTTTTCAGTTTGCAATGGCGTTTCCAGAATTTTTGTATACCTAGGATTTTTAAAAACCTTTATTTTTACGAACCCCAACTTCACGGAACTGTTGAATTGAATTACTTGACACGATTATGCGGTCGTTATTTAATGTATTGTACATGTTAGATATGAATTATTCACACATTTTCCTTTGAAGGAACAAATCATTATATTTTTAATGTGAACATTTTGTAAAGTATCGAATTTTGTCACTTTTACAAACAAAAAACAAAACTACTTAGAAAGCTGCTTTTTAAGTCCTGCTTCTGTTTTTAACAACTATACATCACTTTTACGAAATAAGGGTAATCTTAAAGACGGTGAGCATTTGTTAATTTTTTTTCAGCCTACCCTCGTAATTATGACTGTAGGCTATAATCATAGGAGCATATCGTATTAGTTGAATGTTTAGCACATTCGTACGCAGTAAAATTTTTGCTCGACCAATAAATGCCAAAGTTGCAATATGTTAATCTGATTAGTAGAATATTGTTCTAAGTTTATTCGTCTGGAATTGTGTTGGGAAAATTTTAATCTTTACCAACCAGTAATGTGATAATTTTAATAAGAATGTGTGTAATGAATTGTTGCTGGTGATAAGGTAATCTGAACGGTCGAAACATTATGCCAGATAAAGTCAATATGGGGGACGTCATGTATCAACATCACACCGGTAATACGTAATAAAATTATCGGTCATATGCGAATTCATTATCGATGTAGACGTCGACGGATTATCTTTATTGCTACAAGATGTTCTATTTTAAGTGATCTGAGCTCTGCTCTGACTGATTTGAACGTAAAGGCCCGCACGGGTATTACATATCTTGAAAAGAGACATTATGCTGATTTTTTTTGACATTGTATTGGTTTTTTGTGACATTATGTAGGTTTTTCTCCAAGATGTTAACTTAGCACTAGCTGATGGACACGTTGTTAACTCGTTTTGTAGTTGTACTTGTTGCCTAAACGTCATGAGGCTTCAGTTATCAATGTTTGACTGTGATGTGATGTAAGATCTGCTACAGAGATGGCATTACTGGAGGTCTCTCTGAATTACACACAACACGGGTGCGGTGGTAATTTCTCGTAATCCTCAAAGTTTTTCGTAATTTGTAACTTTGAACATAACCTCTCTCCAGAAAGCACAACACAAATAACCCGTCGGGCGCAGCTAATAGATATACTTCATTAGCAGCATATTCAGTAATGATTTTCTCACACAGCAAATATCACTCATTTTATACACATGCAGACCAATGCACATAATGATCCAGTTGCGATCTTGTTGTTCAACCAACTTTCTTCTCACAGATGAAAACTACAGATTACTCGGCTTCACAAAACATATACAACTAACAATGCGTCTAGTTGAGTCATTCCTCCATAGATGGACACACAACGATCCTAGTGAGCAAGCGTGGAATGACTGTTTGCACCCTAAAAACTACATTGACTGCCAGATGACATTTTATAGGTTTTTGTTGACGTTTTATAGGGTTTTTAACAATTAACTAATACCCCTGCAGGTTTTTCAACCGCTGCTGGTTAACTTCCAAGCGTGGTAGATATAACTTTAACCATTAGTTGTACGCAAATCCGTTTTTCAAGTTCTGCTTAACCAGTCAGTGATCGTTGATCTGGCAATACAGTTTCTGTGTCTGAACTATTGTGTTCTGTGCATTTTATGACGCTGGACGTTTGTCTCCTGTCATCCGAGGTAACTTCTTACTGTCAAGCTGAAAAAAGTTACGCGTTTAACTACAAATTTCTAATCAAGCAGTAGACTTCTAGTTAACTAGTATTTTAGGGTAAATCTAACATCGAAAAACGCATTTAGATAGCAGTAAACCTTTTATTTAAAAAAGCGGGCCTAAGGGCCGGTTTTTTTGAATTGTAAGTGAACTGCTACTTGGCTACTAACTAGAAGTTAATTCTCAAACAATGTTTTGAACGTCAAGTTTGTCCTAAGGCGGTAGTTAACTTCAACCAGAGGACCATGTATCGGATAACTATAAAGTTGTAAACAAACCGCAATGTCTAACCTTAGCTTGTCAGTGACATAAGTTGTCTAAGATGACACGAGACATAAATACCGAACATCACGAAACGCATAGATCACGATAATTAATGCATAAAAGCTTGCTGCATCAACGGTTTATTGATTGTTAACTACAATACTACTAACTTGTTCCTTATAAGGTGGCGCTAAAACTGCCAACTTTAGAGAGAAAGAGAGGAACATATTTAGGTTAGCTAAAAATCTGTAGTTAAATCGCCACTTCCTTGACACTGAAATGGGTTGGGACGGATGACAAGATACACAAACACCGAGCATCACGAAACGCACAGAACAGACGTACGTAAAAACAGCGTTGCTGCATCTACAATTTTGGGCTAGCTAACCACACTTTTCAAAACGAATTTACGGTCAACCGATGGCTAACTTTTAGTATATATAGTATTTTTCACGAGTATCCATTACTGTAAAATGACACAACTGATTATCTAATAATATTTCAAAATTCACCATATCGGCAAAGGACACATAGTGAGGGATCCGTCAATGTCAGATAGAGTCATGACTTGTTTTGTTCTTTTTTGTACGCTATAGATTCATTCGCTAAAAGCTCTGTTATTTAGAAAAGGTCATTTGCATACAAAAACAAAACGCTACAAAGAAGTTTTACTAGATTTACACCCGATTCATTAATGCCAACGTTGCAGACTAACAACAAAAATGTCACGTGCTGATCACCTGTTCACCTCGGTAGATGTGAAAACGTGATGGATACTCGTGAAATAGGGTATAGTTATCCAACTTGAAAGTTAATCAGCGATAGAAAAGCCGCGTCTAAGAGTGACATTATTGCGCGATGTAAATCACAATAAATGAATCAAAAAACAAGTTCTTGTAAAATGTATACTCAATCTATAGGATTTGCAAAAGCGTCCAATAGAACTCAGGCAGGAGCAAAAACAATGGCACGACGTTTGGATAAATTTAAGCAACACTTGAACAATCAAACTAATGCTTTCCTGGCTGCTTCTTGTGTCATTACAATGACTCTGTCCGTCACTATATACTGCAAAAAAATTGAAATTTGTAGTAATGGGAACTAAAAGATCGCAGGGTGTAGATTTTTCCTATTTTTTAAAGCCTATAATTTAAAAAATACTATTTAGATTTTTCTGATAAAAATTGTGACTTGGCCTATCCCCAGTTTCCGGCTTGACTTCGACTTCTGGGACACCGTGTATAACATTATTATACATCATAAATTAAAGGTACCTCCTACCCTACCTAATCTCAACTAGAACGGTAGCAGTGATATCCTAAATATACTAAGTGACATATAAATCCGAACACCCAGTTTAAATGGTTTTATTTTAATAAAATTTTGATGAATGAAGCATAATAAGTAAATGATAAAAATTTCAAAATGATTGCACTGCTTTAAAGCCCTTTGACCTTTAATAATGTGTGGATGCACCCTGATGTGCTACGCATTCTCCAACGCGCCTAGGCATGCTTCTGATGAGGTTGTCAATGTCCGCCTGTGGTATCTCATTCCAGGCAACCACCAACTCCTCTCGAAGTGCTTCTAGAGTCTGAGGAGGACGTTGCAAATTGAGCAATCTCCTACCCATCATATCCCACACGTGCTCAATTGGGGATAAGTCGGGAGATCTTGGTGGCCATGGTAACAATGTGACATCATTATGTTGAAAGAAGTCTATTGTGACTCTTGCAACATGTGGTCGGGCATTATCTTGTTGGAAAGTTGGATCTGCCAGGGTGTCAAGATAGGGTAAAAGATGGGGTTCTAGAACTTCGTGGATATAACGCTGCGCGTTCATGTTACCTCTGATTAAGATTAAAGGTGACCTGGAACCATAAGCTATAGCACCCCAAACCATAACTCCAACAGTGTGATGAACATGTCTTTCAACAAAAAACTGTGGATTCCTCCTTTCACCACGTCGCCTTCTAACCCTGGCACGACCATCGTGCATGCCTAAACAAAATCGAGACTCGTCACTAAAGACAATACTGTTCCATTCCTGATCCCAGAGTGACCACTCAAGGCGATTACGTCGGTGTTCTCGAGTTAAAGGGAGGACCCAGTGTGGCCGGTATGAAAACAAGCCAAAACTTCTCGTTCGTCGGTAAACACTTCGCATGCCAATAGGTCTTCCGTGTTCTGCAAACCATTCATTTGCAATGGACCTGGTAGTGGAGAAACGGTCCCTTAAGGCCAATAATCTTAGGCGGCGATCTTCACGGTCTGTTGTTCTACGGCGGCGTCCAGTGCCCCTTGCTCTTTGCGTACGGCCTTCTCGAAGCCATGCCTGACAACACCTAACCACAGTGCCTACACTTCTTTGCACTCTAACTGCAATTGCCCGAAAAGAAAGTCCAGCTTCCCGAAGTCCCACTATACGGCCCCTATCAAACTCACTAAGTTGACGAAATCGTACAGGTCTCCGTACTCTCGGCATCGTAACCGATCGTAAAGGATGTCAAGAACCAAAATCCGCCAACGTTGATTTCTTACTGCGGCTGAAATATTCATTTTTAGAGCGTTAGTGAATTAAAAAAAGCAGTATAAAAACCGGAATGTCCAACTGATAAGGCTGAAAATTTTTTCACTTGTTATTTACAGTAAGATAAATACATTCACCAACTTTTATTAAAATAAAACCATTTAAACTGGGTGTTCGGATTTATATGTCACTTAGTATATGTTGGACGCTTGAAATACCTTAACTAATCATATTGCATTGCCACCATTAATTTATAGCAAGAGAAGTGCGCGATAAACGTCCTGTGACTGACTATTTCACATAATATTTTGTTTTCTTCAGAAATGGTGGAGGCGATGAAGAAGGTGGCGAAGCTGGACGTGGAGCTGACCGTGGAGGAGCGGAACCTGTTGTCCGTCGCATACAAGAACGTGATCGGTGCCAGGAGAGCCTCCTGGAGGATAATCTCGTCCATCGAACAGAAGGAGGAGTCGAAGGGGGGCGATGATAAGCTGGAGATGATCCGGCAATACCGAGGACAGGTGGAAAAGGAGCTTAGAGACATCTGCTCGGACATCCTCGCCGTGCTAGATAAACATCTCATTCCGGCGGCGTCCACTGGTGAGAGCAAAGTCTTCTATTATAAGATGAAGGTAAGACTGAAAGCTCTAAGGCAAAATCAAGGTCAAATGTCCCTTTTTTCAACTTTCTTTTCATCTAATTATCTCTCAGTGTGTAGAGATGAGTAAAAAACAATGTTTTCAATTTTTGTTCTTAATAAATACATTTTTTGTACGTTTCGTACGTAACTTATTAACAAATATTAGTGCAGGTCTGAAATTGTATGATGAAATTCCACTATTATAATAGAATTCCTATCACTGTTTCTCTTCTTTTGCAGCAAATTGGGTTTTCAAAAAAAGCAAAGACTTTTGAAGAAAAAAGTAATCACCCGCTCAACATTTCCATAACAGTTGAATATTCACATACAATTTTAGAGTTGTAGAGCTTGTTAACAAGTTACGATTGAAAAAAGAATGCATAAAACATTGTTTTTCAGTCGTATCTATACACACCATAAAACAATCAGACGAAAAGTATTAAGAATACTCGTTCAGACAGGCTTATGAAAAAAGGAAAATGCGACGTTAAATAAGGTTATTTTTTACTTCTAAGGTAGAACGAGTTTTGATGTATGATGTACATGCGGCAGATTTTTCCACGGGGGGAATTGCCTGTCGCCACTCGATAGTGTTGTCAAACTGGGATTGGCATGACGAATACCAATATAGACTATGTCATCACGCATATGATCCCAGTGCAATTCAACGAGTCTGACATATGGATCACACCCTTAGTAGAACATGTGACCCTCCTGGCAGTAAAGCTGCCTATGTTCGTCATAAATCTGACGAAAACGTATTTTATTTACGACTGGGTGGTAAAGTGTGCTTTGTGAATATATATTCTGGACATTAAATCCTACTTTTCAGCCCTAGACTCCCTTATACTGGGGTAACAAATTAACTTTACCACCTAATATGCCCAAATTTATTTATGGTAAACACATTATATGGAGACCACGGGAATTGCCTATATTCGTTGCTAGGCAACTACCGGTTTAATTCCAATAATGCCCAATTCGCAAGTTAGCTTTTTGGTTAGTTAACTATAACCGGCTGTACATTCTTCAAATATTTTGACAGCGCCAGTTAACTTACCAGAAGTTTATCATATGTTTCTGTTGCAACCCTGCATCTGTGGTTTTTAGACACGTGTTCTGTGCGTTTTGTGCGCTCGGCGTTTGTGTATTGTGTCATACCCTCATACTGTGATACGTGTCGTACAAGACAGCTTGTCTTTTTTCAATAAACTTTTGCAAAATTCTTAGAATTTTGAATAAAACCTTCGTCAAGCGAGGTAAGGTTTTTCAGACATTGTATAAATATTTAGTAGTGGACCCCATAGACGAGATTATAGAAATGGTCTTAAAAACAGGTGGCAAATACAATGACGAATCAACCTTATATGGGCAAAAAATACGCTAAAAATACAAGCTTGTAAATATCTGTTAAATATCGTGTTTCCCACTTTTTTAGCACCACTTCTATAATGCATGACTCAAAAATTGTTTTCGGTTTTCGGCAGCGGAGAAAAAAGACTGCTATTCCTGTTGCTAAAATTTATCATAAACTTTTCTAGCATGGAAAAAGAGAAGAGCAAAAGAAAAGCTCAAAAATGAGGATATGTTGTTAGTATCATTATATATAGTCCGTTTTGTACGATGAAATCTTGCAAGGAAATCCAGATCGTCAAATTCGTCAAAGTAATTTGGCCGATGGTGGATTATTTTTGCATTCTTGCCTCTTCGTCTCTGCTATACGCATTCAAGTCGTAATCCATAAACATGTTTCAGCTTTAAATTTATATTTATAAATAAATTTTTGAATAAATGCCAAAGTCTGTGTCAACAAATGTCAGATATTGCTATTTAACTACAGCCTTTCTAGTTAACTAACATATTTGGTCTTCTGGCTAAAACTATAAACATGGTATTTAAAAACGCTTTTTCATTGATAACTGTAAGTTAATACCAAAGTCATAGTAAACCTGCGACTGAAAAACTGGCCTTAAAAATTACTTTAAATTTTTTGTTTCAGCCGGTTTGTCACCATTGGCGTGTTAGAACCTGCAAACGAACTCGCGCCTTGGTACTCCAATTTCACTCCACGGGCCACAAACGCTCACTTAACGCCTGATTTACAAAAAAAAGTGATAATTTAGATCCTGATTTTTATTCTACGGCAAAGCTACTTTATTTTTTTAATCTTAGTCCATCCTAGATAAAATGTTGTATGAATCTTGGGCATATTATGCGCAGTTGGCCTTTATTTACCCCGCGGGTCATAACCGTCCTCTTTACGTCCAAGATGCACACATCACTGTAATTTTATGACATACTGCATGAAGTGATACGAATGAGAATATAGTTACTTTTACCTATATGTCCTTACAGCATTCACAACACAATCCCAACTTTCGGATCTACTGGACGACCCGTCTACATTATTTCTCTTTTTATTAAGGTATTTTTTTGTGATTTAATAGGAAAGTGTTCAATTTTTGTTCCAGGGTGATTACCACAGATACCTAGCCGAATTCGCTACTGGCAATGACCGTAAGGATGCCGCAGAACACTCTTTAGTTGCCTACAAATCTGCCAGTGACATCGCCATGACGGAATTGCCACCTACACACCCAATCAGGTTTGTTGTATTACATAAGCGTAATAGGGAATGGTCTCGTTTTACTTCTCACGCCTATTGGTGCGCCTATATTGTAATCGCGAGAATTTCAAAAAATGAGATTGTTTTTTTGATGTTATATGAGAGCCTCGGTGGTAAAGCGCGTCGAGATAGCAACCCGGGGCTCGCGGGTTCGAATCTCCGCCTCGGGTAATTCCTTAGCATGGATGTTGTGTTGTCTATCTATAGCCTTGTTCATACAGCTGTCGCCAACCTGTCAGTGATCGTATCCAACATCCCGGTACACAAATTCCATTCATACTGCCGCGCTATTTAGACGGAATTCACACAGCCGGATCGCAGACACAGTCGCCAACAAGTCACTGACCACTACAAACAAACCAAATATCACGCACGTGGTGCAATGTTAACAGGTACATCTATCGCTGGAGCTGGTTTATTATATCAGCTACAAGTAGATGGCTCGTGGAGTAGTACAGTGTTGGTACTGCGGGGTCGGCAAAGAGGGGTCGAATGTGACCTAGTAGCTTCGCCTCCCCACTGCCACTACTACTACCAGTTGAATGTTATATGACAGTATGTCCGCTAATACTTGACCCGTCGCACGTCTATAACTTGGAATGTACCGGTCGGACTTTGACAAAACAGCTTTGTAGTGTTTCTAAATCGGTCCAGTGCGGCGGAGAATGAGGCCAAAAATTGATAAAATAAAAATCGTTCAAACGTTCGGCTTTCGTCTATCCGACGAGACAGTCAACCAGCTGTAGCTCAAGCTGTTTCGTGCTTGTTGGCCACTCATTCCCGTGGTCTAGGCTTGATCTCTTGTCTGAGGGACAACTATACACCATCAAAAGCGTGAAATCTATGGAAATAAGACATCGCGAAGCGTCATCTATCACTAGAGTCGACCACTGCGATGAAAAATATTTACAGAAGCGGGTCTCCGTCCTACGTGCATCAAGCCCCGCTGGTTATGCACGGCACATTACATCTTGACTCCATGACTATATTGATACCATATATCGGACTCAAAATAGTTAACTCGATTTCTGCCGCTCTAGAAGACCAGATATGCTTCAATCTTTACAGATTCCTACGCGATTCTCCAGCAGAGTCTGTGTTGAGTTTTTGTTCTATGATACCTGGCACCAGATGGCCGCAATTAAATAATGTGTGGATGCAATTTATTACTACTTTTGAAACCAAAAAATACGATTTTAGTTCACAGGAATTCCGCTACGCGGAGGCATAAATATGCTCACTGGAGCTTTGCCTTCATTCCGTAGATTATTTTGGTTCCTCTTATAAAAATCATTGGCAACGCTGCATGTCGCGTCTATACGTATAACAATATGATCTATCCAGTCGTATCTAGATTCCCGACGTTTTGAGTACGATTTTGCAGCCAGTGAGTTTCTTTTGCCTGTTACTTGTTAAATACGAGTAACTTTCTTTGAGATCGAAATGGCTAGCAGTCAAGAAGAGGTAAGTTGTGTTTTTACTACCCACGCCAACTGGTGAGGAATGATTGTTTTTTGATTGATTCAAAATTTCAGGTGATGAAATTCTGGAATAACAGAAAAACAAATAGATGGCTTTGTAACAGATCATTATCTCCAAGTGAGGACAAGAGTGGAAATGATTCTAGACAAGAGAAGGTTAGTTTCAACAATGACTAGATTCTTGTAAGTCTTAATAGTCCTTTGGCCCACGGGGAGAGAATATTTTGTGACAACCTAACCTTAAAGATTTTGTGAAACTTTTTCTTTACGTTGATTGGGACAAATATTCAATAGCGACAATTCCTTATACGAGGCGTTGTACTTCTCATGCCAATTTTCAGAAAAGTTCGAAATCTAAACATGTTTTTTTTTAATATTTCGTGACACAATCCCAAAAATCCATGCTACTCATTTCTGTCAGTCTGCCTGCAAATCTTTGGCAACTCCATATGGATTTTTTTAGGCACAAGATTGCTCCTAAGAGGAGTATGAAAAAGTTTTGAATTTTTTAAAACAAAAAAAAAGATACAAAAAATGCTCAAACTTTTTCTGTACGTTTCAGTCCCCTAATCATTTTTCAAAATCTCTTTGGATGGCTCAAAATTGAAGGATAAGGTGGGAGATTTTTTTTTGCGTTCGTGAAGAATCACCCATAAAACTTTAACTGCAGCAATGGTCGTTAATCTTTTAACACTTATCAGAATTTCCCTTCAAAAATCGCATTAGTCATAGTTTTTCATAAGCTATAGACACTGGCGGATTTAGCGCCCCCTCCCTAGACGTCAGACACTTGTTTTTGTAATCTAACACCACTCCACTGTGTTACTTTCTCACACGTCATGGCGACAGAAGCATACTAAATATAAGTTATAGCTATATGAACTGAGCATTGCGATTTTTTGGTATCCTTTGGTACTCCAAATGCCCCTCTTTGACATCACTTAAGGTGATTTATGTTGTGTTTGAAGTTTTTTATGTTTGAATCTTTAATATTATTACACTAGTTAATTATACATGCCACCTACTTATTTTGTTTTCATATAATAAAATATTGCACTTTTGAGTATTTCTGAGCATTTTCCATGTTTTTTTTCAAGTTGGCCTTGACCAGATAGAACACAATGGATTTAAGGAGCAATAATAGGATAAATTCTAGAAGTTCCACTGAGATTAAAAAATGACCAGCCCCAAATATCGTTTGCGCCCCCCCCCCCCTAGACGAAATCCTGAACCCGCCTTTGGCTATAGACTTTGAAGTTTACGAATCATATCCAAATGTAACTTCTGCAGTGACCTGTGATATGTGAATTTATTGCCATATCAACAGAGTTATATTTCTAGGACCAACAAAATTCCCCTGCGTCTCCTACATATGATAGCGATGCTGATCCCGAATTTGTTCCAGACACTGAAAGTGAATCAGAGGAAGAACCCAAAAGAAACATTCCCAAACAAAAACAGGTAAATTATGAACGAAAAAGCCAGCAAACATAGGTACAATATGACCTCCGTTTCTAATACAGCACCATAATAACAGTGATGTGACTTTTCGCCTTCATAAGTTCGCTAAAACTTTGCTTAAAATACACCCGCCGAATTTTTTTAAGGTCGTAGATCATACAAATGACATAAAAAAAGATTGTATGCGCAACATATAGATAATCGCCACTTGTCAAATCACATGCGCGATCTAGGTTTCGGATGAGCGAATGAAATTAGAACTCTTTGATTATAAAAAAGTATAGCAAACATAAAGCTCATGAGATATTTTACTATTTATTACTTTTTTGTTCTATTTTTATAGCCTCATCTATGTACTTTTTATTTCAATACGCGTTAAAACTGTTATAAAAATTGCCAAAAAGTCCATCAAATATTAATCCTGTGAATTTGCCATTTGTTATACTTTTTTACTTCTCGCGTAAATTGGCGGGAAAGTATTTGTAATTGCGAAACATTTCTAAATCAAGATGATACTTTTTTAATGTTTCATGGCATGTACATCACAAAACCAAGTTCGTTGTTAGCAATATATGGCATACAGGATGTGGCAAAATACCGTGACGGCTCGACAACTATTTGGGAATACTTTTCAGAAATGCTTCAAATAAGGGTTGTAGGATTATGCGTCATCTATCGGTCGGTGACCTTGGTTTTTACCTTGACTTTGACCTTGAAGGTTAACAAAATTTCAAATAATGTAGAGACCTATTATTGATTCGAGTAATGAAACTGGCGGAACATTTTAAATTCAAGCATCACCTTGAGCGATCCTTATATTTCACATTGAGTGATCTTCAACGTCAAATCACCACTAATGGGTAACTCTTCGGGAATGCATTTTAGGGTGGAATACTGTAAATAAAAGTTGTAGGATTAATCCTCAGCTATCAGAAGATGACCTTGGATTCGACTATGACCTTGAAGGTCATTTAAAGGTAGAATTTTAAACGTAGATCCTCATTTTTGACTCCTGCAATGAAATGAGCGAAAAATATTACGTTTAGATATGTCCTGAGGTGACGCTCATATTTGACCTTGAATAAGCTTCGGGCTACTATACTAAGGCAAGAATTATAGTCCCGGCCAACTAAGACAACGTTAAAAGCCCTGGCCATATAGTAGTAGTTTCACGTTGAGGGATCACTGTTTTCCAAACTACTATGTTCTTTAATTTTACATTTGATATGACTAGATGATTCACCAATACATAATTTCAATTTATTAATCATCGCTTGTTTCAGAAAATGGAGAATGAACCTCCATTGATTTGTGCTGGTGAAGGCGAATCTGCAGAGCCCTCTAGACACGCAGCATCGAAGAAATATAAACGCCAGACCGATATGTGTTACTTCTGTGAGACGGACGTACAGAACTTTGTACGCCATCTGCGAAGGAACCATTTATGCGAAACAAAAGTTCAGGAAATATTTTCACATCAAAAGAATTCTGTAGAAAGGAGAAAATTACTTGCAATTTTGAAGAAAAAAGGCAATTTCATAAAAAATTCAGAAGAGTGCGTCAAACCTGTGAAGAAGGCTCGTTCACCAAGTGCATCTTTTCTTCCGTGCGGAAATTGTCTTGGATTCTACAGATCAAAGTTTTTATACAGACACAAAAAAAAGTGCTTGGAAGGTCAGTCAGCAAAAAATGCTCAATCTGAAGCGCAGAATCTTCTCGTAAAAAATAAAAGAATTGACCAAAGATTGAAAGTCGAAGTCTTTGCCAGAATGAGAGCGGACAAAATATCTCTTGAGGCTAAAAATGATTATCTTATTTGTGCCTATGGTGCTAGATATTTGAAAACCCATAGAGAAAAGCATTTTATCAATGTAACGAGTAGAAAAATGAGAGAGCTTTCCAGAATATTACTAGAATTGAAAAAACTGGAGCCAACAATACACAATCTGTTTGATGCCCTGAAACCGAAGCACTATGACCAACTAGTTGAAGCTACAAAATCAGTAGCAAACTACGATACTGTTAATGACACATTTGATTCTCCCACATTTGCCATGAATATAAGTACCGCACTGAAACAGTGTTGTGACATAGCAATACACATGGTTATAAAAAATGAACCATCAGTTGAAACAGCTACTTATGAAGCTAGCCTCAAAACGATGATTAATTTGCTGCAATCAAATTGGAGATTTGATGTCTCTGGCCGCGCTGGCAATGATTTGAACTTGAAAAAATTCAATAAGGTGACTATTGTGCCATTAGCAACAGACCTTAGGCTTTTAAAAAACTACTTATTGTTGAAAGCAGGAGAGGCAGTGAACAGGTTGGCTAGAAATGCTGCTGATGCGAACGCTTACACTACTCTGCTGGAGACAGTTTATTGCAGGGTAATACTACTAAATAGAAAAAGACCAGGTGAACTGCAAAGGATGTTTCTTCGCACTTATGAGAGTTCTGAAATTAAAAGTGGCGCCTATGAAGAATTTGAAGAAGTCATTACCGAGGCGGAAAAACTACTGATAAAAAATCTGAAAAGAGTTGTGATACGAGGTAAAAGAGGCCGTGGTGTACCGGTATTGTTCAGCCACGATATACAGCTTCATGTCAAAGAATTACTCAAAGTGAGGAATAATTTTGTCCCAAAAGAAAATCCTTTTTTTTTTTTGGCAAACCACGGCTCACCGGGCCAATTCAGGGATATAAAGTAATTGCAAAATATGCTCATGCTTGTGGAGCAAAAAATCCTCAAGCAATTACTTGTACCAGGCTTAGAAAACACCTTGCAACATTGAGTCAACTATTTAGTTTAAACGAAAATGAAATCGAACAGTTGTCCAATTTCATGGGACATACACCTGGGGTACATAAAGACGCATATAGGCTACCCGACGATTTGTACCAGACCGCGAAAATTTCAAAATTGCTAATTCTGATGGAAAAAGGACAAGCTGGTGAAAATAAAGGGAAAGGATTAGAGGAAATAACAGTGGACTTAGAAGAAGATCTATTAGAGGAGAACGGGTGTGATGACGAGGATGGAGAAGATATGGAAAAGGAAGAAGAGGATCAGGAAGAAAAAGAAATAAGAGAAATGTTATCTAATAAAACAGTAGTATCAGAGCAAAAAGGAAAGAAAACGGAATTACCTGTGGCTGTCAATAAGAAAAAGCGTATTCTTACACCGTGGACTAGTGAACAGAAGGAAGCAGTAACATTCTTCTTTAATAAGAACATAAAGATGAAAAAAGCTCCAAAAAGAAAGGACTGTGAAGAAATTAAAAGTTTATACCCCGAGTTGCTAGCCAATAAAGACTGGCTAAAGATTAAAGTTTTTATACAAAATGCGTATTCAAAAAGAAGCAAATAAGTTGTAAAATGTGAATGTGAATGAAAATAAAGAAATCAAGCTCACTTGAGTTCATTTATTTTGACCGCTAGTTGTACTTAGACTGCTATCAGAGGATATCATTAGTAAATGTGTGTATTTCTTGTCATAGTTTATGGAAATATTTAATATAAACGTTCATACCACCTTGCGTTGCACTGCTATTTGATAACTTTTTCTTTTACTTCTTTTTTTTTCCCGATCCTCTTTTTCATCCTCCCTCTTTTCGACATGCTCATTATCAGATCTGCTCTGTTCCAAAAGAGCTTTTACTAAATCCACTGTTATTTCTTCTGATTATTTTCCTTTGTTTCCGTTAGCTTGTCCTTTTTCCATCAGAATTAGCAATTCAGACATTGATGCATAGGGGCTGCGATTTACATCTCCATCTACCCCTAGTATATGCCCCATAAAATTGGACATCTCTCAGATTTCACCTCCGTTAAATTAAATAGTTGACACAATGATAATAATAATAAACGTCTTTATTATTCAGATACTGTACAACTGGTGAGTTTATGATACGAGTTGTTTTCTAGGCCTGGTATAAGTTTGCTTCACACTCGATAGGTGTTTTGCAATTCCAAAATACCGGAAGAGCCATTAAAAATTCATTGGCAGCTCTCTCCCTTTTTTCAGTTCAAAAGTATTCCACTACCAGATATTGTAAGCATTAACATTATAAGCATGTTTAGCCGATATGTTATTTTCCATTAGTTTGAGTTGTGCGGCTAATGGCACAATGGTTATCATATCATTTTCTTCCAAATTTATGTTACCATTACTGCGGCTATATCATCAAATCTCCACATTGACTGTAATTGTCTTGGGCCTAGGTTGATACAAAGTTGTGCTGACTGATTGCTCATTTCATATAACTTCATGTAACTGAGTGTCAAATGCGTCTCTACCAATTTTCTTATAAATTTCGGTTTCAAGTTACCAAACGGATTGATTTTACTTCTTTCAGTATTATTTATACATTCTTTTCGTTGGTAGCGCCTTTCTCTGTGAAATATAATCTAAATAATCTTTTTCTTCAAGAAATATTGTGTCTAAAAAGTTATAGTACAATTTGACATATAATAATATCTATTTACCAATAACTTATATGTCATAGATATAAACCAAGTTAATAATTAAGCTGAACTGAAAGATGGTAAATTTCGCAACACTGTCGGAAGCAAAATAACCATTGCTACGTTAAATATACAACTTATGGAATCAAAATAGTTCTACTTACGTACAGATTTATACTGATGGTAGTAATTTAGATTTTCATATAGAGGGAACCAAAATATTTAAATCGCGAAAAAAGTGTATACCGTGTATATTGGTGCCTTCATAATATGGACAATAAAAAGTATATCGGTATAAGCAGAATTCAACGAGGAACCTATATACACATCAAAATGTATGCTAGCGCAATTCCTAACGGTGGACGCAGAATGCTTTGTCTTTGAAAGGAAGCAGTATGGTCTTAAGATGTAAATATATATATATATATATATATATATATATATATATATATATATATACGCGATGCGGATGTATGAACGTGCACAAAACGATCGACCGTTATGAAGGCGCGTTATTTATGCAGAGTGTCCTGAAAGTTTGAACTTTCAGATTCAAGTACGTTTGTAAAGCGAATTTGCGGCAAAACAAACACCTGAATTGTAAAGAAAAAATTAAAGAAACATACTCACTGTTCATTTTGTAAGGAATTCCAAGTACACGTTTTGTTTAAAAACACTGCTTGAAGTTCGATTAAAAAACACGAGTTTGTTTACCTCTTCCAAATTTGCAACATTTGGGGCTGTGTTGATCTTGTGTTCAACCATATAAACAAACATAATGCGACACTGATGGAAAGAAACATCGTGCACGATGGCGACGTTCTGAGAAGACACGCGGGATCTTGAGAATTTGCCAGTTCCGGTTTTTAAATGCGGTTTGTTTATAAACTAGGTTTACATAGACATCTCGCGATGCTTGATTTGGATACTGACTCACATAGCCTTAGTACAACATCATACGTTATGACGTATACCTTTTTGGAACCGAATATCTCGGTTATCTTAAAGCTTTTCTATATACTAGTATGTTACGAAAAAAACTTGCTCATTATTGCCTGTGTAAAGGAAGGTTTCAACTTTGGAGGCCACACTGTATATGCACTGCGCAGAATGTCGAGCAGTTATAAGCCAGAGGCGTAATGATCTTCTGTCATCAGGATGAAGACTAGCTTGGCAAACCATTGGTAGGTGAAAATCGTAGGATTCTCACCTATTTCCGCAAAGTATTTTGAGTTTTTCAAAAGACCATCCCCACTTGTTGGTTGTCCGCTCGGCTGTCTCCAGGACTACTAGACCTATACCACATTACCATATTCATCCTAAAAAAGTCAAGTTCTTTGATAAATGCATTATTTTTATTATTATGCATAGTATTTTACCGTAATTTAAATATCAAAATATCATGCTACTCTTGTTACCCCAAAATACCTAGACACACGCTATTTAAACACATGGAAATCCACAATATAAATAATTGTTTTAAGTTTGTGCAAATTGTAGACACGAGAAATAAATGATTTAACATTTGATAACAATTCGTAAAACTACAAATTTTCGTAAAACATAACCACCACTAGGTGAAATGTAATAACTTGTTCACGTCTCATTCCTTTTTTTATCGCTCTCTTTTTTGAAATTCAGCAAATTGCATATGTAATTTCCAGAACGAATAAGAAAAAGTGTATGCGCAACTTATTTGTAGTAACAAGACACCAATGGAATTATCAACACAGATTATTGCCATCTCTGAAGCAGATGTTACATCACATCAGAGCCAAACATTGATAGCTGAAGCATCATGACGTTTAGGCAACCTGTACAGCTATAAATTGAGTTCACAACAAGTGTACAACAGCTAGTGCTAAGTTAACATCTTGTAGAAAAACCTACGTTATGCCACAAAAAAACCGACAAAAAGTAAAAAAATACGACAAAATGTTACATGATTCTAATGTTACCAGATTGATACTGTTGGTGGAACTGAGGAGAAATGTCTAGATCGGAATGTTGTCAAATGAGTGGGGATTTGGGGCTTATTGTATGGACTTGTTTGATTGACTAGTTCAAGTTCCTTTGTTATACATGTTCGTAGCAAACTTTTTTGAGGGCTAATTTGTGCCAAACATACCCTTTTATGAACTGATAAAATACGGTTAACGTACTTGACGCCATTTTGTTGTAGCTTTAGCAGGGTGGAACTACGTGATACCTAGTCGTCTCAATTTACAGGTTAGGTTTGGCGTTGAACTTCAGCGTGTTCTACTACGAGATCTTAAACAGCCCCGATAGGGCGTGCCGGCTGGCGAAGGCGGCATTTGATGACGCTATCGCCGAATTGGATACACTATCCGAAGAGAGCTACAAGGACAGTACGCTTATCATGCAACTGCTCAGGGACAACCTCACCTTGTGGACCAGCGATATGCAGGGTGACGGTATGTGCGACATTAGTAGCCCTCATTTTATATAGTAGAAAATTGATGTTTAACTTACAACATACCAGCTAGACAGGCTTATTAAGTTTACTTCCATCACGAGTCAGTCGCCAACCGATAAGTCAGGATCTCTTAGAAATCCGGAAATGTTTGGAATTTGAATTCCTCCGTCAAGTACAATATGTATAAAAACTCTTGAGGCACCTTTTAAAGCTTAATCAATGTGACTTCATTTTTTTTTCATATTTCCATGTTCAGAAATTGCCTTTGAATTTTCCTGGCAATATTCTGTGACATTCCAAGCACAAGACTATAGGGAGATATTGCAAAAACCCTTTATTTTGACATTACGCATGCGCAGGTACACTCCTGCATCTGTGAGGCATTAATAGGGATAAGACACGTACTTATTTGGGCTAAGATAAGGCGGGCTTATTTAGGCGTTCTTATGTCACATCGATTCACGATCTGGGCGAATCGGGTGTGGTCGCAAACCTGAATTTCGCTGTAGATTGTATGGATAGTGTTTTGAGGGCGATGACAAGTTGAATTGTACTGAAGAGCTACGCCTCTATCAATTAATATAATTATGGAGAATGATATATTCTATACTAAGTGACATATAAATCCGAACACCCAGTTTAAATGGTTTTATTTTAATAAAATTTTGTATAAGCACTTAATGAAGCATAATAAGTAAATGATAAAAATTTCAAAATGATTGCACTGCTTTAAAGCCCTTTGACCTTTAATAATGTGTGGATGCACCCTGATGTGCTACGCATTCTCCAACGCGCCTAGGCATGCTTCTGATCAGGTGGTCAATGTCCTCCTGTGGTATCTCATTCCAGGCAACCACCAACTCCTCTCGAAGTGCTTCTAGAGTCTGAGGAGGACGTTGCAAATTGAGCAATCTCCTACCCATCATATCCCACACGTGCTCAATTGGGGATAAGTCGGGAGATCTTGGTGGCCATGACTGACAACACCTAACCACAGTGTCTACACTTCTTTGCACTCTAACCGCAATTGCCCGAAAAGAAAGTCCAGCTTCCCGAAGTCCCACTATACGGCCCCTGTCAAACTCACTAAGCTGACGAAATCGTACAGGTCTCCGTACTCTAGGCATCGTAACCAATCGTAAAGGATGTCAAGAACCAAAATCCGCCAACGTTGATTCTTTACTGCGGCTGAAATATTCATTTTTAGAGCGTTAGTGAATTAAAAAAAAAGCAGTATAAAAACCGGAATGTCCAACTGATAAGGCTGAAAATTTTTTCACTTGTTATTTACAGTAAGATAAATACATTCACCAACTTTTATTAAAGTAAAACCATTTAAACTGGGTGTTCGGATTTATATGTCACTTAGTATATTTTCTCCTCATCTGCCTCTGCCAATTCAGCTTCCATGTTACAATCTCACACTGTAAAATTTCAAATCCAAACAAGTTAGCTAACTGAAACCAAATTGGAAGAGAGGTTAAGTAAAAATTATAAACATGGAGAACTGTCAAAATATACCGTAGTTCACGAGTATCCATCACGCTTTGACGTCTACTGAGGTGAACAGCAGATCAGCAAATTTCATTTTTGTGTTAGTCTTCAACGTTGGCAATAATGAATCGGGTGTAAATCCAGTAAAACTTGTTTGTAGCATTTTGTTTTTTGTATGCAAATGAACATGTCTAGATAAAAGAGCTTTTACCAAGTACAAAAAAACAAAAGCAAAATGTGGCTCTGTCTACCTGGCATTGGCGGATCCATCAGAATTATGAGTTCTTTGCTGATATAGGGAACTTTGGAATACTACTAGATAATCAGCTGTCATTCTATCGTAATGGATACTTGTAAAAAAGACCATAGGGTACATGTGCAATATCCCAAATTCCATTGTAGTTCAAATTGTGCCACCCAGGGCTGCGTTCGTAAATTGTTACAGAGTGTTCTTTGTACTTCTCTGTGACAATTTTAGCGTTTGTAATTGTTTGACGTTCCTGTTCAATGCATTCAGGTATTGAACAAATACTTTTGGAACGTCAAAAATGGGCTTTTCTTCCCGTGCTCAAAACCTTGGGAATAAAAGTGTTGTCGCTTGTCATTCCCATGGTTCATTGTTTGTTTACTTTATTTGGTTATCAAAAAGTGCCAAAAATTGACATATATATTTTTCAGGATAAATGAGCTACCTCGTTTCTTATACTGAATACAATGCTCGAAGAAAACGTGGTTAGAAATTAGTCGGCTATCATCAAGTTACATCACATGACTCTGTAGAAATTTAAGCGTTCTAAAAATAAAATTTCATAATATTCCGTAGTACAATTCCATCTGTCGAATCTATATTTCATTACTGTGTATGGTGTTACATTACCAAGTGATTTACAAACGCATCCCTGTGATAATCAGTTTTTAGGTTGCTACACTATTTGCTCCGTGTCTGCCAGTCTTTTTATTTGCTTTAATACAGTATATATGGCTTCCGAACAAGCATTTAACCATTTTTTTATGTAGGTGAGGCGGAGCCCAAGGAGCAGCTGCAAGACGTAGAAGATCAGGATGTATCATAACTTGGTGCGGAGGCCGGCGCATCGACGGCTGTTCCCCCTCACCACCCTACTGCTACGTCATAAAACAAAAGTGTGTTACGTATTACATAACGCGTGTGTGTAAAGGACAAAACAACACGAAGACTGCTGTTGTGTGCGTGCGCGAACGTGTGACTGTCTGTATGTATGTTTGTACGTCTGTCTGTGTGCAAGTTGTTAAGGGCTGCTGATTTTACGCTGTTGCGCGGTGCAAGTGTATAGTGCGCCCATGGACACTCGGATAACCAATGGCAGCGCGCGCGGCGTTCGGATACAGAGTTTTGGGGGAACCTGACAATGGGTTGCGAGAGACATGATAGCAAAAAGCGAGTGGTTCATATCATTTCAAAAAGTTATAAAAATGTGTTGTACTTAGTGTTTGATCTACCAAGTTTTAAGTTTATCTCAATAGCCTACTGAAACTTGGCAAAATTGCTATATGGTTAAAAGATTTTGGTCCGTCAAAAACTGGCGTTTCATGGATTCTTCGTTAACCACATCAAAAGGTGTAACTATAGGTTCATAGTTTTACAAAAAGAATCTACGGGGCATACAAAATAGTAACTGGTTAAAAAGATGCGGTGTATAACAATTCAGGTTGTGGAACATTATTCCAATAATTTGGAAATAAGCACTCTGTTGAAAGACAAGGCGAAACTTTCGTCTTTTTAACCTCTTCATATCTATAAATCTTTTCATCCAAAACATCAAAAATGACGACGTATTCAAAAGCAGGCATCTTCAACGGTAGGCGGGTTTAGACGAAAACAGGATGGCGGCTCGCACGAATATTGCCGCCAAAATTATTCTGAGGCAACTATTTAATATTTTCCTTCTGGAGTTATTTAATTGACATTGGAGAACTATTCAATATTTTACAAAGTTCGTATTTTTGTGCCTCGTGACTTAATGGCGTTTTACCTCTGAGTGTTGCATAACAGTGAATACATGGAGTTATAGTAGTATCAAAACTGGACAGTTGAGAGCTTTACAGAAAACTGACTGCATACGCATACCCTTTTTGTCTTGTTTATGAAGGCAAGAATGCCCTAACCTATTTGAATATGTGTATATAAAATTAATAAATAATTTGTCCTTGATAATCTCAATTTATAGATTCTCGAACAGCTGCTTGAAGATCACAATAAACGTCGAATTCATTCAGTGCTAAAGAATGAAAGTTCTGTTGCACTGAATGGTATCCTGTACCACATTGTATCTCATTATCACTAAGAAGTTTTTATGAAAAAAATGAAACAAACTGATTTACTGCACTCAACTTATAAACTCAATTTTTCGATTTAAATCCTCTTAATTTAGACATACTCATAATTTTATGAGCATTGCATTTGATGTCACAAAAGCTATCAGCTAACGAACTGCTGTACTATCTTATATTTTGAAGCTTTTTAACATGTCTCTCGCGCCTCTACTTGCGCACCCCCATCACCCAGCGACTCCACATACTGTATTATTATTACTATTAGCTGTAATGATATGATTATTCTGTAATCGTTTTTTGTCTCCTACATACATCTACATGTCCCGAGTACCCACCCCTATTGTCCATTTTATCCCCTAAATATATACATGTAATGAAATTCAAAATACCTCCTTCTCGAAAGCAAATTGCTATCTGATGATTAGAAGAGCGAAAGAGGAAATTTATAGTGCGGTAGAACAATGTCTTGTGTCTAACATTAAGCAGAGCCAGTCAGTAGAAAAGATTCAGTTTTGAATGATAGTATGGCAACACAAAAAATTGAAAAATCAAAAGGTACATCTGGCTCTTGTGCATCATTTCTGCTGGTCAGTTTTTTTGCTGTAACAAATATCAAATACAGTAGCACAGTATTAAATTGGGGATGGTTATCCAGTTCCTAATAATATCTCCTCGTGTTCTAAATTTTTTGATACTATTTATCTTCTCGCATATATAGACCTCTACCCTGCCCTTGTTCCAATTTACTCCGACTTTATGTACCTTACATATTGTCCAAAACTGTTATCTGTTCACAGAACTGGCTCCTTATTAAAAATATTTCTTCAAAAAATTACAAAAACAAAATAATCCCGCTTTTTTAGGCGTATACGTACATTACATCAGAATTGAAATTCTTGAGTATGATTCATAATAGAATTGTATTTTTATTTGCTGAGAATGGAATTGCGCAAACGTGTTGTATTGCAAGAGTCAGTCCAAAGGAAACTACAAAACAACCAAATCATTTATCTAGAATCATAACGTTCAATGTCAAACATTTGAAATTATGCTTTCTGTCATATACTCATGCAGAGGCTAATTCATAATGTTTCTGTATACGAAATTAGGTACAAAATATTAATCACAATAAACACCTATATGTGGGATATAAGGTGAATGACAAAATTTCAAGTTTGGTTGGCTCTAAAAATTTCCTGGACTAATGTGAAAACACAACTGTTTTTTAAATACATAATAAACCTTCAGTAACGACCAACATAAGAATAAGTGTGTCTCATCTACTTTTATTGCTCTTTTTTTTACAACTTTATAGAACTACGCTTAGAGAGACTATCTTTTGCCTTCTCGTCGTTATCATAGAGATAGAACTGTTGTTATTTTTTTACAATTTGATTTTCCGTTGTTCATTATTTTAATTTTCGCAGACTTTTCGAACTTTCCTTTGTACATGTTTACACGTTTGTAATCGCGCGTAAAGGTTTCGTAAAACAAAAAAGCATTCCGAATTTGCATTTTCTCTATTAATCAATGTTTTCTCTTAAGTACTTAATATATTTTCACGTCAAACATGCACCATTGACACAACAGAATTACATACAGAGGGAAGATGAATATGTCTTCATCTCAGTATTACTGTTGTGACGGTAGTATGGAATTTGATAATGTGAAAGTAAAAATTCGCATAATATAAAGGCTGAAACTTGATGTTTTGACTCTTTATTTGCTGCCACTTCTTTTATACAATGTTATCTGACATAGACCAAGAAAGAGAGTTTAGCAACAACTCCATGATGACTAATCAGTTTTTTCCTGTTGATCAAAGTTTTAACGATGCATGATCATTATCAGTAACCATTATGCCTCAGTGGCTGATTAAGATGTGCAAATTAATACATTTCTGACACCAGATCACTTCTTTTTTCTTTGCTGTATAAAATCTATGCTAAGCTCTGAATCAGTCGTATCAGATTTTTCATTATACATCTGTTGGAGGCCTACACTGATTTAGTCAAAATGTCAAGATGTGAGGTGTGGATATAATACAATTAAGAAATTGAAAGTTGCATTTTATGCTAGAAAAATCTCTCCCAAATATTCAACAATATCTAGATTTCTTGAAATGGTTCCTGATATTCATTTTCAAATACCTGGTTCTTCCATAAATTAACCTATTCTTCCTGAATATAGCTAACTTAATACTGTATTCCAGCATCGAAAACGTTATCAGAGATGGAATATCTATCAGGTCGGCTATCTTCAGTAAAATGCGTTAATCAATGGTTCTACGTATTCTTCATATCATATTCCAATACACCTCAGTAATCAAATCTGGCTACTCAGAGTATTCCATTTCCTAACTTCAAGTGCCACATCTCGCATTTTCCTGCATCTCTTGTATGTTATTGAGATGGACAATTTTATTCAGTAAACTGGCAGATTTTTTGCACTAAATGGACGGCTGTACTTACAATAGTAATTCACAGTTACACTGCCAGGTAACGTGAGTGTATCACAATAAAAGGTATCTAATGGGTGAAACGTTGATTTGTAAACGTTTTTACATCGTGGTATAGTTTTTTAAATCATTTTTTGTTTTGCATATTTTTATTGTGCGCATGATTGTAAACAAAGCTGTGTAGATTGATATAAAATTTGATGTATTATTATAAAAATGATTAAAATCTGTTTTAGTATTATTTAACAATCCCCAAAATTCTGTCGTTGAAGTTTTCCTCGCGATGTTGCGTTAGAAAGAAAAACTTGTGAAAGCAAACGGTATAATCGTTTATAAAAGTTGGCTACATTTCCTCGCCTGGAGTTCATCATCAAGAAGGCGTTCCCTCTCATCGGCGCATAATAATAATGTAAATGTAAAAAGCACTATTTCAATAGCTGAGGTTTTAGATATACAGGGTGTTCATTTGCAAACTTCCCACCACAGATTTATCGAAAACCACTGATTAAAAGAAAAACCTCCGAGACACGTCAAAATATTTGTCAAGAGGGACAACTTTTCAACCAAAAACTACTTCAACCTCTGCCCCCCCAGGGGCATCCCCTTAAAAATTTTAAATGACAAGTGGTATCGAGTGATAGCTTGTTTGAAAGGTCTTTCGAAGTCCTTTATTTTGACGTTTGATTTGTTGAAATCGGTAGCTTCGTTTTCAAAAAAAATAATCGAAAAATCTATATTCATCTTAATTTGTGTAGATAAAAAACAAAAACTCACCAAGATATCATTTTTTATTTCAATAAGTGTTCAAAATGTTGCCCGTTATTGGCCAAAGAATGATATAGGCGATGTTCAAATTCCTGACGGACATTTTCAAAAACATGTGGAATATCATGGCAGCTTTCGATGATGTGTTGAAGTTTATCCAAAACTTTCAGGTTTGGAAGTAAACAATAGATTTCAAATGGCCCCATAGAAAAAAGCCTAACAGCGTCAAATCAGGAGATTTAGCAGGCCATTCTGTAGGCCCTCTTCTCCCTATCCATTTATCTGGAAACTCTTTGTCTAGTCATTGCCGAACCGGAAGAACATAGTGAGGAGGAGCGCCGTCTTGCTGGAAATATATTTCAGCCTCATCAATTATAGGGGTTCCATCTTCTTCGATTTGGTTTTCAATGGTTTCAGTGATAAGTGGATTGATGGTATTTCCCAACATATCCAAATAAATGTCTCGATTCAAATTTCCATTAATAAACAATCGCCCAATCACTTTGTTTCCTAAAATGCCTGCCCATACATTAATTTTTTGGGGGTGCTGGGTATGCCCTTCTACAAAAGCATGAGGATTTAAATTGCTCCAATACCTGTAGTTATGCTTGTTAACCAATCCATTTAGATAAAATGTGCATTCATCACTGAAGCAGATATTCTTCACATGAATGGTATCCTTAATTGCTGTAGTCATTTCTTCACAAAACAACATTTTGAATGGATGAAATTTATGGAGTTTAGTAACTGTGTATACAGAACCTAATGAAATACCAGTCGCAGCAACAATTTTGCGTAATGAAGTATTAGGATTTATTCCAAAATGACCCAAAACTTCAACTTGAGCGGCTTCATTCAAAACTCTCCGTTGATCACGTTTTTTATTTGCAACAGTGTGAGTAAATTAAGTAACAAGGTCCAAAACATACCTATGCGAAGTTATCTTCCCCGGATGTCTGGCGTTAAACGTGACGGCAGTTTTCCGAGCATTAAATTAATTTTCACTCTCCCAACATTGTCGCAAAGGTAACTGACAGCAAATTAAAGTCTTTCTTTCCCTTAGCAACAAATAACTAAACAGGTACAGCAATAAATACAGTTCGCCCAGGATATCTGTGTTGATGAAAAAAATTCGGGTTGTTATTCTGTTGTTGCCACGTCTAATCTTCCGAATTGCTGTTTATGTTGGTAGTTTCCGTTTTAAAAATAAACGAATTGTAGATCTGGCAAACCCTAACGGGCAACATTTTGAACACTTATTGAAATAAAGAGTGATATTTTCGGGTGTTTTTATTTTCTATCTGAACAAATTAAATGAAGATTTTTCTAGTTTTCTTCAAACCAATCGACCGATTTAAAAAAATTAAACTTCAAAATAAAGAACTTCGAAAGACCTTTCAAACTATTACTAGATGCCCCTTGTCATTTAAAATTTTTGAAGCGATGACTCTGGGGGGCAGAGGTTGGAAGGGGATGAAGTAGTTTTTGGTTAAAAAGTTGTCCCCCTTGACAAATCTTTCGCCGTGTCTCGGCGTTTTTTCTTTTAATCAGTGGTTTTCGATAAATCCGTGGTGGAAAGTTTTCAAATTAACACCCTGTAGAAGCAAATTTCTGTGTCCCCGCCGTTTTTTCGATATATTTGCATCGTCTTGGCGACGTAACTAAAAATTCAAAATACCACTTCCAAGGATTCAACAAAATGGTTGAAGTGACGCTTTCATGAATGGACATAAATCAAAAATAAATTCCATGAAAAACCTCATACAAAATGTGAGTATGATATGAATACTATACAGGGTCATCAGAATCATCTAATGTGGCAATAATAATTATAATTCAAAATGTTTATTAGTAAAAGTGTAAAATCATTTATAAATGCTATGCTATAATTCAGTCCACAAGAAAGGGTTATTAATTCTAGTATTCCTCACTCCGTCAATTTTATTTTTTTAGCTTTATTAAACCACGCAACCATGAGAAATGTGATTCTGGTGGATTTGCTCAAAGCTTTGCATCCAAGTGCTGTACTCATTATACCATCTGGATTTAAAATGATCCAAAGTACTGTGGCAGATATTTCACGTATTGTGATTCAGTAACTGTTATATCTAAATCACGACCGTTACAAAATATCGTGAAAAACGTGACGTGATTACGAGTTCTAGAACCAGGTAACGGTAACGGCAAGGGCGAATGACATCATGTGATCATGGCGTTAATGTTTGAATGTACTTGAGATGCGCACGCGGGCCAGCCGCTGAGGTATACCACCGTAAGACTTCTATGGTCTGTATGGGTAAGACGTCAATGATGGTCTGCAATTGATATCGTATCTTATAGACTTTGTTGGCTCCATGCGATTTCATTGCGGTATTTTGTTCAGGATATCAGTATACACATAATCTCATCGTTATTTGTAAATCGTTATCATGTCACGGTTTTAAATTACTGAAAAAAGTAACCACATAAGATATTCAAAAATAACGTTATCCACCGTTTCTAATCCAAAGGGTCCAGAATGGTTGGAAACTGGATATGGAAATGATAAAATACGTTTTGATATTTCATTCCCCTTATAGTATGGTACCTAAGTTGGGGAAGTTTTATTTGTTTCAAACAACGACTTCGGACTAGCTAGAAGGGAATTGTCTCCAAAGTATCATAGTCTGCAGTCAGGATGAAAGTTCATAGCAAGTCGATGAGGCTTAAGCCGCCAGTTTGAAAGCTGTTGACATTTCACGTGAAATTCGTATTTTTCTGCAAAAACAAAAGTGTGTGGGTCCATCCAGTCTTGGTATTACAGACAGTTATCGAAAATGGTGAAGGTTTCAATGCAAAAATCCGTTTACACATGCACTAAATCGGTAAGTGTCAGTATACGAGGGGGTACCCAAAAAAACTAGAATTATTTTTTGAAAGCTATTTATTTTCAACTTTTTCACAAAGTAACCTTATCGCCTTCAAAATACTGTCCACTACAACTAATACACTTGTCCCACCGGTGCTTCCACTGCTCGAAACATTTTTTGTAGTCTTTCTTAGAAATGTCTGACAGCTCCCCCCTCGTTTTTTTTCTTGACCTCTTCAATGTAGTCAAAGCAGCGTCCTTTCATGCCCCTTTTCATCCGTGGAAATAAGAGAAAGTCGCACGGAGCCAGGTCACGCGAATAAGGTGCGTGAGGCAGCGGAACCATGCCATTTTTAGCAAGAAACTGTCGAACAGAGATGGCTGTATGCGCAAGTGCATTATCGAGGTGGAAGAACCAGTCTCCTGACTGCCACAAATCGGGACTTGAACTTTTTCAACAATTTCGTCGATTCGGGCAGTTGATGGACGTCCAGAGCGAAGTTTGTCATCAATCGACATGTCGCCATTTTTAAATCGAGCAAACCACTCATACACCTGAGTTTTTCCCATAGCATCATCTTTGTAAGCTATTTTCAACATTAAACAGTGTCAGCAGCATTTATACCAATTAGAAAGCAAAATTTCACAGCTGCACGTTGCTCACTGAAGCTTGCCATCGTAAAAAACGAAAGCTCTAGCAAAAATAATGACTACAGAGGAACGAAACAAGCCAGATCGACAACTCAGGTGGCACTGAACTGGTAATGACTTGCGTTGTACGCCTCTAGGGGCAGAAATGTGTACTTCACAAGCTACGCACACTGCAATGCTATTCCGGTTATTTTTGGGTTCCTCGTATTATAACCATTTGCGTTGTGAAAGGACATGTATCTCAACGTTGGACAGTTGTGAGGTAATTTTGATTTACTTCAGTCCACTTCTTGATTCTTTGAGTGCTCAGTTTGAATCTAAGGTTTGTTAACAGGAGTGTATGTTTTACAACAACATTGAAGAATTAAAAGTATTGGAGCCAAACCAATTTTTTTGTTGCATACTGAAAAAGATCCAACCGAAATTTTAACCTTGAGTCTTATCTAATTGTGAATCTAAATTTTTTAGGAAGGATCCTTACTTGCAGTTTTATAAATAGTAATTTTACGTTCTCGTTTTATTGCCACGGGATTCTAGTGAGAAGGCTCAGTAGGCCCTAAAAAAACTGTGAATATCAAATTGATTAAATTACTGCCAGATATTTTTATTGGATAATTTCCATATTATGATCTAGGTGTTTGCTTTTAGCAAAGAATCGCAACACAGATAGTATTATTTCTGTCCTGCTAAACGTAAGTTCACTCAATACGATTGGCTACCTGGACACCCCTCCAGAGAAAAAAAAGTATGCCTATGTTTTGGCATGTCACCTTGGAGGCAATGGTAGAGAAATGAGCCAAAAGTATGCACTAAAGCTACACAATTTTGGCGACAAACAATCCAATATAAAGGCTTGGCTCATTCTAACCTATTTGAATTCATTGGTTTCAATTCCTGAAGTGAAATACATATACCTCTCTATAGGAAGGAACAAAAAAGAAATTTACTAGTATCACCGAACTGAATGAAATACGTTTTTTATCATTCATTAATTGCGGTAGAATACGACATTTAGAAAAATACCACCTCGTAAAGGACTTTGAAAGGTAGCACGGGACAAAAGGAAAGTTAATATTGGCAAGACGTGCAATAAAAATCAACTAATCTAGATCATGGATCACTTTGAATGTACATATACCCTATTCGTAGTCCATTTACGTCCCGGCACAACAAAGATGCAGCGCGGCAAAGCGGCAGCCGCCTAAGCGTTGCAATAGCTATTGGTCATTCGCCCATAAAATGACGAAAAAGTGCAGGATTTGACAGGATATAACTCAGCCTTGGGTTATCGCCGGCAGTTCATATTCGGAGCTTACATAGCGCGTGTTTCTACGTTAACATGTCGTCTATGGATTCAGCAGATGAAACTGCATATTTCTCCCAATGCTTCCTCTTCAGTGATGTCTCCTCCCCAAAAAACGTAACAAGGAGGGACATTTGAATATTCAGGCAAAAGAAACTCTCCTAGGACGTTTTTCAACATTATTAAAGCATATAAAAAAAACAAAAAATGTCTACACCACACAAGAGGCTGCATCACACGAAGCTGTTTGATACAGTTGATCAGGCGCAAAGTTCATCAATTTTTTGGAAAGCAGGAACTTCCCACCATAATTATGTAGTCGGAACTTCAAACTTCGTTTTTAAAAAACTTTATTTGGTTCCAACAATAGTTTACATGGACCGAACCGGAATTACAGTGTATGTGTGTTCGCTGTGACCGATATTGAATGACTCATAATTCAGATACAATCGTTAATATAAACCAAAAGTGATGAGCTAGTAAAAAGGAATACGATGCAATTATTATATCAATTATTAAAGTGTTAAATGACAGCATAGAGTTAAAAGGCATTTACCTACTTGAAGTGCCTTACCAGTGCAGCATACAAACGAAGGACTACATTTACAAAAGTCAAAAAGGAACAACCATGGAAAAGCCGCTGTTGCTTCCAGAGGTCCACATTTCATCAAAAACGGAAAATCCAAAGGAAATCAAGCTAGTACATATTTCCTTAGATAAACTTCATCACTTGCAAGAACGAGCCGACCAAATCCAGGTAGATCTTCCCGAAACAGTGAAGCACCCCTACAAATGGAGTCTACCCCTGTATGCAATTATGTTAATTGGAATTGCATGCATCTTCGTGAAAAAGTATTACCAGAGAAGAAAAGGATCAAGAAGAAGCCAGCATTTAGATGAAATCGAAATGTAACCCCAGAGGCACGAAGTTTTGTTTGTGCCCTCCAAAACTTCACATCTTAAGGGTGGAGGAGTTATGTTGCTGTCATTCAACACTTTATTAATTGATATAATAATTGCATTGTATTCCTTTTTACTAGCTCATCACTATTATGTCCCAGAATTTGATGGGAATCCCTGTAGACTATATAGATATTTAGAAATAAGCACAGATTTATTAAATAACTATTGGAACACTGACGATACAGGATGTGTCCAAAACAAAATACTGCTGCATGGCATTTTCTCGAAAAATTATGTAGTCGGAACTTCAAACTTCGTTTTTAAAAAACTTTATTTGGTTCCAACAATAGTTTACTGGACCGAACCGGAATTACAGTGTATGTGTGTTCGCTATGACCGAGATTGAATGACTGACTCATAATTAAGATACAATCGTTAATATAAACCAAAAGTGATGAGCTAGTAAAAACGAATACAATGCAATTATTATATCAATTAATAAAGTGTTAAATGACAGCAACATAACTTCATAGACAAAGTATTACAGGAGGTTAATTAAATAATTAAAGAAATTATTTTATGGAGAAGAAATTATTTAAAGTCAATAAATACCGCGACCACGGCAGGAAGATTTATTACTTGGATGAAACCTGGATAAATGCAGGACATATAAAACCTAAAGTATGGACTGACTCTAAAATAAATCAGCAATACAAGCCTTCTTCATTTGTATTGTAAAAATGGTGTAATGTAGACTGAATCTATTAGCCCATGCTGAAAACTTAGCTATACCTGGAAGATTTGGAACCAACACCTGTTAGATACTCTGCTTGTATTATGATTAGTTTTCTTGAATATCATATGAAATAATTATTTCAAAGGAAAAGGAAAACGATTTGTTATGTCACATTGGCAGTGAAGATGGCTTTGTGCCCACTGCCCTATGGGCATTTGAGTCAAAGAAAATGACCGACTACCATGAATAAATGGACGGGAGTTTATTTGAACGATGGTTTGAAGAAACGCTCCCAAACCTTGACGACAATGCCGTCATTGAACTTGATAATGCTGCCTACCACACTAGAAAAAAATCCCACAATGTCCACAAGAAAGGCAGAAATTCAACAATAGCTCCTATCAAAAGACAGTTTCAATGAAAATATGGTCAAAGCAGAACTTATCTATCTATAATCTTAATATTATTGACAAAATGGCTAAAAACCAAAATAAGAACATTTTAAAGATAGCCCTTTATCACTGCGAATTAAATCCCATTGAAATGATTCTCAACAGAGTGACGGCAAACCATTGGAAAGATTGTATCCGTCACGTTCAAGAGACAATCGAAATAAAGTTGTGGGATTTGGACAATATGATCGATATTCAAATTGTATCTGTAATAATTAATATTAACCATTCCGGCGATGATTCAACTACTTGCAGCGAATAAATAATTGTAAAGGTATGTTCACTTCTGTCTATAAAAATAACCATTTATTTTGTTAGATTATTCCAAGACCATTGAGGAAAATACAATCTCGATTTTGTGAATGTTGTGTTTTGTCTGGGCGTAAATGGATTATGAATAGGGTACAGTTGGTGCAATGATGAAATTTCATCAGCTTATTCATCGAATTCACTTTTCTCATAACAATAGCGCGTGGTCCTTCATTGGAAATGGAAGGTGACTTAGGGCGGCGGACTGGTCGCCTTATCCAAAGCCGAAATAAACATATATAATTTTAATCTTAGAAATATGGGAAAGTACATAAGTACAACTAAGTCATAATAAAAATTATGTGACCATAAAAATATATTGGTTAAAAAACTAATCACGAGAAAGTGATAACTAATATAGTGGAGTTTGGGACAAAGTGGCTTACATCAAAATTTCCTACATGCTACCGACATCTATGAGTGCTCCTATGTACAGCCCTTCCTCTCTGGATGTACAATCAATCAGTCGAGTTGAAACTGCTCTCAAGCACGCACGCGGTTTTATATAGTGAGTAAAGAATTTAGAGCCACGTGTTTATAATATTCAGAGATAAGTAAATTAGAGGCATCGATTAAAGTTGATATGATTTGTTTGATATTACATATTTTTTTAATAAGATTTCGTATTTAGTAAGCCTGTCTGTACGAGCAGTGGAATAAAAAACAAAGGTAATATTTTTTTATTGTTGATAATAACTTTACCCCATAGCATGATGTAGGGAATAAAAGTAGAGAAATTCTTTAGCTACGGGTTTGTAAAGCCCAGAGGTAAGTAAAGTAGAAAAATAATCAAAATAATTGCCTTTTTTACAGAATTGGGGCAATGGTGCGTAACTATAAACGGAAGAGCCAGCAGCACTCTTGGTCAGAGGAAAGTATGGCAGCAGCAATACAAGACGTTAGACACGGGATACTTTCCGCAAAAAAGGCAGCAGCACAGTACCACGTTCCTTTAACAACACTTCGGAGGCGATTAAGTTCTAACAACGAAACCAATGTAGCAGCTAGAAAATTGTTAGGTCGATTTAGACCGGTTTTTTCGGCAGAACAAGAGAAGGAGCTGGCCGATTATATCTTAGAGATGGAAAGTAGGCTTTTTGGTCTTGGCACGAGGGAGGTAAGGCACCTTGCCTTGCAATTTGCGGAAAAAAACATATTGCACACATCTTTAACGCAGCTAAAGGACTTGCAGGGCGTGATTGGATCTATGGATTTCTAGAAATAAACCAATATATTTCTTTAAGGCTTCCAGAATACACCTCGGCAGCTAGGGCTTCGTCATTTAATAAATTCAACGTTAATTCATTTTTTACTCTATTGGGAGAAATTCTTCAAAAATACAAATTCCCAGCCAGTAGAATTTTCAACTGCGACGAGACGGGTATCTCTACGGTACCAAATAGGCCCTCAAGAATATTCTCCATGAAAGGAAAAAAACAAGTGGGCAGTATTTCTTCCGCTGAAAGAGGCACTCTAACAACTGCCGAAATTTGTTTCAACGCCACTGGATTTTACAAGAGTTAGAAAATGTCCACCACTCGAGCAAGGACTTCCTTCAGAATCAATCGTGGAATATCATCCATCAGGGTGGATGTAAAGTGAAATATTTTCAGAGGCTTGGTTTGAACACTTTCTAAACTATTCCAAACCTACCGAGACTGATCCTGTTTTACTAGTCTTAGACGGGCATGCCACCCACACAAACAATCTAACTTTGGTCGAGAAAGCAAGGGCAAATCGTGTGCACATTATTGTGATACCACCACACACATCTCACCGTCTACAACCCTTGGATGTAGCCTTCATGTTTCCACTAAATTCATATTACCAACAAGAAACGAAAAAATGGATTATTAATAATTAATTTTTTAATTAATAACCCTGGAAAGGTAACTTTGTATCAAGTCGGAGAGCTTTTTGGAAATGCTTTTAAACGCGCCGCAACAACACAAAATGCTATCAATGGTTTCAAAGCGACGGGGATTTATCCCTTTAACCTTGATGTATTTCCAGAAAATGCATTTAAACCGGCAGATGCCACAGATAGAGCTCTCAATGAAGACCGCCCAATAACTCCGCAATCCCTACAACAACTGAATAACCAACAAATCAATAATTCTCCACAACCAGATCCCTCTAGCGCTAGAACACCATCTCCTGTTAGAAACGCAGAGCCTACAGCCCCTATTCTTAGTGAAAGTAATAGTTACTATTAACCTAAAGATATATTGGCATTACCAAAAGCAGGCGAAGCAAAGAGCTCCAAAACGAAAAATGAGAAAAGGAAAAACTATGGTGCTCACTTCAAGCCCTAATTATGAAGAACTAAAAAGAGCAGCAAATAAAACCCAAATATCTAATGCAAAGAAAAAAATGGTCAAAAAAGATTTGATGGCAGGGGAAAAAACATTGACCGCAAAAGAAAGAAACATAGAAGAAGTAACATCTTCGGATAGCTCAGTTGAAGTGGAGCTAGAGGATTCTTCTTGCGATTCGGACAATTGCGATATAGAATTTTATCCTAAACCCAACGAATTTAACATCTAAGCTATTGAAGTTGAAAACTTCAATGCAAATGATTTTATTTTGACAGAATTAAAATGACAAACAAACGTTTTGTTGCTCAAATAATAAGCATTGAAAAGGTTCCAGAAACTAATATCAATGTGTCATTTTTGCGACAATATCGGCAGTCATGTTTTTCCTGAAGTTAAGGATTTTAGTGAAGTTTTAAAAGAAGAAATTTTGGGGAAAATTAGAGTTCAGTCTCTAAGATATGGCAAAATACGGGTCTTTTAAAGCAGAAGATAATACGTCTCGACTGAATAGTTCTGTTTAGTTTTAGTAGTTCTTCAATATTATGGACGTTACCAAAACCTTTTTCGTATAACGAAATTCACTAGATTATAATTTTGTTCATTTTTCTGATACGAACTTTTTTTCCTTTCAAGAAACTATGTATCATTTTTTTGATGATTGGTACTTTATTCTATATAGTTTATTTTTTTCACCCTGAAAGTGTTAATACAAATTCTATTCATAGAAGTCTGATTTACTTTTTAGATAGTGTCCACTTTACCCCTATACACATATCCACTTTGCCGCATACTTGGGGCAAAATGGATAATTTATAGCTACCTATTTTTTCTATTTTTTTTTCGTAGCACTTATTTAGAAACAACAGACCATTTAAAATAATAAAGTTCTTTCACGAATAAAGCGATTGGCATTGTTGTGCGTCTCATTCTAATTTTCTATAAAGTATTTTTGGTATTTTGAAGTTAAGGTAGCCACTTTGCCCCAAACTCCGCTACCTAATAATAGTGAGAAGTTCACATAATACAGTAACTAAGGAATATAAGTTTTCAACCTACACAAAAACTGCATGAAAGGAACTATTTTTGACTAAAGTTTCGACCAGAGAATTTGACTGTAATATTCTAAAACTCCATACTACATACCTCAATACTAATTTATTGCATCACTTTCCAATACAGAACTCATTGAAAATGATGTCTAGCAACTGTTCATTACTAACATGTCCTACTAGTTTTCCTAAATGTCTTAAAGATTTTCTCAAATACTCAGCCATTATAACTAAATCACACGCATCACCTTTAGAGCTTTCTTGTAAGCACGTTTTGAGATAATTGACACAATCCTTCAAATGCTGTCTATGTCTTGCTTGATTCAAACTTGGATGTTCTTCAGTGGGTTCACCACAAAGCGTTTTCAGCTTGTTTGATAGAACGTTTGTAAGCTTTGAAATACCTTTTTCTGTTTTACAAGATAATGTCACTGTGTTGTTAATATCGATGTCTATTTTACTGCCTAGTAAATCTACTTTGTTCAAAACTACAATACATTGTTTATTGAACAAATCGTTTCTATCATTCTCATTCTTGATCAAGCATTGCAAATCTAGTTGTTTTAAATATTCTAGAACATAGTCGCTGAATCTTTTACAAACATTTGTTACTGACCACTTCAGGTATTTTTCAGAATCTATAACAAGTAGTACTAAATTCGACGTATCCAGCAGCTCTAGAGCTCTTCTAATACCCTCTTTTTCAATTTGGTCCAAAGTTGTTGTTCTCAGGCCGGCAGTATCTGCAATAACTAATGGATAACCTCCTATATTCAGAGTGATTTCGAGGATATCTCTTGTGGTCCCTTCTATAGGTGTAACTATAGCTGCTGGTCTTTGACACAGAAGATTCAAAATGCTGCTTTTACCCACGTTTGGTTCTCCTAGAATTATTGTCCTGACACCTGAAACAGTAAAATATATGATTAAGTTTTAAAAAAAAATCTCAAAAATATATTTTTTAATCTGTGCACACAACAACACTGTTGTGAAAAATATCACATCTCAGTTCGGAAGAAAGTGTTTTTATTGTTTTTGTTCTGCTATTACAGTAGATGAATTTACAGATTCAAACCATTACCTTGTCTGAGCATCTCGCCTTTACGCCCATCATTAATATGTTTCTCAATTTCATCAATCAACTTTTGAACATTCTTACTGACAGCTTCCAGCAATCCCAATTCAAGAGTGTCAGTCTCCTCAAAGTCGATCTGAGCTTCTATGTGCGCCACGCATCCAGTCAGAGACTGCTTCCATCTGTTGTACAGCTTGCTCAATGCACCTTGGCTTTGTAGAAACGCCTGTTTTCTCTGTAGCTCTGTCTCAGCCTGCAGCAAGTCTGCTAGACCTTCAACTTCTGTTAGATCTAGCTTTTTGTTGTAGAAGGCTCGGCGGGTGAATTCACCTATTTCAATAATATAATTACTTAGTGCTGAAATTAGTAGAGGAGAAGGTCTAAATATAGGCTAGGGTCTAAATATAGGCTACTTGATACTGTGGTTTCCTACTTACTGGCAAAGAGAAGGCAACAGCGCACAATGATGTCTCGTCAGTCAAACCGTTGGCGGTAAAAAATCGGTTGTGTTCATTTGACATGTGTAGATGTTATGTTCCACGGTGTGCTATATCCTGTGATTTAGCGACTCGGAAAGATTATAAGGTATGTTTATTTTCTTTTTGACACTGTGATCTTTTGAACTTAGAACTGATCTATTTCATTAATGATTTTAGTGACATACTAAGGTTATTCTTACATAGGTTACATTTGCTATAATGTTGTTCACTAATATTTGCCACACACCTATTCTTTTTGATAACGATGGTCCAAATATAGGCTACAAAGTGTGGTCCGAATTTGGGCTAGCCCGAATTTGGACCTTTATTTAGTATTACGACTTATTTTGGTTTCAGAATGCCGCGCAGCAATCCAAAATATGTCAAGAAAGATAAAAGGAAGTCGTGGAAGAAAGAAGACATGGAAACAGCAATTACAGTGGTTCGAGAAAAAAAGATGGGAACCTTAAAAGCGGCAAAAACTTTTAATGTGCCTCGTACAACCCTACAAACTTTGAGTAAAAAACTTGACCTTACTCCAGCACAAGCAGTTTGTACTAAGCTTGGGCGAAAGCCTTACTTGGGTGAAGACTTGGAAAAAGAGTTAGTTTCCTACTTACTCATAATGGAGCAGAAGTTTTATGGGTACACTATCCGAGATTTGCGCAGAATGGCTTATCAAATTGCAATTAGAAATCATCTTGAAACGCCATTTAACCGTAACGAGGCCGGCAGATCTTGGGTGGATCTTTTTTTAAATCGTCATAAAGAGCACCTATCTATTCGGAAACCATGTGGAACATCTTTCTCAAGAGCTTTAGGCTTCAACAAAGAGAATGTTCAGAGTTTTTTCAATATGCTCGAAGAGGCTTACGAAAAACACAAATTTCCAGCTGAGAGAGTGTTTAATGTTGACGAAACAGGACTTTCTATTGTTCAAAGCAAAATTCCTCATGTCATTGGTCGAAAAGGAAAAAAGCAAATAGCAGCCTTGACTTCTGCAGAGAGAGGTTCTACCGTAACGATAATTGCATGCATGAGTGCTTCTGGAGTTTTCGTCCCTCCTCTAGTGATCTTCCCAAGGACAAATATGACTCAAATCCTAATGAAAGGATGCCCTCCAGGTTCAAATAGGGAGAGCTCACCCCTCAGGATGGGTTCAAAGTAATATTTTTACAGACTGGTTTGCTCATTTTATTGAGAAAGTCTGTCCGACAGAAAACTCGCCAGTTCTGCTGATTTTGGACGGACATTACAGTCACGTCCGAAATCCAGATTTAATTGACATGGCCCGAAAGAGTTTCGTGACAATAATTTGTCTTCCACCGCACTCTACACATAAACTGCAGCCGCTCGACAAGACATTCATGGGACCATTAAAAGCTTTTTATAGTGAGGAAGTAAGACAATTTATTAGACATTCAAACCGCGCTGTTACACCATATGACATCATGGAGCTCTTTGGGAAAGCTTACCTTAAGGTCCAGACGGGAGATATTGCAGTCAATGGTTTCAAGGCAACCGGAATTTTTCCTTTGAACAAAAATATTTTCACAGAGGCTGATTTCATAGCCTCTGAAATCGAAGCAGAGAAAACATGCAATGCACCCCAGGCTGATCAGTCAAAGGTGGTAGGATCTACATCATCTTCCCATGCATCATTTTCTCAATGCTGCTCTTCAAGCACTCCAAAGAATCTACCTGGACCATCGAAGCAAATTAGCCCTTTTCAAATTGCCCCAGTACCCAACATCAAGAAAAAGGTCACAAATCGTGGTCGCAAGTCTTCAAGTGCGTGTGTGATCACAGATACACCATACAAAGAAGAGCTTTCGAAGAGCCTGGAAAAGTCTGCAGCGAACATGAGCAAAAAAAAATTGCTATTTAACGATTTTGATGGCTCAAAAAAAAAAGAGCAGCAATAAGATGACAAAAAGACCAAAAATAAGCTCAAAACCGTAGTCAGAATCTTCAGATTCTGATGGTGACTTACCCGACGACAGTTCGAGTGACATTGAAAGGCCTAATGGACATTACCCAGACGATGAGGATGCAAGTTGCTTATTTTGCAATGGAATGTTTTCAGAAGACACTAGAGGAGAAGTTTGGGTGAAGTGTTTTCAGTGTTTTATGTGGGCACATAGTGACTGTGCGGGTGCTGAAAAGGACATTTACATATGTGACTTTTGTAAATAAGTTTTATATTTTGTCTCCAAGACTTTTTGTCGATAAACTTGTGTTTATTGTTTCAAGCCTGACGTAATGGCGATAAGCATTTGTGCAACAGTTATTATTTGGTTTTATAGTTTAAACTGTTTTTTTAATAATATGATTATTGATAACATTTCATACCTAGAATATCTTTTTTTGAAATACTGTGAAACCACGGGCAATATCTAGATGTATTTTGATGGTAGCCCATATTTGGACCCTACCTGCAAAATCTTGTATTTTACCTTTTATAGAAATAAATATTGTAAAGTGAAAGCTTTTCATATTTAGACTATTTTTTCCCGGTATTATTACATACATATGTTCCAGCTATGCTATACTAGGCCTAATATTAAAACAAATATGAACATTGTATTTTAAATAAATAAAAACAAAGCACCAGCCCGTATTTAGACCTTCTCCTCTATCAGAATGCTGCTATGTTAAGAGAGCTTCACAGAACCTACAGACCAGTAATAAATCCTGTGAAGTTGACTACATGACCACAATAACACTGAAATGGGTTTGTCTTACCTGGTTCAGCTAATCTCAACTTTGGTATGGATTGCAGAGCATTTAAGACACCAGTGACCACGGCTAAACCTCCATGAACATGTAGTTCAAATGAATCTTCTCCAGTGAAACACCTAGGGCCTGGAAACCAGATCACCAAGCCCTTGTCTAACGTTTCTGATGACACTGGATGCTTGATGCTTCTAAAATTATATTCAATATTATTTTTTTGTCCTGGGTCTAGTGCGGCCAGCATATTAAGGCCAGCTAGTTTCATGAATATCCATTGCAGAGTGAGTGGAAAAGATATTCTGAGTTTTTACAAAAAACACTGAATATCCCCTTTTAAATAACAATGTTAAAAAAGCCTTATCATCTAGCCAGAAGAAAATTTGCAAAACGCTCATTTTTATCTACCAATTATCACATCATTGTTTTAACTAGAGTCTGCTATTAAATTCCAAAAATGTTACAGCCATGATTAACATACTTTGACTGCTAAATAACATACACTAATGAAAAAACTAAGGGATCAAATAAAAATTGTAAATTTTTTAGTGAAAAGATGTTTGAAGCTGCAGATTCCACGCAATTCTTGGAAATAGTGTGAAGAAAATAATTGCGATTTTTTTATTTAGGTCCACGACCTTTTTGATTACCTAACCAAAAATTCGAAAATATATTCCAAAAGTTTTTCCACAGATCTATAAAAGATCGTAGTTATGTACGATATAAAAATGAAATTATTGTTTTTTTTTTCAAAATTATTTGAACAAAATTGCGCTCGTAGGAAATTATTTTTGAGAAAACACGTTTTTGAAGTTATGGTCACCTAGGGGCTAGTACCTGTCAAACTGAAAACGCTTTTAGCAGCAATAAATGTGATGCTTTTATTTTTTGAAACTTTATTCAAAGCAAAAAAAAACGTCTGGGTGAAATGTTAGAGGGTTATTCACCATTTGATATTTAGCCCTTGACTTTCCAAAGAATCTAAAATAAATGATCAATGGTCATCTTGGAAAACCCATTCCAGCTTTTGAGACCACCATTAGATTTTCTGTACAATGATAAGTTCCTGAGATATCAATGATCAATACCAAAAGGATCGTTTTTTATTAAAAATTCGATATTTCGGCAAGAACTGGTCATATCAAAGCAAATTAATGCTAAATAAACAGGCTAATGAGTCAATGCATTGGTTTAGCAGAAAAACACTTTTCCAAGTGAATGAACCAAAATACAAATATAAGAAAAAAATCAATTTTTTTTTCAGACCTTTCACTGGGATTGCATGGTACCTGCAGTATTCAATTTTTTTTCAACTAAAGGATTCAAAAACTAGACATTTGAAACGCTTCTCTTTGAACCTGAATAGGGTCATTTTTTACTGAGATACACCATTTAAAGAATCATTAAAAATTTACAATTCGTATTCTATCCTACAGTTTTTTGCATTAGTGTATTTGCCATATGAATTTCGTTTTTGATATTCCTGTGCTACATAGCATTGAAATTGATACTTCCCTCTCCTTCATAATAAAATAGCAGCAGTTTTTGAGCGAGGTTTTTAAAGATCCTCAGCATGAGCCATGACAAAATGAGTAATACTATTTAAACAGCCTTTTCAGTGAATGCTACATGTTACACTTTAGCCCTGTTCGTTCAGCTGTCACCAAGCTGTCAGTGATCTTGTCCAAGATCCTGCCACACAAATTCCATTGATTGTGCTATTCTATATAGATGGAATTCACATGTCCAGCTCCCAGACACAGTCACCAACCACTGTACAAACATACCTTACACAGTATTCAATGTGATCTGTACCACCAGTATTTATTGATGGATCCATCAGTATCAGTGGATTTCTATGTATGCTTATAGCTCTAATCATGATTTAGTGCAGGTCACAGTCAAATTGTAGAAATTACTTTCATACATCCATGTCCTTCACAAATACATATCCAATCAGTTTTCATGCTAAGACATTTGTGTAAGCCCACTGACATTCATTTTTTAGTTTTGTCTAATTGCCTTGAACATTTTCTTCTTCCACATTTATACTTGTTATTGCCAGTGGCTGATCATGGGCATGTGATTTGAGCAAAGCAATACCTGGATGTACAACTACAATGTTAGCTGTGTGTGTTATTTATAGGAGTATTTTTAGAAAATCTCATTGGTCCTGGAACTTATTCTATGTATGTGTGGAAGAGTGATTAGAGCAGTTGCTTCAAGGATCAGGTACGTCAGTGTGCAATTTTGCTTAGTAAGTTGAGCTCCACATATGGTCCTGTTGATCAATCTATTTCATTTGACTTTGGCTATATTTAGACTGCTTAAATAATGACAGGTCACCATAGTTCTATGTGTAAATGCAGTTCAGTACCCATTTAAACTGTGTTGCTATGCACTATATAAGCACATAGCAACCTATTTATGGTGTAAAGATGACTATTGTAACATAGCCACCATAAACAGTGCAAGAACTGTATATCAGTAAATATTGAGATCCATTGCTATACTACACATTCAATTAATATCATGATTTATGATGTCACACTTGTAGCATTTGCCTCCAGTTGTTAAAAAATGTCATATAAGACATGAGCCTGAGACACTGTTTCAAGATAAATTCGAAATAATTGTATTTCCTAAGTTACAAAAAGCTGCAAATTGAGCAGTCTGTCTGAAGTGTAGTTAAAAAAAGAACGCTTGTCTCACCTAAGTAACGCATGTCTGGGCTCTGGAAGCTTGGGTAATCTTGTCAGTTGTAGTAGCGCTTCTTGTGAATAGGGGCCCGAGACCCGAATTACGGCTACACCACATTTACCCTGCCCCGAAGACAACGCAAAAATTGTATCTGAAGATAATGTTGAGAAACACTGTTTTAAACGGAGTGATTTCCTTGCGAAGGAACAGAGTAGACTATTAGAAAGCATTGTTCCATACCATTTTTATAAAAATATCTGTGATAAAGCCAAAATAAACACAAAATGATGACCAAAATAAAAACATAACCTAACTCAACTAGTGTCCAAGGCCACGACCACAGAACAGATAACACAGCCACGACACAACACTGAGGCACAGTACCATAATTCATAAAAATGATAGATGGCAGTAATAGTACTCTCTACGATACTTCTTTTTTTAATGGTAACAATAGAAATGCACACTATCATTGAAATCCTTGTTTCTATTTTATGTCTCTACATTGGAGCCTTTATCTATTTCAATCCTATTACATGCAAAGATGTGGGTACGATATTTTGCAGGAGAAAAAATGGTGGTTAGTCACTTCTAGTGCGTCAATGCAAAATTTTCGTGGCTGACTGTACTCTGTAGATTAGTCTCAGAATGTCAGAATTGAGAAACTATTGGGAAAATGGTGCACGTTGTTTTTTCAATCACTGCTGACTGATGTCATGTTAATGGCAAAATTGGATAAATATATGTTTATTTTGTAAATCTGTGAAACGACAAACATATTTTGTTGGTGAGTGGAAATTGTTCATGATATTCAACTAAAAAAAAGCTTTTTCACGCCTGTCACGGATATTTTCATAAATATAGCCGAAATATTGGTCCCTTGAAAAATTCCGTAACGTTGTCGTAATCGATAAGATGTCTGCTCCTAAGATGTCCCAAGTTCGTGTCCATCTACCTACCAATTTATTTTAGCTGCTTTATTTGATTTTTTATCGTTTATCTTTGATTACTTACTATTTATTGTTTATCCTTAAGTTGATTTTTAGGAAGGATTTCCAGAGGGTTCAGTAATAAACTATATAATTGTGATCATGTATTCTTTTTGATAAAAATAGGTACCTATTTTTGTATAAATTAGGAAGATAAAGACTTTTCCTAAGTTTTCTATCAGTTCTTGTAATACTGGATTGGTTTTTTTAAAATTATTTTCATACAGAGCATATGCAAAAGTATTATGTTGAGTTCATTGATATGTTTTGAGGTTTTTTATTTTTTCGGAATACTCCAAAATACTTTTTCATTCATAATCAGAAGAAAGGTACAATAGATGGAATCAGTCTCATCTTTATTTTACAAAAACACTTGATCTAGTCACTTTCATAAACTATAATATTCACTAAATGCTAATTATTCATCCTTTCCCAGTAGCTCATTTTGTTTAGTTTTTAGAATTGTTTCTGCTTTCTCAATATAAGTATCAGCTAATGCTATAATCTGATTTTCCACAGTCCTGACTAAATCTTCAGATACTCCTTCCTTCTTTTTAATCTGCTTCACTTGTTTAATTTGAACATCCCTTATGGCATCCTTACATTTCACAAACAACTGTTTGGCTGCTTTTGCTAGAGATTCTCTGTACTCTTTAGTCACCTGTGAAATAGATAATTTTTTTCCATGAATTTCAAATTATTTTATATTCAGTTAGAAATGTGTTGGTAATAGTTAACTACAGTTCTGCACTTAAGTATTAATAATAAATTTAAACAGCTGTAAAAGTCATTCTATTCAACCAAAACTGATTTGGTCATTTTTATATGTTTTCAATCATGGGCACCTACAGAGGACACCACAAGCCTCTCTGAGAATGTGGTAGCCCTTTGAAATCTAGATATTAAGCATAGTTTTATAGTGTACAATATAATTGAAAATTTGTTTGGCCTGGCTCTCCACAAACTGTTGATAACTAATAAACTTTCACAATATACAAAAAGTCCCCTCCACAACCACTGTATCTAGATCAACAAATATTTTGACATTTTTTTTATCAGCCAACATTATATTATCTTACTACCTTTGGAATTGGTACAAAAAGAGTAGTTCCATCTTGCTGTACATTTAAATTCATCCCAGATTTTTCAATAGCTTTCAGTGCTGCAGGAATTGCTTGTGGGAATGTGGACATATTGATGACAAGTGTTTTTGGATTTTTTCTGACAATCTGGGCCAGTTCTTGCAATGTATGTTCTTTACCATCTAGGTGAATGGGTAATTGTTCAACAGAACCTAAAGTAAAACAAAAAAATTGCCTAAATATCCCTCATATAAGTGATTTAAATTTTGTTGAGTGCTATTGGATTATGAACAGATTCACTGCTTTTTAGATCTTAGTGAATTTAAAATAACAAAACCACATTTTTTATAGATTGCACCTTACAACTGTAACTGCCAATATAATCATATTTACAGTTACTGTAATATTGAATTGCTGGTGATACTTAGGCCCGTATCGTCAGTCGTCCCTACAATTGTAGGGCGCCTTTATGGCCTCCTTGATTGTCATAGTTTTCTATTTCTCCGTGTCAGAACTCTATTTTGAGGTTATGTCACAAACATCTATTTGCGTCAAATTGTGCTTGCTTTTGAGTTATATCATGTTTTATCAGCCTGAAATTTCCTACAATTTAAAAAGAAAACATATCTTCACAATAGGAGAGCGCTGACGCTGACATGGTACAAGTGTAATCTAGACATTTTTGAAGGAGAGAAAGGAGTATGACAATCAAGGAGGCCATAAACGCGCCCTACAATTGTAGGGACGACTGACGATACGGGCCTTAGACAGGGATAATGCAGAGGTTTTTCTGTAGGGTAAACAAGTGCAAAAACTGCTGGCAAGCTTTACAGTAGAGAGCTTATTGTATCCATAATTAAATTAGATTATATATTATCATGCTACACCACATCTATCTAGCTTGTCAGGGAAAAACTGTTCAGTTCCAAGATTCTCTTAACTTTATGAAAGTATGAATGTCAGAGTTATGTTGTTATAATTTGGAAAATATGAAGGTACCTGTAGTTGACCTGAGAGATAAATGTGCAACAAAATCCTTTTGTAGGTTCTCTACTGCTTTTTCCATATTCTTTTTGATATTTTCAACATCTACCACTTGACCCATTAGTCTTTCATCTATCTTCACTGTAGGTTTGTGTTTTGCTTTTGCATTCTTTTTGCTGCTGTAGTATCTGTATACATCTATTTGAGGTAAATTTGGATTTGGCACACATGTTTTTTGATTTATTCTGTGTGTGCTCACAACAACAGAAGTATTCAAACTAGTAAATGACCTGCAAACCACAGGAAGGAATCTTGTTATAGTACTTCGCGTACCGAACATATTTATCTAATCAATGCGTCAATATCTTTTGCAAGTGTAGTTCAACTTTGAACTAGTATAAACATAGTATTTGAAGTGAGATTAACTATGCTGGTCTTTTAATGCCGACATGGGAGTAAATCTTCAGAAAAAATTGGATGAGTTTTATTAATATTTATCTTGTTGTTATACGTTTTTGGTACGGTATGTCACACGTGAGAATGAGTGAGGTTATGTTTTTTTTATCCGAAGTCTGAAGCTATGCCAAAATGACATTTATTTTCTGTCTTGGTAGGAGTGGGGATGGGGAGTGGTGGGAGAACTGTTAGTGATGATTATTCATCGATTATTCGAATAGTCTGTTTGTAGAGAAATGTGCTAAGTATATAAAATTGTAAAATCGAAATTATTTTCCTTATTGGCAACTGAAACTGAAATATGAGAAAGGTGAATAGGATTCCCAATAAGTTCTTCAGAAATAGGCGCTGATTGAACATGATCGATGTTTAGCTCAAATATTGTTTCTTTTAGCTACGATCGAACAGAAAAGCATATTTTTGCCGAGATTTTTCGGGAGATATGTACCACCTACCGGTTTTCTATGCCCGAGGCCCATCGAGGCTACACGATCCAATAAATTGAACAATTTATTAACCTTGAAGAAGAAGTATAAATATTGTCAATTTTGTCACTACAATAAATTCATGAATAAATTGCCAGATAGCTAAGCGGCAACGAAACTGCCGGTGTGAAAATTGTACGGCGAATTAACTTTTAATTTGAATTCTACTTGGAAGCTACTAAGCAACTCAACATTTTTTATATTAGCCGGCCATGGATCAAAATTTGTATGATCTCGGGCGAGGTAAAGTCTTCAGCGCTTCGCACATTTTTATTGAAAGGGGAAAGCTTAATGTAACTATTGAAACTTATCCTGTGGTTTCCATGTTCATAGAATTCCATTATATCTGGCTGAACCAAACCGCATACAATATATTTAAATTTCTGTTTAATGTCCGACATTTCGCTCACCACTGATGTGGCCTTTTTACTCATGATCATCCAGATACGATCTTGCTATTTAACCAACTTTCTTCTCAGAGATAAAAATTTCAGACCCGGATCAGTCAGCCTCACAAAACTATGCAACCAATAATGCGTAGTTTAGTTGTGTGACTCCTCCTTAGATGGACGTTCACAACGATCCTAGTGAGCAAACGTGGAATGACTGCGCCCTAAAAACTACCTAGTCTGCAAGTTGACATCTTATAGGTTTTATTGAAGTTTTATAGGTTTTTTCATGATACCCGTGCGGGTCTCTGCTGGTTTTGCGCGATGCCATCTTATAATTGCAATGATGGCTTCGTGCAATCTCAGCAATGTGAAAAGGAAAAAGCAAATGAAATGTCACTTGGAAAACGTAAACAAAACATATTGTCACCAAATTTGTCATTTGTTCAGTGGTGGCCGAAACGTCGTGCACTAAACAAAAATTTAAACATAATGCGTTTATAGACACTCTCAAGCAGAAAAGCTCGACAGTGTTTTGCACAGTCCCACCACGGTTATGTTTGCAGCATTTCTTCATGATATCATTGCACAAGGGTTTCATACGAAAGGTATTAGCCATCTACTCTCCGTCGACCACATACATACGTTCGCGCCCATGTAATGTACAACCGAGCAGAAACATACTGTTGGTTCCTTGGTCTGTGTTTGTCCTCTTCCTTGCTCAGCACCATTCGTTTGACTTGGTTGGGTGTCAACCCGTATACCCTCGCTTACATGCCTGGCAAAATTGGCAACAATGAGCCTCTCGCCGAGCGTCAAGTCCAGCTGTCCAGCTTGGCACCTTGACCTCTAATTTCTCGCCGAAGATAACAACCGCCAACTTTACACCCATAAACTTGAGCAACATTCTCCTGGAACGGGATTCGATCGCACGTTTTCCATTAGAACAATACTTCAAGCAATTAATATTTCAGTTTCAACAATTTTACTTTAAAAAAATCAAGTTTAGTATAAATCTGTATTGTTTATTATGTAAGATTATCTGATTTGTTCCTGCAACCCATAACTTTCTATTAGTTTAATCATTCTAATAATGTTAACAAATTTTCCAGAAATAATTGTAATGTTTGGTTTTATTGATGCATGATGTTTAGGGGAAACAGGTGAATTTTTATGGGGAAACTTTTTACTCAAAAACGCGTTTTTTAGGATTCAGTTGAAAAACTTTGTATGATTGAAAACACTCCGAATAAGATTTTTAGGTACTTAAGAAACCTATACAATAAGACCACACATAAAGAGATCCCAAAAGCTGTGGCCAAAAACCTAGACAAAATACAGGTTTTGTCACTTGTTAGTAAAGCGACAATAATCTAATGCAGACACTTGGAATCCCTTAGATCTGTAGTAGATACTTGCAAATAACCCCAAAAGAGTTAATCCGACAAGTACGACGATATTCGAAAAACATATCACCGAGTTTATACACATGTTAAAACAAAGCATAGGTGTCTACGTCTTTTTGTTGCAAAGAAAAATTCTTTTCGTTAAAATTTTTTAATACTTTTGTTTATGCATATTTAGATATGAAACACGCGTTCAATTGTGAGTCTTGAAGTTTATTAAAAAATAATTACATACGAGATGCATAGAATTGGTTGAAAAGTTATCACGTAAAATGAAGCCACAATTATGGTTCAAACTGCGTTAACCGAGTATATATGACGTGCTCAGAATGATGGCTTTATCGAATAAGTGGGTCAAGTAATACATATTCTTTTTTTAAAAATATAATTTTGTTTTTTTTTTCTAAAGTTTCCAATATAGTATACTTTTTGAAATAGATATGAAAAAACAAGTAATCTTTGCGGATACGAACTCCAATAAACATTATTATTATTATTATTGGTGTTGTTAGTTTCCTCTCGTCTCTGGACGATTTTCAGGAGTAAACACGGAGCTCGACAGGAGCTCCGAGATATTTACCCTAGCACTTTCCTTAGGATATGTGTGGTACCCAACAATGCAATCTTTTGGATTTCAGTTTCCCTGGGCCGACCTGGTAACATTTGAAGGTAGTTGTTTAGACCTATTTTAATTGTTCCCAGGGCGCCCACTACTATGGGTATAGTTTTAGCTCTAACATGCCACATTCTACTGATCTCTATCTCTAGGTCTTTATATTTTGAGATCTTCTCAGATTATTTCAACAGCGCGTTTGAATCATCAGGTACTGCGATATCTAGCAGAAGGCAGGTCTTTTTTGTTTGTTGTGAATCACAATATCAGGCCGATTTGCTCGGATTGTTCGATCGGTGATAATAGGCACGTCCCACATGACAGTGGTGTCATTAACACTTAGTACTCTTTCTGGAACGTGCTCGTAGTACTTGCTAGCCACGGGCAACAGTAAATCTTTACATATGGTCTAGTGGACATAGCTAGCGACGTTTTTATGCCTGTGCGAGTACTCGCTGGGCGCCAGCACCTTGCAACCTGCTATTACGTGACTGATATGCTCCTCTGCGTGACCACATACTCTGCACTTGCTGTCTGTTGTCTGCTTCAAGATGTTTGTTGTATAATACCGTGTTTTTAGTACCTGGTCTTGTGCTGCAACTAAAAGACTGTCAGTCTCGCCCTTTAGTCCAGAGCTCTGTAACCACGACATTGTCGCCTGTTTGTCTATGGATGGGCTTATCAAGGTTTCTGAAAAATTGACCGTGTAGAGGCTTGTTTCTCAAGACTTGCTTTTTCTGGATTTCAGAGTTACGGCGCATCATGTCTTTTATGTTTTGTCCGAACACATCATAGTTGAGATACTTAGATTTGATTTGTATAGCTTCCCTGTGAAGCGTGTATTTCAGTTTTTCCTCATCATGATGCCTAACAGCTTTCAGAAGTTTATCGTTACTGGATCTTATATATTCGCTCAGCTGAACTATCTCCGAGTTGAAAGCAGACTCAAGCTCTATCAGTCCTCTCCCGCCTTCACGCCTTCTGATATACAACCTCTGAACATCAGCTTTAGGATGATGAATTTTGCCCATGGTAAGGATCTTTCGCGTTTTCCGATCGATTTTCTCAACGTCTGATCTCAGCCATTCAACTATCCCAAAACTATATGTTACCACAGGTACAGCTAGTAAGTTGATAGCAGAAAACTTATTTTTAGAGCTTAACTCGGTCTTCAGGATTTGGCGAACTCTTCGATAGTACTCTTTAGTTACTCTGCTCTTCATCCTTTCATTATCAATCCCATCTTTCTCCTGAATACCAAGTTACTTGTACGATTCTCCTATGTCTAAGTTTCTTATGAATGTATCGCCATTTAGCCTGATGTTCTGGCCACCATTTTTCCTCTGCTGTATATTACGGCGGCACATTTATCTAAACCAAATTCCATTTTTATGGTATCACTGAACTCCTTGACAAGAGTGAAAGCTCGGTTTAGTTGTGCCTCATCCTTGGCGAATATCTTCAGATCATCCATTATTTTTTTTCATGCTCATAGTTCTTACGTATGGTGGTGTACTATCTTTGAGGGGGAGTTCACCCCAACCAAGGATAGTTTTTACAGAGACAGTGCTTTTCTCGAGAAATATGACACGTTTGTAAAATAACGGCTTTTTGGAATAGTATGTGAAGGCCGTTTGGAAGGTCCAAGGTCTTTAAGCTTGAGGAGACTTGTTTGATAACATCCCCTTCCACAGAGATAACAATGGGTACAATCTGCACTTCCCTTAGCTTCCAAATCCTCTTAATTTCAATCGCCAGGTTCTGGTATTTAACAGATTTTTCACGCTCTACCTTGAGGATGTTGTGTGTAAGCGCAATTCCAACCTCAATTATCTGTGCATATTGGTTGCTTTTGTCTATCAGGACAATATCAAGACGGTTAAAGTCTACAGTTTTGTCGGTTAGAAATGGCCGATCCCAATAGAGTATTACATCCTTTGATTCCAGAACTGGCTCAGGCGTGTACTTGTAATATGGCGGAGGAGATTGTACCAAGTTAAGTTCACGAGCTAGCTGTGAATGGATTATTTTTGCAACCTGGTTGTGTCTTCCCAAATAATCGCCAGCTGCCAACGCAGGGCAAGCACCAGTAATATGTTCGATGGTTTCGCCCGCCTGGTTGCACTTCCTACATTCATCTGGGACGTTGGATTTGAGAATATGTTTTTCATAGTTTTTTGTTTTTATTACTTTGTCCTGGATGGCAGTTATGAATCCTTCCGTTGTTGGATGGAGATATCCCTTTCTCAAATAGGTGAATGACAAAGCTTTATCTGTGTTGTCACCTCTCAGTTGGCATGGGTAACGGCCATGGAGAATTTTCTCCTCCCAGCATGCTCTCCTCCTAGTATTCGATTCCGTGGCCGTATTTGCTTGAGGTTGCCGAAAGCTCAAAGGGTTAAATGAGTCATCTGCCTCCACTACAGCAGCTATCTTAGGACTTAGATGGTTATTAAAGTAATTTTGTAATTTGGCTACCTGAGACTTGCAGAGTTGTGTTATGTTGAGCAATCCGCGGCCCCCTTGTGCGCGAGGGAGGTACAGCCGTTCGGTTGATGCCTTTGGGTGGTGACAATGGAACTTTGTGAGCTTTACACGAGTGATTCTGTCTAGCTCTTCAAGGTCTGTATTACTCCATTTCACAATACCGTACGAATATGTAAGTGAACTTATTGCCCAACTGTTGATTGCTTTGAAAAGATTCTGCGAGTTTAATTTGGTGTTGAGTAGTTTTGTAAGCCGACGGATGTACTTTTCTCTATAGATTGACTTCATGGTAGAATGACACACACCCCTACTTTGGTGCATCCCCAGGTACTTATACGGTTGGTCTTCTGCTAGAGGCGCGATTTTTTCTAAATTTTCTTCCAAAAGAGTTAGGTTACCTTTCCTTATAGTGACAGTGGCTCACTTATCTAACCCAAATTTCATTCCTATATCATTGCTGAATATACTTGTCGTTCGCACTAGAAAAGCAAGATGTTGCCTTGACTCGGCGTATAGTTTGAGGTCATCCATATATAGCAGATGGTTGAATCTGGTAGGCTCACTCACATCGAGCCTATACCTATACAGAACCACATCGGGCTGAGAGAATCACCCTGGAATATGCCTCTGCGTATGCGCACGTCTCCTATGTCCTCCGAATTAACTCTTAAAGAGGTTCCCCAGGTCATCATCAGATGGGACAATAGGTTTATGATGCGGATGTCTACTTTATATATACTAAGTGACATATAAATCCGAACACCCAGTTTAAATCGTTTTATTTTAATAAAATTTTGTATAAGTACTTAATGAAGCATAATAAGTAAATGATAAAAATTTCAAAATGATTGCACTGCTTTAAAGCCCTTTGACCTTTAATAATGTGTGGATGCACCCTGATGTGCTACGCATGCTCCAACGCGCCTAGGCATGCTTCTAATCAGGTGGTCAATGTCCTCCTGTGGTATCTCATTCCAGGCAACCACCAACTCCTCTCGAAGTGCTTCTAGAGTCTGAGGAGGACGTTGCAAATTGAGCAATTTCCTACCCATCATATCCCACACGTGCTCAATTGGGGATAAGTCTGGAGATCTTGGTGGCCATGGTAACAATGTGACATCATTATGTTGAAAGAAGTCTATTGTGACTCTTGCAACATGTGGTCGGGCATTATCTTGTTGGACAGTTGGATCTGCCAGGGTGTCAAGATAGGGTAAAAGATGGGGTTCTAGAACTTCGTGGATATAACGCTGCGCGTTCATGTTACCTCTGATGAAGATTAAAGGTGACCTGTAACCATAATCTATAGCACCCCAAACCATAACTCCAACAGTGTGATGAACATGTCTTTCAACAAAAAACTGTGGATTCCTCCTTTCACCTCGTCGCCTTCTAACCCTTACACGATTTGTATGGGTACCACCGAGACGGTGTTGCCATTTATACTACCTGTGATGTTCCGGCTGTGTAATAGTCGTGTATATCTAAATTTGAGACACTTTCTCAATGAAAATTTCCTCAATATGTGAATACGCAATGACCAACATTTAGTACTTAATACTGACCTGGAAGTAAGTTCTTATCGATCTTTATCAAGCAGCCGGTCGATAAGATCACCTTTTTCTAAATGTAAGACTGTTGCGGCACATATAGACTTATAGTAAGTTAAAAAAATAACACACCATAAAGTCTCGAGCGTTGCACTCCAATATTAACAAAATCGTTATCTCCAGCCTTTTCAAAATCGTCTGCTCAAGTGTGCTTTTTCCAAATATGTCAACGAAATTAAAAAAATCATATATACAGGGTGTTAGTTTTGCCACAAAAATTGATTTACCCATTTTATGTTTTAAATACCCCCTTGAATAACTTGCTATGATAAAATCAAACATTACATTTATTTCTCGTCTAATATGATTAGACAAATCTGACGATCAATTTGAGGCGATGTTTTTATACATGTCAAAAAAAGTCAGTACATAGATAAATAGATGCGGTTACTAAGTATCGCGAAAACTGGTCATAGTGACTCGAAATTGCCCAGGTTTTTCGGTGGTATTTTCAGGAGGGAGATAGTGAACCCGAATCGGACGGCATTCAAGAACCGATGAAAATATCGACAGAATCCGGGATCTTGTGCGTACAGATTGTCGTCAGGATGATCGGGGAAGATTTAAATTTGACTCACACCACCGTTCATCAGATCAAGAACCACTGCGTGTTGCATTACGATAATGCTGTGGCTCGCCACCCTCCTTATTCGCCTGACTTGAGTCCTTGCAACTCTTCCCGAAGTTACAAAATCGTCGAATGAAAAATCAAAAAACACTCAATTTACAGACCTCATATAAAAGTAACTCCTGATGTTGTACCGCAACCCGCCAAAAACCGTGAAACGACCTATACTCATAGGTCATGGAACATATGACAGTAGTGCCGGAAATTCTTAGCTTTATGCGTGGAAACTAAACTACCCGACCCGTTTGTTCTTCATTTTTTTAATTTATGATTTTTCATTTATTTTTTGTATTCACTACTTGTATTTCTTACAGAAGAAATGAGCAAAAACGCAAGTTCAGAGAAGAAAAGCTCTTCACCGGCTGGCACTAAAAAGCAGAATGTTATTATATTCAAACCTGATGAAATTGCAAAGTTCGGTTTGTTCGGAGACAATCTAGTTGCTGGGAATACTAAAACAACCAATCCCGGCAGATCGAGCACACCTGAAGAAAGTGAACCTAGCACAAGCCGCCATAATGCTTCTATCAGTCCAAAAATGAAAAGGGGAAAATCAACACGTGAGAATATAAAGGCCCTAAGTGTATCGGGCGATACTTCAGTATCAACGGATACCCAGAGTGGTATTGACGTTAAACGCAAGATAGGCGACATACTGAAAAAAACATTTCAGGAAATGAAAAAGTTCGAGCCAGATAAATTTCAACCTAAGAATACCTCATCCGTCAGTGGTACTAAAGTTTCGTTGGATTGTGACAAAAAAAGTGAGATAGTTTCATTACTTAAACATGCTAAAAATAAGAAAGAAGCAGGTATAGAAACAGAGAGCATTGAAGCGGGCGTATCTGATAGTTCAAAAAAAGTTAAAGTTATAGGAATTACTTCGGTGAAGTATAGTGATGAAGAGATTCAAAGTATCTTAAAAGGAAGCGGAAATTCGAATCCCAAAAGTAACACAGTTGTGCAATCTGACGATTCGACTGCGAGTAAGTTAACAAATAAGGTTGTTGCTAGTGAACTTCCTACCCAAAAAACTTCACCAACAAAAAGCTCTCAGTTTGATAGTAAAGGTAATACAGTAGGGAGTAAATATAAGCACGGACATGTTGATGAGATCATTGATTTGGAAGAAAAAATTATTCCCGCTAAAAAGGCGCCTCGTGAACATGTTGACGCCAAGGCTTTGGTAGCAAATAAGGATTTAGATAGGATAAATATTGATAAGAATGCAAGTATAGCTGATACATCGGAACTTTTGGACTCAGAAGGGTCTAAGTTAGAATCTATAACATCTACAACTATTGAAAAAAAAGTCAGTGAAACTCAGAGTGTGGTTGATTTCAATAATCCAGCTGATTTTGATTATTATATCATACAGTTCCCACCCAGTGATGACACCAAATCAACATGTGATAAAGATAAAACTTGTAATACTGAAGTTAAAGCAGTTGAACAAGAGTCTGTTGCAGAAACAACTGAGGAGATACAGAAAGAGTTGATAGATGACGAAACTAAGCCCGCAAAGAAGCTGGAAGAGATCGACATAGAAGACGAGCTATCTTATTCCGTACTTACAATGGAGAAATCTGAGGATCCTAATGAACCAGAAGATGAGGTACCAAAAACAAAAAAGCTAGCTGGTCAGGAACTAACTGATCCTGATGTAACAAGTGAAAAAGTAGTGAAAGTAATAAACGTGGAGAAACACCCAGAGCCTGTGGGTGATGAATCCATTTTCAAAGTAAATGTGGTTCTTGAGGTTCCTAAGCCAGAGGTAGTTGATACTGTCCAATTCTGCCCCAGGAAGAGGAAGCAGCAGATAGATTGTAAAGTGGATGAGGAAGAACCATTTGAGAAGACCAATAAACATAGAACTAAAAAAAATAGAATCGAAGATGATGAATGTATGGTGGATTCAAGTAAATTCAAGTGCATTAAACAGTATGGGGTAAAGCCGCATTTGACGAATCAGAATCCAATTGCAGATATGGCTGGCGAGACGGATTTATTGGAATTGAACGATTTGGCGTCAGTCGTGCGCATTGAGAATGACGAAAGTTTAGAAGAAGCTGCTGAAGAAGTACAGCCAATGGATTCACAGGCAAGATAATATTTTGTTTTTTAATGTTTATGACTAGTATTGTTTGGCTTTTTCTAACTATCACCAGCACAAAACCTTCATAAAATATATAATCTGACGGATACCTGCGCCCACGAGAGCATACTACTATATTTATATATATATATATATACAGGGTGACTTCGAAGTTGAGTCATTTATTTTAACAGTGAGTAGATCTGATCCAAAGAAATGATTTTTTCCTTTAACATTTTTCTGGTAAAATTAAAGTAACAAAGTTATAGCCCTTTAGAAGTTTGAGTACCGCCCTGTCTCAATAATAATATTATGTGCTCGTGTTTGGCAACAACGGATATAATCCGTTTTATCGGTTCAGCGCATCGGAAACAAAAAAGCGAAAGAATTTGAAACGATGTTTTTACTACAATTATTATTCAGTTGTATACAGTCAGTGTCAGTCGGTAACGCGTGAGTGAATAGTGGTGTCTGTTGCGTGGCTCAAACGAAATCAAAAATGGCACATGTTTACGAAAATGCTGAACTTGTGGACATGATTCTTATTTACGCGGCATCACGGATTTATGCGGATCGGTTTCCCAATCGAGTGCAACCAACCCCTCGTGCCTTTTTTAATGTAGTACAACGGGCTCGTGAATCAGTTGACTTAAGACCTCACAGGGGAGGACATGCCGGTGCTCCAAGACCTCACGATCAAATACAGGTTCGCACTGAAATACTTGTCGGGAGGATACTTTATAAAACAAGGTAACATTTTTTTAATTTTTTTTTATTTTTACACACATATTTTGGTTTATCTTCCTTCTACAATCATTATCTGAAAATTAATGACTCAACTTCAAAGTCACCCTGTATATATATATATACTTAAATTTCTTTGGGTTGTTCTCCTAACAGTTAAGGCAATTAACTATGAATACTATATACAGGGTGACTTTGAAGTTGAGTCATTAATTTTCAGATAATGATTGTAGAAGGAAGATAAACCAAAATATGTGTGTAAAAATAATAAAAAAAAAATGTTTACCTTGTTTTATAAAGTATCCTCCCGACAAGTATTTCAGTGCGGACCTGTATTTGATCGTGAGGTCTTGGAGCACCGGCATGCCCTCCCCTGTGAGGTCTTAAGTCACCTGATTCACGATCCCGTTGTACTACATTAACAAAGGTACAAGGGGTTGGTTGCACTCGATTGGGAAACCGATCCGCATAAACATGTGCCATTTGTTATTTCGTTTGAGCCACGCAGCAAACACCACTATTCACTCACGCGTTACCGACTGACACATTGACTGAATAAAAACATCGTGATCAGCGTTTCAAATTCTTTCGCTTTTTTGTTTCCGATGCGATGAACCGATAAGGCGGAGTATATCCGTTGTTGCCAAACGCGAGCACATAATATTATTATTGAGACAGGGCGGTACTCAAACTTCTAAAGGGCTATAACTTTGTTACTTTAATTTTACCACAAAAATGTTAAAGGAAAAAAAACATTTCTTTTGATCAGATCTACTCACTGTTAAAATAAATGACTCAACGAAGTCAATCATATATATATATATGCATTTTGAAACAGTGCTCTAGATTAAAGGACATTCAAATCAAATCGTGGATTTTTTTCATTGCAGTGCAAAACTCTATTTAATAATAGAACGGCAATGGTTCACGAGATAATCTTAGACCTATATTTCTAAATACATACTCTTTCTTGCATAACCAGGGTTCCACGCCAGTCATCGCAACTTTACGTGAGCTTGCGTGATAGCGTGTTAGTTCACATGACGAGACAATACTGGGTTAGTGTCTTTCGATCTGTTTTTTCTAGACGCTTCTTAATCCAACTGTGCAAGGACTTTTATTATTTATTTCCTTTAGCAAGTAACTACGGATGAGGTTAAGCCCGCACCTAAAAAGCGCGGGAGACCACGGCGAAAACAGCTTTATATGGATGAAGATGTTCCAGCCACTGTGTTTTGCCCAATCGAATCATCAAAAAGCGGCAGAAAGAGACGAAAGATCAATTATTTCAATCTTGAGAATAGTTTATATGGAGAGATGGAAGAGAACTCCTCTGGAATCGGTAAAAAGAAGGGTCGACCAAGAAAAGTCAAAACCGAAGATGAACTGACTGTATTGCAAACTGCCACCGATGAATCTTTTGGCGAGAGCAGTGCTGACGTGAGTCTGGCAGAGATCGTAGAAAGTAAAACTTCCGTCAAACAGAATCCTGAGGAACCGACTGGTGAGGTCAGTATTTAAATTAATGATGACCGAGATTCACTTTGAAGTGTTATCAGTCTGTAATATTTGAGGATATTTGTTTCTGCACTTCACCCATACCAGTGACAAATGAATATGTTTAACTTGCTTGTTTTGAGGAATTTTGAAAATCAATTTTAGTCTTCGCGCAGTACGTATCTTCGTTAGTAATATTTGAATAAATACCATAAGAATGTAGAAACTGTCTTCAGCGATATTGCATACAAGTCAAAGATGTGTGTATTTTGTTTGGATGACGGGTAGCAATACCACGATACAGTTCCGCCACTTTTGCGTGTAAGATAGTCTTAACAAGTTAAAACAAACCGCATTGGACAGGTCTGTGATTTATTTTCTCTTTTTTGACCCATCTCATTTTTACGCTTGTTAGGATACTAGCGAACCAGGAGCGAACAAAGAGGAGTTCTTAAGCCTGGACAAAGTAAGAAAATATAGAAGAACTGGAAAAACCGTAGAAATGGTCAATTCAATTTTTACTGCTGCAATGAATACCCTTAATGAGACACAAAATTTGGACACCTCAGTCGATGGCCAAAAAGAACAGTAAGTTGTAGGAAGGGTCTTTATAATACTTGCTTTTAGGCATGAGATAACGCAAAGCGCCATATATCGCACCAGAATCGACCATTGTGGATCGCGCATCGCTACTATTAGTTGGAACTGTCATGCATCTCAGTTCGAGTTTGATAACCGTGCCGCTAGATGGCTGATGATTCTGACTGAAAGTAGATGTGGTCTACTTGCCATTGCAAGCATTTTGTTTAATACTTGCTTTCCATTTGACGTAGATTTTTATTTGACTTATTTGACAATATATGTCGCCTCAAATATTTTATTGTTGCAGTATGTGTACTATAGTTTTTTAAGTATATACGTTATGAAATTGATTCAATAAGGAGATCCTAACCATTTTAGAGACCAGAATATCTCATCAGATGATACTAGAGGCTTCTGTTTCAATTTTTGCTTCTGTTATTGTTTGTTAAGTTGTAAAATGTTATCCAATAAACCATTCAATTTGTTGTATTACACATTTCTTTGTTTTTATTTATTCTCAATAAGGCGAATATAATATAGTGGTGGAGATGCAAGCGAAGAAATGTACTAAAAGGAATGACTTATTTTGACGGAGGGTCAAATTGTGATGGTGGATTTTAAATTCTTCTAAGGCTGAAACTAGATAATATATCCAGTTTCCTTTGACAAGCACAGATTACATATTGAATTCAAGTTAGAGTTTTGGAATTATGGGAATTAAAAAAATCTAATTTGGTAATTGTGTCTCGAACTGTGTCAAGCTACAAAATAAATACTGAATACAATAAATGACAATTTTAGGGCTTCAGTGAACATGGTGAAAAGGATAAAGTTAAAGGGAAAAAGGTAAGTGATTCAGATAGTGTTTTGAAGTGATATCATTTCAACTCGATGCTTTTTCAGAGACGGAAGGTGTAAAAGAGAAGAGACCTTCGAATTGAACGAGAAAAACGAGATAACTTGTGTTGTTTGCCAAGAGAATGTTTTTTACGATAAATGGGAAGAGCATAATTCTGAAATGCATTATGATTTATCTTGGAGAGCTGGAGAAAATATTCTATTGGTAAATTATGCATTTATTTTATCCATAGTGTTTATCTAAGTTTATATGCAACATTTTCCTGAAAATTATTTTCGCTTTTGCTTGCTACTACTGTTGTCTACATTACGTTTCCAGTAGTAGCCCTTTTCTACGTGAAATTAAGATAGTATTGTTTTCAGGATATTGATCTAGACGCTTTCGTGAAAAAGAAAGTAGAACCGTTTTTAAGGAAACTAAAGCAAATAATCTGTGATAAATGTCAGACGCCATTCACTGCTTCGAGTGCATTCATAAAACACAGAGAAGAATGTTACGGTATTTTGGTGAATAATATGGTGATATGTGCTCTATGTAAGGAAGAAATGACTAGGGATAAGTTTTATGCACATAGACAGAAGAAGCACAATAGCTTGGCCTGGAGAGTCGGCGACGTACCTTTGGTAAGTTAGTTTCTAACAAAATATAACGCAATTACAACTTCATACTAAACAGCGTTTTTGTTTGTTTGTTATAGATGGATTTAGCATTAATGATAATGTTACACAGTATATCACAATATTTTATGTCTTCAAGACTACATATTTTTATACAAAATCTCACTACTATTATTTCTGGTTTTCCATGAGATATTTCTTCAATTTACATTTGAACATTCTCATACTGGCACACGTCTTGATATCATTACTTAATTTATTAAATTCGTACAATCCTTTTTGAAATACTGATTTGTTTGTTATATTGCTACTACAATTCTGTAAATTAAAGTCTATACTTCCTCCAGTAGAATAACTATCATACTCTTTGTTCAATTCAATAGAATTTTCTAAATGATTTTGGTAGATGATTTTTTAACTTCAATATGAAAATGAAAACCAAATAGGTCATTAAATGTTTATATAGCCATGTTATATCGTCAGCAACTATTTGAATTTTGCCGTATTGTAAAACATCAGGAATATCGTTGATATACAAATAAATAGTAATGGACCTAATTTTACTAAATCCTGCTTGAAATTTTGTCAGTATGTTGTTTTCTTCAATATATCCAATGATTTGATCATACATGATTCCTTCTAAGAGCTTCTAGACATCTGGCCGTTCATCGATTGGTCGCATGTTTGTATGTGACTCAGAAATTCGAATTTTTTTGAACGGGAGTAACTTTAGAACATTTTTGAGTTGACTTAACAATATTTTCTTATTCCAGGATTTGAATAACCAATACTTTGTTATGTCCGTTCTAAATGCTCGATACAAGGCCAAAAAGCCTCTGTTCTGCTACAAATGTAATACAGCAAAGAAATCTGTGATTGGATATCTATCCCATCAGTCCCAGTGTGGTGTCAATGAGAACGATGCAAAAATTTCTTGTCCCGAGTGCGGCAGAAAAGTTCTTCCTGTCAGTATGCCAGTGCATATCAAGATGGTACACGAAACACCCAAAATGAACAAAGTTACAATAAGTGAAGACGGTCCTGTGCTTGATTATAAGAGGAGGGCAGCGAAAAAGTGAGTTATATGCTTTTATACTGATTTTGTTTTGTATTCTGTATAGGAGGAAGGGTGATCAGCTTGTACGTCCTCAGGGGTCGCTCAAGGCTGGATCGTCACCCACCCCAGACTAGTGTGAAAGGTGGTGATGTGACCCATCGGAGTTTTCCCTCGCATTAGCCATAGGAAGCAAAAATTCTCCTAGATGGAATGTAGTATCGATAACTGGGCAGTCGCCAAACAAGTGGTTGACTGTGTCATTTTCGTGTTCACAACATCTGCATAAGGATTGATGTAGCAAATAATTAGCCATATGTTCTTGAATACTTTGTGGGTATGCTCTTTTAACATAGTTGTAGCGCTACGATGGCTAAAATGCAGAGGGGCTCTCGTGCCAGAATTCTGGTATCAGTAGCCTTTTTTGCCAGCCAGTCAGCTATAATATTACCCTAGAATTCTGAATGACCCTTCATCCAGGCAACCGTTATGTTGTTACTGGTGGAGGCATTCACAAATGCCAAATGGTGGTCTTGTAATGTTCTCGTTGTGAGCTTGTAATAATTAAGAGTCAGTATTGCCTATCTGCTATCCATGCAGATACTAATATTTTTGCTTATAACATTACTGGGCTCAATTTTTGATGTCAGCTAAGATTATGCTAATTCGACCTGCGTCACGTTGACAAATTTATCCATAGACCACTTGCAATTCAATCAGAGGCTTCTGTAGTTTACTTCGCAGCCAGCGTCATAATTTTTTTAGTTCTTAGAAGCTGTGGAAATAATATAGGATCGATCTGATTTTGTTAAGTGTAATCGTGAAAAATTGTGTTGTCTGTGTTCTCTGATAATACTTTATCAGAGACAACAGCAATCTTTCTGTATCAAAAAAGTGCAAGCATTTGTTGATGGAACCAAACCTTATTTGCCTGACAGAAACCTGGCTCAGCCCAAATACACCTGACTATGTTGTTAATTTGCCTGGTTACTATTTGTATAGGGTAGATTCCCCTCGCACGCCGGGGTATTGTGGGGTCTATGTTTATGTACGTACCGAAATTGCTGACAACTTCACAATAACTACTTCCAAGAGCTTCGATGGTATCGACAGTCTCTTTTTGGAACTAACACGGCTAAACTTCAGTTTTGTATTAGCCTGTGTCTACAGACCGCGTCCCTGTATTGGTGATGTTTATTTGTGTAAATTCATTGAAGAACTTCTAACCAAGAATTCAAACATTCTGTTAACTGGTGATTTCAACTTACGTGACATCAGCTGGCCCATGACAACATTACCAGAATGCAACTCCCCTTCTGCCCCTTATATTGATACGATCGACCTGATATTTATCAATGATCCTGACTTTGTTTCCAGTCTAGACTACCTACCTCCTTTTGGCAAGTCGGATCACTGTACTTTATTTACCTCACTTCAATTCTATGTACAAACTCCATTACGTAGACACTTCAAAACTGTGAAGCTATTAAACCACAGTGCTCTCAATCGAGCATTGTCTGAAATATACTGGTCCAACCTGCTTGCACAAGTTAGCACTGAAGATATGTGGGATATATTTTCTCGTCGAATCCAACTGGAAGTCACTAAGCATACCACCACGAAGAACATATTCAGTCACCCAAGAAAGCCTTGGATTAACCATAACCTCTCAAGGATGTTGATGCGTAAAAAAGCGTTATGACAAAGATTCCATAGAAGTAGACTACAACAGGATTGTGTATCTCATCGATCTTTCTCTAACATCCTTTCCAAGAACTTGAAAAACGCCAAGCGCAATTATGAGCAAAATCTTGTATCATCGAAAGATAAGAAGAAGTTGTTTAGATACTTGAGATCCACCCTGAACTCTAAGGTTTCTTCTCCACAAATCCGTGATCCCAATGGCCGAAAAATCTGCCAATCTTCTTGCCGATGCTTTCAGTGAAGATTTTGTGAATGAACCTGATGGTGATGGTACTCTTCCGAACTTATCCAGCCCTCATAGATGCCTAGCGACCATCTGGAACATAGATTTTCAATCTCAGGACATTGAGAGGCACCTTACTAAACTGATAACTTGTTCGTCCCCTGAAAAGGTTGGGATTACTTCTGCCGTTATGAAGTACTGTGCTTATTAGAGGCCGTTCAGCGTCGTGCTACACATATGCCTTATGGCACACGTAAGCCAAGTTATAAAGACCGCCTCGAGTTATATGTATAACCTGCCTGCTTTTGCTGATAGAAGAATGCGAGGAGATCTCATCATCACTTTCAGAGCAGTGCATAATTTGTTTGGTGTGGACATGTCGCATCTGTTTCGTCTGGCAACGAACAATCTCGGAGGCCATAACTTCAAATTGCATGGAACAGTCTTCCATCTTATGTAGTGAACTCGGCATCCATCAACAGTTTCAAAAACAATTATGATAGACACCGCAGTGCTTAACATATTGTTCCCATTCTGTATATGTCTACTTCAGAAGTGCTAAGATTGTCAAATTGTTATGTTTCTTTTGCCTATACACTATTATCTATTATGTGTTTGAGTTTATAGTACTTGTACTCAACTCAAATTTGTTGTTTAATAATAATAATAATAATGTATAACTTAGTAATTACTACTCGGGTTTTGATGTTTCAACGCAAGGTTATCACAGCCCAGGACAAAAGAGTTTGTAGCATTTAAAAATCGGCCCGTGGCAATATAAGTGAAAAACAAAAAATACAAAACGTGTCCAAACTTTGGTTTCGTACGTTTTATGCTTTATAAGTCTTTTTAGTCGTAGTTAATATTTCTTTTTGGAGGGATTTTTGGAATGAAAATGAATACATTTTTTATTTTTTGACGATTTGTAACTTTCTGATTAATTAGGACATTGGCTGCTCGAAAATTTTTGAACTATGCTAGATTCAGATTTCAAGATGTATGTTCTTAAAGATACTTGAAATTTTTTGATAACAAATTTTTTTCAAAATCCTAGTTTTTCAACGTTACTCATATCTCTCAGTCGTTATATATTCTCACAAATACTTGAGGATCTATTACAGGAAAATTAAACCTACTAATGGATATTTTTCAGTGCTATGTCGATGATTACAATGTTCTCAAAAGGAAATATGATAGAAGATGCATCAAAGGTAATAACTGCTTTTATACTCTTTATTTTCCCATCACAAAATATTTGTTGTTTCAGTACTATGTAGAGAATCCCGAATTCACTGAAAGCTTTGTGAAATATTGTTTACAAAAAGAAGCAAATACGAATACAGCGATCAAATGCAAGTTCAAAGACTGCAAGTTTACAACACTGAACGTTGACCATATGGTATCTCATTTGAAGAGCTGTGATTTGAAACCTCCAAAGGTAGAATATTCACCAAGTATAATAACAAATAGCTTTCTCGATAGCAGATAGTCGAGCATCTTCTACATTTCTGAAACTTAGAAACATCTATCAAGGCTATTGTAATAAATTTCAACGTCCATCTCATTAATATAGATCTGAATATATACCTTATTTTATCTGACTCTTGTAAATTACTCAGGTAAAAGATTTTCTAAACGAAAACGATCTGCTGAAGATCAATTATTATGGATTGGCTTGTAGCTACATGTCTTATAACATTATGGTATTATTAGTATGGCGGAAATCGTGGGAAATTGAGAGTGTGTGTGTGGCCCAAAAAATAATCATTAGGTTAATTTTTGGAATGTAGCCACTGGACTTCTGTAGAGAAATTTTCAAGTCAAGATATTTTTTTTGTGCAAATTGTTATTAAATTTTAAAATGCGTAAGCTATTGTAACGAAACACCAGTTTTACCATTTAAAGTCTAATTTGTTCCTCTTACACTAATTTATTACAATGCTTGCAACTAATTTATATTAATATGTCGACTGGACTATGGTATTCTGCTACGCTGTTGAGCCATCGTCCGTTGTTGGTCGACTCCGCCTCACTCTGCCCTCTGCACGTGTATTTACGTTTGAATCGACGAATCCAGCAACGTTCCCGCGTTTTCCAGACATAACTTGAGTCTTCATCGAAGCTCGTAGATGGCGGTCGGTATTTCTCGTTGCGAGGCGAATGTTCTCGATGTGCGGTCGCGTAATTCTGGTTGCCTGAGTGTTGACGTTACAAGGGTATCTCAATGTTTCTTACAGTTCTAGTTACGAGGGCATTGCACTATGTTAAGAATTATGATAACTTATTTCCAAACGTCTATGTTTATCATGAATCAACATTCAAAAATATTTCAGAAACATACTAGAACCCATTTCAAATATCCTCCATATTACAATTACGTCATGTTATTAAAAAAATTACCAGTAAAATTCAACAAATCAGTGATTATTTTCCATTAAGAAAAAGTAGTTAAGAAAATATTGTTAAAAAATTCATTTTGCAATGTAACCCAGTGCTCAGAATGTACGAACTTGCACTTGTATATAGTACCTATATAAAGATGGTATCATATAGGTATTGTTAAAATATAACAATGAAAGTTGATGTATTCTTTACCACATATACAAATCTGTATGAAGTGGATATGAATAAAAAATATGTGAGCGTTACTGTCTTTTTCAATTTTCAAATCTCAAAATAATTTGCATTTCAGCATTTCACTTGCAGAAAATGTCTGGCCACGTATACCACTCTTGATGCACTTTCAGTTCATGTGAAAGATGTTCATAATAAAAGCGTGGACGATGAAACAGTGCAATTTAGTGACGAGACTTCCGATGATGACATGGATAACGCGGACATGATACGAGATGCGCGAGTTGTGCAAAAAACTAAAAAAGCTGAGGCACAGAGTGTTTGTAAAGGTCTGTAGGTCACGTGAAATTATTTCGTAATTTAAGAGGGTGTGTTGGGTGAACGGTTTTTATTCACTGTTTTCCATTTTTAGTGAAACCATTATGTATTGCAAAGCTTCAGAGACCTGGGAAATCGATGTTGTTCAGTTGTGCATTTGAATACAATTTGGAATTGTAAGTAAATGCATTGATTAACATATTCTCCACAAGGACATCAACCTTCCAAGAACATATCAACTCTAGTAGGGAGTTCAATAGGGGATTTTGGGAACTTACTCGGAAGCGGCAGGATACCTTGCATCCATCCAGCTAGAAGCCTAAATGCCTGGACGCCGCTGCTATCAGGAGCTTAAAAAAATGTTAATCCGATTTTTGAACTGCCTTATGTTAATCAATGGCAAACATTATTTATTTTAATATACACCGCTGATTTTAAATACTACTGAATATTTGTTTCTTTTGTAATGTTTCAGTTGTAATAACTGCTTCTCTCAATCCGAACTTTTCAATCAATGGCACTGTACAAAAGAGAACTGGAAGTTGATAGACGAAAATTTGATACACACTTACCTACCACAATCTGAGATTTCTTGTGAAGTTGGTATCAAGCAAGTACGAGGTTTTGGGGAGATGAATCAGTGCTTCTTCAATAGGTTCGAACTTTTCGAGGCTAAAATCCAAGAAAGTATGTGAATGATTTTAAATGTTAGAATGACGCATGTACCAACTTAATCCTTGTATTTTCTAGATCATGTTACAATGTACTGTGGCGGGCCTATTAATGCATTGTGCTGGCTCCCTACACCGTATCTCAGATTAGACTGTAGACAAGTGTTAGCTGTTGCTGTTACAAATGATTTCGACAGCAGGTATCACATGAAGACAAACTACGCAGAACCAACAGCAGTACAATTGTGGGATTTTGGCAATTTGAAGAACAAGCATAGTATAACAATGCCTAGGTTAGATAATTTCTCAGTACTTGTTTATTTCTAAATAGCACCATATACATATTTATACATGTATTCTCATGTATCAAATTTTAAACTTAATGAATTTACTGAAGCATGAGCGCCTTAGGTGACAATAGTATATTTCTAAATACGTATCCTTCTTCGCATAAGCGGATCGTGAGTTTACGTCGTAGCTCGTAAGTTCACAATATCTTCCTGCGTTTATTATTGCCACATCTACTTTCTAGGTTGATGTACTGTATAGCATTGAACATAGGACCAGTTTGGCATATGGAGTGGTGCCCTTCTGGATGCTTTGATGAGAGTTCTTCAACTAACGGTAAAACATTCAACAGGTTGGGATTATTGGCTGTAGCAGGATCTGTCCCTGGAGTTCATGTGTACGCGGTGCCAAAGCTAAGTGAAGAAGACTGGTAAGTACCGTCTACTGATTTAGACCAGGGTTCTAAACTAAAACTATAGTTTTCTTGGTATATGATTTTTACTGCTGTTGAATATGTCACTTTCTGCAGGGGCTTGGTTTATACGACCAAACCTGTGTTGAAGCTGCAACTGAGCAATACTCAAGATTGTGGCAATGGAAATTATTACCCAACCAAAATAGCATGGTGCAAGGTGAGTAAACGAATTTTAAGATTAAGCGCACTCTTGAGACCCAAACTATATAAACTACGTCCATATATTCACCATAGCTATTTGCAGTTATGCTAGATCGCCTCTTTTAAGATGGAGTAGGTCTAGAGGTGTACCTAACGAACCTACTTATTCTCCAAGCTTGTCTGTCTCGTCCGTATCAAATTTCAAAACGCTCTGATAAACCGGTTAATTTATCAGTGTTGAACGATGCATAACGATTGAAATATCTGGACACTTTTATTCCTTTCTAGGCTTCCAGACACAGTATTTTAGCAGTAGGTTACACAAATGGTATGGTAGCGATGTTCAATTTGAATTGCAATTCATCGTTATTGAAGATTAAGGACGAGGACGAAGTAGAAGTGTTGCTACCATATAAATCTATACAAGCACATAAATTTGCTATATCAAGTAAGTAGAATAAAACAGTCATGATTGTCAGAGTTCGAATTTTATTTGATATGATTTATGGTTTTTACGTTTCTTCAAGATGCTATACAACTCGTACCAGTACAGTTCTTTATTGTCCAAATTTTGTCTAAATGGTGGTTGAAGCTTCTGCTAAAACTTCATGAAACAAATATATGAAAATTGCCTCAAATTGCAGGATAACTCGCGTAGTAGCGATCTATGGTTTTCAGTTAAAAGTTACTATGCTAATTTAAATGTAACGTTTACTAATTTTATTTTTACATAAGTGCTTCAGGTTTTGCATCACGCTGACGGTGATAGATGGTTATTAACTGGGGGTGCGGACAAAAGTTACGTCTGGGATCTGAAGAATGATACGTTTGTCAATATTTCACCGAAGAAGCACATCCTAGATGGAATATGGCTGACGCATTGGCTTTCAACTGTTACTGCTCATGATGATATAAACGTTCCTAAAGCTGGTAAGTAAAACAGAATCTTCAGTATTTTGCAGCATTTTCATATAAAAAATGATTTGGAACATTAGGATTAACGTTTATCTTGGCGCATCACTTTCTACTCGATTCGTATTTTCAACAACTTACTTTTTTTGAGTCAATGCCTTCACCCTTTAAACTAATACAATATATATATATATGTATATATATATATTATATTTACTGCATGAGCTTATAGTACTGTGTACTCTGCTCATCTCAATTATCATAATAATATATATATATATATATATATATATATATATATATATATATATATATAAAAGAAAATGATCATGCGGAGAAAGGTATATAACAAAAAGTAGGAAAATAATGAGCAAAATTCGCAAAAAGGAAAGTGGATTCGAGCAGAAAATAGGATAGGTAACCCGAGCGATACGTATTTCTACAAAGGTAGATACACATGCCCGCACATCCGGATATGGGTGTAACCTGAGGAAACAAGATGGAGAGGGAAGAAAACGACACACGAAGTCCACAACAAGAGCCAACCCACACAACAACAACCGGCCGCGTGGTTGTGGTTAGATGTCTCCTTGAAAATTCGAGGTCTTCTAGCCTTTTTATACTACAATATGTAGGTTGGCTCTTGTTGCGGACTTCATGTCCTTTTTTCCCTCTCCATTTTCGTTTCCACAGGTTACACCCGTATCCGGATGTGTGGGCTTGCGTATCTACCTTTATAGTTGCATATGTGCATTCATTACGGGCGTGATGAAGCCAACCAGCAGAAATACGTTTCGCTCGGGTTACCTATCCTATTTTCTGCTCGAATCCACTTTCCTCCTTTTTGCGGATTTTGCCCATTATTTTCCTACTATTTGTTATATAAGTTTCTCCGCATGATCATTTTCTTTTTGTAGATCCTTTGGGCTTGAAGTACCACAGCAAGTGGCTATAACCGGCCGCGTGGTTGTGGTTAGATGTCTCCTTGAAAATTCGAGGTCTTCTAGCCTTTTTATACTACAATATGTAGGTTAGCTCTTGTTGCGGACTTCATGTCCTTTTTTCCCTCTCCATTTTCGTTTCCACAGGTTACACCCCTATCCGGATGTGTGGGCTTGCGTATCTACCTTTATAGTTGCATATGTGCATTCATTTCGGGCCTGATGAAGCCAACCAGCAGAAATACGTATCGCTCGGGTTACCTATCCTATTTTCTGCTCGAATCCACTTTCCTCCTTTTTGCGGATTTTGCCCATTATTTTCCTACTATTTGTTATATAAGTTTCTCCGCATGATCATTTTCTTTTTGTAGATCCTTTGGGCTTGAAGTACCACAGCAAGTGGCTATAACCGGCCGCGTGGTTGTGGTTAGATGTCTCCTTGAAAATTCGAGGTCTTCTAGCCTTTTTATACTACAATATGTAGGTTAGCTCTTGTTGCGGACTTCATGTCCTTTTTTCCCTCTCCATTTTCGTTTCCACAGGTTACACCCCTATCCGGATGTGTGGGCTTGCGTATCTACCTTTATAGTTGCATATGTGCATTCATTTCGGGCCTGATGAAGCCAACCAGCAGAAATACGTATCGCTCGGGTTACCTATCCTATTTTCTGCTCGAATCCACTTTCCTCCTTTTTGCGGATTTTGCCCATTATTTTCCTACTATTTGTTATATAAGTTTCTCCGCATGATCATTTTCTTTTTGTAGATCCTTTGGGCTTGAAGTACCACAGCAAGTGGCTATAACCGGCCGCGTGGTTGTGGTTAGATGTCTCCTTGAAAATTCGAGGTCTTCTAGCCTTTTTATACTACAATATGTAGGTTAGCTCTTGTTGCGGACTTCATGTCCTTTTTTCCCTCTCCATTTTCGTTTCCACAGGTTACACCCCTATCCGGATGTGTGGGCTTGCGTATCTACCTTTATAGTTGCATATGTGCATTCATTTCGGGCCTGATGAAGCCAACCAGCAGAAATACGTATCGCTCGGGTTACCTATCCTATTTTCTGCTCGAATCCACTTTCCTCCTTTTTGCGGATTTTGCCCATTATTTTCCTACTATTTGTTATATAAGTTTCTCCGCATGATCATTTTCTTTTTGTAGATCCTTTGGGCTTGAAGTACCACAGCAAGTGGCTATAACCGGCCGCGTGGTTGTGGTTAGATGTCTCCTTGAAAATTCGAGGTCTTTTAAACATTTTATACTACAATGTGTAGGTTGGCTCTTGTTGCGGACTTCGTGTGTCGTTTTATTCCCTCTCCATCTTCGTTTCGTCATTTTACACCCGTGTCCGGATGTGTGGGCATGTGTATCTACCTTTGTAGTTGCATATGGGCAATCATTTCGGGCGTAATGAAGCCAACCAGCAGAAATACGTATCGCTCGGGTTACCTATCCTATTTTCTGCTTGAATCCACTTTCCTCCTTTTTGCGGATTTTGCCCATTATTTTCCTACTTTTTGTTATATACTCGTATATATCCTTTAATTTCTTTGGGTAGAAGGCAAAGTATTGCAAAAGTACACTCTTATAATTTAAAATCTCAAGCTTTCGAAGAATTTTTTCTTCATCGTCTGGAGTAAGTTGGCGTGATTGTTGCTGAAATTGTTTTTTAAACAACAGTGAAGGGAACACATAGTCGACGAATAAAAAACTGGACCGATGAGGTTCGATTAGGACGGAATTATTTTATTGTCGATTTATAGTCGATTTGCTTACCTATTTTGTATGGCATTGATGATTCCACTCATCCTGAAATTGTTTTAGGTGCTGGTGCAGGTCAGTTAAACTGTATTCGCAAGTTCCTTTCGGATACCGGAAGTTTGGTGACTAGCCAAACGTCAGTGAACACGATCTCATGCAGTGATTGGCTAAATTCTATCATATCGGGAAATCAACTTGGGGAAATACTCGCTTATTTTCCACAACAGATGCTTTTTAATGCGCAAGATGATAAGTGGCGGTCCAAGTATAAAAAGGTATGTGCCTCTGTGCATGTTTAATTAACTATATAACCTGTGTTTTTTATTATTGTAGGCTTTAGGTTACACGAAGTTGATCAAAAAGGGGAATCAAGAGAAGAAAGCAGATAATGAAATTGAGACTGCAGACATGTTAGAATATAAGAAAGCTGTAACTAAGTATGGAGTGGTATTCTGTGATTTGAAAATGGTAGGTAGTAAAAGGAACTAACTTGTAATTTTTGGAGTATCGTGGATATGTTTATTGAACACGTTCCAATTTCCCCGTGTTAACCATTTCAATATCTTTAAGATTTAGGATTTTCAAATTTCATCTAACAAAAAACTACTTAGTTTTTATGGAAAATGGAGCACCAGATGTATGGTGGACGCACTCATGGAATTTGCATAAATCTTTGAGGCTAGTGTGTTCAATTTTGCTTATTTCACACTTGTCTTTTTTTTCATATCATTGATTTGGTTCGAGTAGGAGCCTTAATATAAACTTTGCTGAAGATGATGGTGGGGCTCGGATCCAGTTCTTTTCTTCTTCCAGACACTTGGGTAACCCTGTTTGGTTGGGATTGCTCGAAGGACCATATACCTAATATTGATGTAAGAATTTGATAACTTTTTATTATTGGAGGACAACTTGAAAGGATTTACAGTAATAGCGGACAAAATTTGCTTTGACGTGCCCGGTTTTACAAATTGACGCCACATTGTTTTAATCTGTCGTCTACCCACTTGAGCTAACATAAGCTCTGTAAGTAACGTCATCTGCAGGTGAGCGATCAAATTATATAATAAAAGGATTAAAGTAAACAGATGTCCTGTTTTCTTTCCTCCACTGCGACCATAAACAACATATTTGTTGTCTTATGCTTTTTAGCAATTATCAGTAAGGATGGGTCTAGACATTTGAAGACAGATGACTGAAGGCAAACAAGATAATAATAATAAATTGCTTTTATTGCTCATGTAAGTACAGAAAAAGTACATAAATCTGATGCAGTGAGCAAACGGCAAGGTTCGCTTGATTGACAACCATTAGTTGTCAATCCGCGCTCTTGCACCTAACCAAGATAAACAGGTCTAACGAAAAACTCAATACTGTGATTTGCAACCTTTGCATATAACGTCAATGTTGATACTCCTAGAGTGACAGTGGGACGCCTACTCCGTGTTTGGCTGCATAGAAGCAAACGCTGTCAGTCAGGGGGGCCGGGAGACTGTAGTTTTCTGCTGTCATCGTAAGGGCTGGCAGTACAGCGATTGGCGAAACCATCCATAGGTGGCGTGGCATCTTTGATTTATTTTTCCCACAAAACTTTGCTCTTGAGATACCCCCATGGGAAAACATCCATTGAGGGCAGTTCTGATCGTGGCGGCCATGAGATATTATCAAAGCGAAAGATCAACTCTTCTGGAAACAGCTCGATTCAGTCTATAGTGACCCTTGCAGTTTGCATTGTGGCTTCATCTTGCATAAAGCACATAGGTGCGTTGTACGCAGAACGTTGTCTAAGCTGTGGTCTATTTGTGATATTTGCCGAAATACATTATTTATCGTTACAACTCGCATCTTTTCAAAGAATTATTTGCTTTGGTGATGTTCCATGGCCACCGCGATCACCATATCTGATACCCACTGACTGTTCCTGTAGGGTATCCCAAGAGCAACGTTTGCGTTAATGCTCCGAAGAATATTGCAGAAAAAATAAAATCTGGTGTTTCATTTCCAATCAAAAGATCTTTCCTAAAATGTGTAGTATTCTTTTCAATACTGCTCTGCGGATTCCAAAGTAGCGTATTTTTTAAATATTTCCAGATAAAAAGTATATAACTGAAAATCGGTTTATATTTTGACGTTAAATATTTTCAGGATAAATCGGAAGACCTTCCGTCAGATGCGCAAAGACTCAACAATAAACATCAGGAAATCTCTAAGCCGAATGTGTACCCTCTTCAAACCATAAATAAAATCAGTTTTAATCCCAATTGTCAAGCGAGTTTATACTATGCCACTGGATACCAGATAGGGTTTGTTAGGGCCAGCTACTTGAAATTCTTGGACAGTGATAAACAGGTTGTGTAAAAATATAAAGTATTTTACTTATAATAATTTACAACTTAAACAATGAAATGTACTCCCTATGATACTTGAGTTGTATGATGCTACTGATAACATTCTATATATCAGGAATACAGCAGCACAAATGATGAAATTGGCTAGATTACTGGATTGGCTCGTATGCTTCTCCTCCCTACATGTATGAAATTATATTTATATTATATTTGTATCATATTTTGCACATGGTATTCATGTGTATAATTATGTAATTGTGTAAATATCCTTAAGTGTTATGTTTTATCAAGTTGTTTTGTCTTAATTTTTATATTTTTGATGTATTATTCCATATTCTCCGTAGGAGTAAATAAAAATTCAAACATATACTATTCGTTTTATTTCATTTCGAGCATTTTTCAATTTTTTGTAAGGTACAGTTAGGTAGTACCCATTATGAAGTCGACTCATACCATACTGCATACAGGATGTTCCAAAAATCATGTTGTTTGAGTTGATTACGTGAGTGTGTGAAGATTAATCTAGTGTATTTGCGAAACACCAATGTGCCGAGTAGAATATGTCCCAAATCCACCTTACTAATGTTCTGACTAAATACAAATATTCTAACAGTATCTCAAAAGATGTGAGCTCTTGCTTTATATGAACGAGTGCAATTGTTCCCTTTCAGCTATCCAACCCCCAGTAGTAATGGAGGAGGTACAATTACAACTATTTTTTCTAAAAATATATTAAAAGCTAAAATCTATAGTTACAGTCAAAAAGGAATACTATCTATATTAAAGTGAAATATTCAAATTTAGTGTTCAATACAAACAGGGTGGAATGAGCGACTACAAAATCAAACAAGTTTAGAACTACCAAAACAAAATGATAAAAATACCGAGTACAGGTAAGCATGATCTCAGACAATATAGCGTTAAACACAAATTAACCTAAATGAGGCTAAGGCTTCAATACAAGTTATGCAAATAAAACCATTGGGTAAGACGTCAATGAATAAAACGCATAAGGATATCAAGCTATGCTATAGTTGTAGTCACCCTTCTTGGCGGTTTGTTATCAACGCCATAGGACATAAGTAAACAGATCGAGTCTCCGTACCATGGGCGGAACACTGCGCAGATTAATCTTCACCGCATCTGCTACTCTCTCCAGTATGCATGAAGTGGCTAACAGGGGACCGCTGTTTTCATTCTCTTTCTGGAAATAAATTTAGCCCGAGCTGTCGACCTTCTCCAGTGATCGATTTCCGGTCTTTGTACAATTTCATGTTGAAGATTGATAACAGGACATAACTCGTATTGCACGCCGATGTCCAGTAAGTTGTCACTTTGGCAAATATGATTGAAAGGCGCTCATACGTAATGACAAAGTTTTCGAGACGGAGACACACAACTACAAAACGTATGTCTTTGAGCTTACGGAACAAACGTTTACACACAGGGGTAGGTTGCATGTGTATGTATGAGGGAGATGAAGATATATAAAGGGATACTGGTGTTCTTACTTTGACCCGCAAGAACGGTGACTACAACTATAGCTGAGCTATTTGTTTAGGGCTAAGAAGTACTGTTCTCCACATTACCTCCTCACTCTATACAACCGTGTCGAACTTCGTGCATCCAGAACTGGCCGATACGATCGCTCCTTTATCCCTAGGATGTCGAGATGGTGGAACAATCTACAAGATGTTCTACTAACCTTAGGCAGTTCAAAAATCGGACCCTCGTAGCAGCCGTGGTACCCTGACATTTATTTAGGCTTCTGCCTACGCGGCTGCTTCGGTGTAATATGTCTTGAATTTAATGCCAGTGCTACATTTCGTGCTACAAAATGTTTGTGTTAAATACCATACAGCAATATTTAAGTGCATTACTCAGTGCCAAAAGGAAAATGCTTGACTTTCAATGCCACAAATATCCTTTCAGAATATGCGCCATCTAATGAGCGCATATATTCTTAACGACAAGGATATTAAGAAATCTAATCTGAAAAATACCATCAATCCGCTTATCACTGAAACCATTAAAAACCAAATCGAAGAGGAAAGAAACCCTATATTTGATGAGGCTGAAATATATTTCCAGCAGACGGCACTCCTCCTCATTATCTTCTTCCGGTTACGCAATCGCTAGACGACGAGTTTCTAGATAAATGGATAGGGCGAAGAAGTCCTATAGAATGGCCTGCTAGATCTCCTGATATGACACCATTAGACTTTTTTCTATGGGGCTATTTGAAATTCATTGTGTCTACTCCCCAACCTGAAAGTTTGGATGAACTTCGTCAACGCATCATCAAAAGCTGCCATGTTTTCTATATCCTATATCATTGTTTGGCCAATAACGGGTAACATTTTGAACACTTATTGGAATGAAATGTGATATTTTCGTGTGCTGTTGTTTTCTATTTGAGCAAATTAAGATAAATAAAGATTTTTCTAATCTTCTTGAAAACGATTCGACCGATTTTTAAAAAATCAAACAAAAATAAAGGACTTCAAAATACCTTTCAAACAAGCTATTAGTCGATACCCGTTGTCATTTAACATTTTTAAGGAAATGGCCCTGAGGGGCTTTTTGCTTAAAAAGTTGTCCCCCTTGACAAATCTTTTGAAGTGTTTTTTTCTATTAATCAGTGGTTTTCGATAAATCCATGGTGGGAAGTTTTTAAATGAACACATAATATACAGGAGATGCGACGAATTTAGTTTATACCCCTACTTTGAAAAGGTTACTGTCTCTTAGTTGGCGCTATAGCTGGCTATATATGTTAGTTTCTTATTTATTTACTCATTCTTTATATTGTGTTTTAGGAGTAAATAAATATTATTATATATAGCTACAGCGACATAACTGTGAGAAATTCGTAAAGAGGACGCGACTGTTTTTTATTTCGTCTAGATTTTTAGAAATGCGCGAATGTGACATTAGGGAGTTTTCGCATGCCACTTAACGTGCTGCGGTATTTTCTAGGCACGTTATTTTGACAGATACACATGCTCAGTTGTGGGTTTCATGATAGCGGGCACTAATTACGTTACCGCCTAGCGTAATTTGAGAACACTTAGCGCGAGGCGGTATATGGTCGTTTCGTGGATACCCGGAACCAAGCGGGCAGGCGATGATCGTTACGATTTGAGGTTAGGTGCCGTTATTGGGTGATTTTTGTATGCTGAGGGCGTCATTTACAATCAAGACTTCCGAAATTATCCTTAAGTATTTCTCAATCAGGTTTACATGATATCTTGCCAAATAATATTGTTGAGAAAAAGCTATCAACGAAGAATTAATGCAGTTAATGTTCGACATTTTTTTATAAATTACTCAACATGGCGATAACTCAAAAACTGTGCATATATGGTTTTCATAACAGGAAATGACCCCCATATCACTGCCTTTCATTTGATCACCATTTTTGGATACCCTGCTTATTTTACTACTGGAGGGAGTGTGAAATGAATGCAACACTTTCCAGAAAATCAATCATGCTTTAATGCGACCAAAAGAAAAAAATTATAAATAAAAATTACAATTATTTACAAAATAATGCAAATCGAAGTTATTTGTAATGCATTGAGTTCTTTACCAGTCATATGTATTGAACAAGGAATGTTCAACATTTCACAATAATATTAATATAAACAGCTATTAATACGATAAGCCACTAACTGAAGATATTCTGCAGATTTGGAATCATGCTATCTTTCTGTTCAACTTTTTTTGGTATGGCAATTCGAGGCAGATCTTGGATCTTCACTTCTTTCTTGAACAGCTGGCCCATGCTCCTGCCAATCAGCTGAAACAAAAATGACTATTTAGTACATAAATACTACCAAACCTGGCCAAGCTTTCCAATAAGGACGACTCGATGTTTGAACAGAATAAAACAGGTTGTGTGTAAGGTAAAAACGAAATCAATAAATTGTTTTAGTCAGAACTTTTGTGGAAATCTTGCTTCTTCAAAGAATGTGTAGTTGAGAAGTTTCCGCAGCATTTGTGTACTTTCCTAGCTTAATCTACTCATTTGAACTGACCTCATGTATAAAATTTTATACCTGTGTTGAACTTCAAGGTGATAACGATACGAGCTAACTGTCGAAAATGGTGGTTGCTATTTGAATCTATGAAGTTGACCTCCAAAAGGCATTGAGGTCAATATCATTTTAATCTTCTAGAACTCTTGTACTAACCTTTTTTTAGAAAAAAATGTGTAGTTGTCGTTTTCCGACGTTACAGCTGACCTACCAATATGACTACCTGACCTCATAAATTATTAAATCATATATAATAAAATAATAAATCTTTAGTTGATCAGGAATCTGTCTAAAAATGATGGTCGCTATTTAAATTTACTAATTTGACTTCTTAATGAGCTTTGAATTCATCATATAGGTCATCAACACACAGTTCTCTGATCTCCTGGAACCCGTGTAATACCACTTATTTTTTGAAAAAAAAAATGTGTGGTTATCAAGTTACCTATTAATTATGTCATCGTTATAGAATATTTAGGAGATATGGCCATTAAAACGTTATCTTTGATGACAGAGTTAATCCAAGATTGTTATCATACAAATCTGACAGTGTCATGTGTTTAAGTGTTGCGCAGTTTAGCCGGATTTTTCTGGAAGTATTCCTTTCGTATGCTGTTTTGTGTATGCTATTGCAAATAAACATGGTGTCTTGTACTCTGATGTGCTGTAGACGATTTGATGTGGATACCAAGAAATGGCTAGGCATAACGTTTCACAGGTTAGTATAGAACTAGAATTAGAGCTTCTTTAGTTGCTAAATTGCGACTGATGTACACAGACTTGTCAAGTGCCAAAATCACGTAACTCTTTTTTTACTATTTTGATTAGTAATTTTAATTTCTCTTTATTAATGGTAGAGTGTCCATTCCTAGGCCAATCCCTTTTTAATAATTTTCTTTTGGCAAATTTCATAGTTTATTGATTGTATAATTTCACACGTATTATATCTTTCCTTCTCAGCGACTCAGTATTGCGTTGAAATCTTTTGGACACTAATGTTATTGTATTATTAATGACTATCTCAGAAATGTCCTCATAAAATATCGTTGGTCCCTCGTAGAGTTGGTTCCGCCCATTGGCAATCAGCGCCACCTTGTGGTTTCTGCACCTACTAGCCGTATAGGAATATTTGATTCCTATCAAGATACCGTCTTTTAAAAATCTGTATGGAGAATATTTGGTTTACTATCAAGGTAACTTCTTTTAAAATCTTGCATGTACAGACGGGTCCAACGCCATTTTTTCTTTTCTTTCTACTGAGGTATGGTGTGGGCGTCGTTTCGTTAACTTCCAGATTCTGGGACCAAACACCAGTTTATGGAGTAGTACCTTTTATTTCTTCCTTATGTTTAGTTGCTTTGGTTTTGGTGCTACCCCGTCCATTTTCTAATGGGATTTTAAGCTTCAGCGGTAAGTTCTTTTTTGTATACCATCGGACCACGTCTATTAATGCATGTCCTGAAGAAGTTTGTTCTGTATCTGAGAACCACCATTCACACTTCTCCAGCTTTGTTTTGTAGCTGCCTTGTAGCTGTTTACAACCGATGTAGCTGGAAGCCACCCCTTCCCCTTGACAAAAAAACCTTTATGTGAACAGGTAAAATATCATTTTAATTGAGTATTTTATAGGTACTGATATATTGATTGTTGTTGACTGAAATTCTTAAAGTGTATTTGTATTTATTTGGCATTTTTCATATTCAAATACGGGGCAGTGCTACATGCCACCTTCTTTGGGCCTTACTATATTACAATGATCATGATTTTTATTTGTGAGCTTCCATAACTTTATTTTAGAACATGGGATAACTTTCTGAGGGTATATCACTTTAGTACATTTTTATCTTTTCTTGCCTTTGCTTTATTTTTTGTGTAGAAGAGAATGTAGATGGTTTTTCTTCAGGTTTCGAGTGTTTAAATCAGTAGTTTTGTCTCAGACAGAGAGTAAAGAGTAGATTTTTTCTCTCTAGGGTTTTTTATACTGTAGATTTTGGAAAGCGAGGCAAGCAGCCCCTACCTTGTGACATTCCTCACGTCACTGCCGACTGGTTTTTGACCTGAGGACATCTCGGCTGCGCCTAGAGCCGTAACTGGAAGAAGACCACTGTCCAGATAAGTCTAGGTTTAGGCGTTAAAATATTTGTAAAGCCTTCGTATGTGTGCCATGGTAAACGTTTTGCAGGCTTAAATATCACGGTCTAATAATCTCATTTGACAGGTAGTTTTGAATAATATCCTTTCTTTTAACTTGCACTCCAGTTTTATTTGGCTCTCTGTGTACAATCAATTAGGTTTTGTCATTACTGTGAGATTCTTTTCTTTTGTGTGAATGGTCAGGCAAAACAAGTTCCAATTAACACCTCGGGAATTTATGGCTTAATCCGTCAAGTCACTGGCGCTCTTAACCGCCCTATTATCCGCTTTATTGAGCTAAGGCCTAAATTTGCACGCCTCAGACAGCTGTTTTGCATTGATGGCCCTTAGATGGTTTATCAATTGATTAATTAATCAAAAAACGGAAAGACGAATCATACCACCATTTCCTCTTGTTTATAAAAAAGGCGTGGCAGAGTGTGAAGCCTGAGCCTGGCCAAAATGATACAAATCTGTCATCATTGCATCCGCCCCTGATGCTGTTTTCAATTGATACAGATATTCTACTAGCACCTCTTTAGATTCTATCTCTGTGGTCTGAACCCTTGTATGAAAGTTGGTTCCTATGCAGACTTTCGAGCTGATTACAAATGGTGGGCGATATTTGAAACCACAGCCAGGTTATTACCTAGGTCATATTAGACACCACCAATACATTTTTTGCATCTGAAACGTTTGTAGAAGCTTTTGGTTCCAAAAATGCTTGGTTAAGTTTACGAGGCGGTCAAAAATTTAATATATATGTCGAAATACTCTTACATATCTTTGTACGATAAATATATGATTAAAAAAATATACTTACATTACCAGTTAGCTTCTTGAACAAGTCCTTTTTGACCTTCTCCACCTTGTTTCCCTTGCTGGTACTGCCAGAAATCCTTTCGTCCAACTTCTGGAGGTCCACCGGATTCACTCCCGGTATCTGTTGCATAACGGAGAGGACCTCCAGAAATGATGGTCGTAGAAGTTCGTACACCTGAGCACCCAATGTCATCAGAGAACCCTGGTTGGCTTCGTGCTGACCGTGGAGAGTTAGCGCGTTCAAGATGGCTGCCATTATGTGAGCAGCCATTTCGCCGTTTAGGGATTTGTCAGATGCCAGTTGCCGGACTATTGGGGCTGGAAACAAACGAAAGTATTTAATGAATTCTGAAATATCGGAATATTGCTATTGTTATGGAATACTGAAAGGAAAATCGTTGACAGGATTTCATCGTAGACCGTTTAACATTCTCCATACCCAAAGATAGAGCGGTCATACCGGTTAGTTCGTGGTTCATCTTCAATTCACTCTCTCCCTTCTGAAAATGCCTTAAACCACCAAAGACGGAAAACTATGAGTTTTCTGAGAAAATAGGCAAGTTGTAAGACGTCTAAAGGAGAGAAATGACATTAGGGACATTTCTCGCGAAGCGGGAAACAGAAAGTCAGGATTGAAAAAATCCGTTCATATTGTTTATTTGATTTTACGGAATTCATTAGGATTTTTTGAAATGTTAATTCCGATTTTGGGCCTTTCTTTAATTTCAAATTCGATTTTTTATGCAAAAAATTCTATACAAAACACTATGTTTGATATAATAATGTAATACTTTTCAATTCGAAAAAATCCCAATTTGAACTACAACCCATAACGCAGTGAATCAACGTAACAAAAAATCGTGATTTTTCTTTTACGCCTACTATATATGCAAACAAACCCAATGTGAATGAATTTTAAAACCTAACTTTTTTCGTTGCCCGCTCCACGTGGAATGCCCCATTAGCTCCAATCTCTCCCTCAACCATGTTGGGAGAGACTTGCACATTCTTGGGGATGTTGATAATATTGAGATTAGTAAGTAGTTTAATTCCCTTTTAGTTCGAGATAATCCCAAAATTAAATAATCCACTCACCAATAAGAAGCGTAACCTTCAACGACGCGTTACTATCGATCCACGCCAAGGCTCCAAGCACCGTCAACACAATCGAATGACACGTCTTGTCGCTGCGCAACAGTATCAAACCTAAATCAGAAATGACCTCTGTTGTGATATTGGACCTGGTGGGAGGCGGCGTGGGAGAGTCCATACTGTGCTCCTCGGTCTCCATGGATTCACCTCCGGCATCTGCCGTCAGGCTGCCTCCCACCAGTGCTACCTTCAGAAGATCTAGATATTCGCGCGTCAACGCGCGCGTAAGGATGTCTTCAAGTACTTCTTGCGCGTCGCCGTTGTCCTCTTGCGCTTCGCGGTTGCGGAATTCGATCACTTGTTGCCATTTCGCGTGCAGTCTTGAAAGAACTGAAACGATAATTTGAGGATGAAGTATCTAAGTACAATTAGCAAAAGCTTAAAAGCCCTAGTTACAAAATGGTAGCAATTGCCACTTCTATACAGAGGTCATCATGTACAACTACTACATTGCTACATATAAAAGGGAATTATAAAAGTTTTGCAATATGACTTAACAAACGGACCCAGGAGGATTCATGTTACTGCATGTTGAGACATATCCTTGAATAGTAGCCGCCTGCAGCCCGTCTGTTGATTAAGTTGTTCATTCGTATTCACAGTGTAGAGGGCGGACTATGGCATCGTAGTCACGTAGTGAGATAAGGGCAGTTTTACGACTATATTCAGGTGGTACAGAGAATTCCAAAGGGACAATTTCACTCTGGAGGACGCTGAGAGGGAAGGAAGGCCGCGAACGTTAGTAAAAGAGGAAAACATTACTGCTGGGAGGAAAATGCTTGACGAAGACCGGAGACTGACATACCAGCAGATAGACGAGACCTTACATAACAAAAGCGATCCGGCGCACCCGTGCAAAGCCAGATGCAACAGCGTTGTGCGCCGTGCAACTTGTCGGCTCGGGTGCGGTCGGAGTTACTCGGTTGGACCAGGTAGGGTCCCACGCGGAGATACGCAACGCGAATCCGTTTCTCCGCGCGCTTCAGGGCAAGTAGCACGAGGTAGTGAGGAGGGGAACAGAAAACGGATTGCGAGGAGACATAGAGACAGCGGCGCGAAATTGGGGAGAGTGGAGAGGGATTCGCACTCGGCCGCGGCTGATTTGCACCGAGCACCGTGCAATGCATCCGCGCGAGCACCCTGTTCAGCCCTGTATAGACCTTCATACACCAGTAATTGATTCAACTCTACATGACCATTTACACGTAAGGAAGCTTTGTTCTCTCTGGATACCGCATAGTCTGACGGAAGAGCAGAAGACTCGTCGTACGACTTGGTGCCGAAAGATGCTGAAAATGTTCGATAAAGGACCATCTCGGTATGTGAATAGTATCGTGACTAGTAACGAGATTTGGCTCTATTATTACGATCTGCCGACAAAGGCTCAAAATAACGTAAGGGTCCTTGATGATGAGGATACACTGTCAGAAAATCCCGATCTGTTAAGAAAAAAATTATAGGTGTAATTTTCAAATCGAGCGGGATTGTGGACAGTGTCGTTTTGGACACACAGAGGACATTCACAGCTAAGCGGTACACGGAACAGTGCCTGCCTAAAGTCATAGAGTCTATGAAAAACCTGCGGCCAAAGCCAAAAATGGACACTTGTTACCTCCACTAGGACAACGCTCCAGCTCTTCGCGCCAAAGCCTGCACCGAGTATTTGACCACTACTAGACTAAAACTTACTGAGCACCCTCCTTACTTACTGAAGCTACAGGAATGAACATATTCCAGGTCATTGGTGTTTTTCGTAATGAGGGGGCTCTAACACCTACGTTTGGAAAAACAACATCCCAAGATTGCCGCTTTTTTATGATTTTACGAAGTAGAAAGATGTTATTTTTTGAGGATCCATACTTTTAATAATATGGAATATGCAAGCTTTTTTGGTATTCTTTGTTGTTAATATAATGCCATAAACACATATTTAATTCATAGGAATGTCAGTATTTGTTTTTTAATTAAATACCTAAAAGTGCAATTCCAATGACGATGATACAAAACGCATTCTCGCACGCTTCGCAGTGACATCTGAACACACTGGTTTGTCATGTTATTCTATGTTTGGTTAATCTGCTGTCAAGTTTTGAAAGGTTCTGTTTTTCTTTTGTTGTTTTTAGAAACGCTGACTTGGCGATGAAATTATTCTGCTGGTGGCAGCACGTTCCCTATCAAAGGGTGTTGACATCTATGTTGAAAAAGGAGCATAGCCCGTTGTAGTTAGATAGCTCAGTGGTATATTCCGGGTCAACCAGCACTCTTTGGAACTGATCAAACTGAGGTTGACAATCAATGACAGCGGCATAGGATTTGTTGCTCACTTGCCAACATCGTAACGTCACGCCAATACCGTGGCGTTCCGACATTTTAAATCTGCCGCGTATTTTTCCAATTTTTTTATCAATTATTACTCGTAATTTGATAGTATGAAATACGGTTGAAGGTGGCTTTCTGTAGCAATATAGACTGTAAATAAAAATAAATAACCAATATTTCCCATCCCAAATGCGATTAAAATTATAGGCATATACTTACTTATAGGAGAGATATGAGCCATTATAGGTAGAACCACAGCCTCGTAGTATGGTGCTGGGCACGAGTAGATGAACTGTTTCAGGTACACCCTTACTATTGGTCTAATTTTATAATCTGGGATATACTGTAAAAATACAAAATCATCGTACAAAATATGATTCGAGGGCTGGGGATGTAGCATAAAAAAGTGTAAGACACTGATGAACATTGTTTAAATTACTCTAGTTTGTCATAAATTCATATTAACTTAGGTATAGAAGAGTTATGCTTAATACTTACTTGTAAGTAAGAGAGAACATTATTGATAATGGCCAATGATAATTCTGGAATACTGTACAAATCTCTGCCTAAAGAAGGACCCACAGATCCCATCATATGGTAACAGCTCTCGTGTAAACCTGTCAGGAACCTTTGCATTCTTTCCAGTCGACTCTGTACCACCTGGAAATATCATCATTCAAATTAGCTAGAGTAATCACCACGAAACCTCTACTAAACAAGCTTATGGAGCTTAATATTTGACACGTTGATCCTAAATATGATACAAGTGTTTTGGAGAATTTCATTTTATACTGTAGTTACCTGTGTTTCACATTCAGAAACAGCATGTCCAATCAGACCTAATAGATTCATTTTCTCAGTCTCCTGCATTGCTAAGCACCCTTTATAGCTGTCATGGATAAGATTTTGCGCTTCCACCGTGAACAGTTCATTGAATATCCGTATCAAAGACAAAATGTGGGGCAGAAGTGGAACAATGTGTGGAGCTGCAGGGTTTCGACATACCGGGTTGCCGGATTCAGTTAGTGATACCACAAAACCACCTGAAATATGGAAGTGTCACAATTTCTCATAACAAACTATTTCTCACGTCACACAATTAAATATACTATGGAACGGGGAGTTATCTCCATAAATATGTCGCTTTGCTCCATTTTTGAATATATAAATCTGTGCTGCTTCGAATGCTGTGGCTTCCATCATACAGCAAAATATTGTACAAAACCAGGATGGGCATACAGCAGAAGTTTTCAATACGAGAGAAATGGAAAAATGTTGGAATTGTAGTGAAGTGAACCAAAAGGACAATTTAGGCTTACCAATCAATCATGGATATTTTGATATAAATTGTGAAGTCTATAAAAATAGAGCATGAGAAAAGAACAAAATAATAACATAAGTGAATATAGTTGTAGTTACCGTTCTTGGCGGTTCAAAGTAAGACTACCAGTATCCCTTTATATATCTCCATCTCCCTCATACATACACTTGCAATCTACCTCTCTGTGTGAACGTTTGTTTGGTAAGCTCAAAGATATACGTTTTTTAATTGTGTCTCCGTCTCGAACACTGTCGTTACGTATGAGTGTCGTTCAATCATATTCGTCAGAGTGACGACTTACTTGACATCGGCGTGTAACTGAGTTGTGCTGTTATCAATCTTCAATATAAAATTGTACAATGCCCGGAAATACGATCAATCGAGAAGGCCGACAGCTCGTGCTAAATTTATTAGAGTATTTCCAGGAAGATAATGAAAACAGCGGTCCTCTGTTACGTACTTCATGCGTACTGGAGAGAGTAGCAGATGCACTGAAGATTAATCGATCTTATTTCATATGGTGTTGATGGCGTAACCGCCAAAAACGGTGACAACAACTATAGCAATCAGCCGGCCGGCCGGGCCGCGAGTTCGAATCTCGCCTTCGCCATGGATGTTGTGACGTCGTGTGTTTGTCGTCCATAATTATAGAAATATATAAAATATCCAACCTAGTTTCTGGCTGCATGGCCTAGTCCTAAAGCCAAAAAAAAAAAAAAAAAAAAAAAACTATAGCAATTTACATGATTCAGACTTGCGAAAAAAATTACGTCTAACTAGTATTTTGTGCAAAGTGTCATCAACATCGGTAACACTATGAACACAAAATATAATGAATTAAGGCCAGTAAAGGTACTACCAGATATTGAGAAAATGTTAGAATCGATGGTTCATGACCAAGTATTGGAATTCATAGAAGAAAACTAATTTTAGTTAAAACCCAAGCAGAAGGAATTTTCTACAGAAACAAGTGTGTAAATAGTGACGGAAAACTGAAGAAAGCAATTAATACTGATAGGGTGGTGATATCTGTATTCCTTGATTTCAAGACAGAATTTGAAACAATAGATAGGGCCATACTGTTAAGTAAATTGGAAACATGGTGTATCTGGAAACGTGTTGAAATGGTTTTTCAGATAATCTGACCAACAGGATGCAAGTAACTAAGGAAAATAACGTTATTTCATCAAATATGAAAAACCATTTTGAAGTTTCCCAGAGTAGTATCCTAGAACCACTTTTTTCATCTTGTATGTAAATGATTTGCACAGTATCCTAAAAAAATACGTATACGTAAATATTAGTGGCAAAAACATTGATTTTATGGATTTTTTCAAATAACCCGGCATAACTTTCGCGAGTATGTTGAATTTTGAACTACATTAAGAAAAAAATATCAGTAAAGTTAGTAGTAACGTAGGCTATATATAACGTACTCGTATTTCCGAGAGTTTAACTCTATACAGGGTGTCCGCAAAGTTGGGGTTTTCCTTTACACGACGTGTAGATCTTGAAAACATAAGCAATTTTTCTTAGTACCATATACACCAATGTCTTAAGGGAACCGAGATAAAGGGCTCTGCAACATCAAAAATATCTGAATACCGTCCTGTAGCCGCGACTCGCGACATCCCCGACTGGTACTAGGGCACTAGCTCAACCCGACGACAGAACTGAGTCGGGGTCAGTGTGTCAGGTCAGTATGCAACCTTCAACCGACGGTTACGGTCACGCGTGTAGAGGTAAACGAACCCGTATAATCGATTGCGTTTTAAAAAACAACAAGCACTAGAGACGTGGCTAGAGAAGTGCAAGTATCAAAAACTAAAGTGTGGCAAACGCTGCGTGAAGAGGGGCTGTATCCGTTTCACGTCCAACGTGTACAAGCCCTTCAACCTGACGATTTTCCAGCAAGAGTGCGGTTTTGTGAGTGGTTGTTGCATCAACATGACAATAATCCGGACTTTTTGAAGTGCATATTGGTGACAGACGAATCTACGTTCACGCGTAATGGGGTGAATAACTTTCGCAACACTCATGTTTGGTCAGTAGAAAATCCGCACGCTGTCCGTCGGGCACATTTTCAACAAACATTTTCTGTGAATGTTTGGGCTGGCATGGTGAACGGTATGCTCATTGAACCATTTATTCGCCCAAATCGATTGGACGGGATGCAATACCTAGACTTTTTACGCAACATTTTGCCTTCCTTGTTAGAAGATGTGCCATTAAGTGTAAGACAATCAATGTGGTTTCTGCACGATGGTCATGCACCACCGCCGGCGTCTGCTCGGTAGCGCATCAGCTGATTTCATTTTCTGTTGGAGCGGTATGATTTCGGGCAGAGACGTACTTAGCCCTTCTCGTCAACTGGAGAGTGAATACTTTTTCTTTTATTTTTTTTTACTTGGTCGCCCTCGTTTCACTACACATTACCTTTGTTATTTCAAGGGTAGTTGTTTCTGAAAAGGAAAACCCCAACTTTGCGGACACCCTGTACAGTAAGAAAATTATGGTAATGGTATTATAAATGATTTTCTTACTGTATAAATACCATTGTACTGCCAAATTTGCTGTTTCCAAAGATTACAGATCTTACAAAATAAATGTATGAGGATAATACGAAATAAAAATAAATACGAGGGGGGTATATTTTGAATGCGCATTAAAACCGATGCAGTTAAAACCGGCAACAGTGCACTATTAGAAAGAGCAGTCCTTTATTAGTAAGTCGCCGCATACAGTGCATTTGCAAGCGTCTTACAGATCACGTGGTGTAAAACATGGAGTTGTCTCGAGAGAGTTATCGCGTTATGATTTACTATGACTTTAAAGTCGGTTTAACTAAACATCAATGTATCGAACGGTTACTACAGGCATTTGGTAATGAAGCTGCGTCCCAGGCAAGTGTGTTTCGCTGGAATGCCGAATTTAAAAGAGGGCGTGTTTCATTGTCTGATAAAGAACGTAGTGGTAGGGCATGTTCTAGTCTAGTGTGATTCCAGAAAACATTGCGAAAGTTCAGCGGCTAATTGAAGATTTTTTCTGCACATATGTGACTATAGAAGCAACTCTTGGGGTGGGTTCCGTAACAGTGCACACCATTATGCATGATCATCATTCACAAAAAGTTGTTGCAAAGGTGCAATCCTGCATCACGACAATGCCTTAGCCACACTGCCCAACTAACTGTAGGCTTTTTACGCGAGTGCCACATCAAAATGCTAGAACATCCGCCTTATTCACCAGATTAGGAAAAATTTTCGTCCGAAGAGGAAATCGATCAAGCAATTAATCAGTTTGTTGAAGGCATTCCAAAAACTGACTAGTTAGAAGCATTTCATTTGTGGAAGGTCAGGCTACAGAAGTTTATTGATGATGGAGGAGAATACTTTGAACGTAAATACACTAGTTTTCAAAAAATAGTTTTTAGTTTTCATGTAACTCAAAATATATAGCGTGGTCCTCGTAAATGCCAATCAATAAAATGCTCAGTATCTTAAAATTGCTCAACATCAAAAATTTCAATTAATACCTAGTCATGATTTTGATTTATAAAATGAAAAATAATTTATTGCTATCATCTCTATCTGCACTAAATTCTGTAAATGCCTACCATCATTTTTATAATGCAAGTGTGATAGGCATGGGAGAAACTTTTACAATTAAATTCTGTTTGAATGTTATTTGCTCTTTGCTTCCAGCATTTTAGTTAACTAACGTGGATTTTTATTAGCTATTTCAGTTTGAAATTTAGACTTGGAACATTATTCAAATGGTGAACATCCTACCCATAATCGATTATAATCAACCAATAGTTGTGAGATACGAATTTTATAGAAATACAAACAATTGAATTTCAAAGTGTGCATCAATATTGTTTATATAACCTATGACAGATCGATCATCACTAGCGGTTTGCCTCATTGTGCTGATGAGACCTAGGTTATGGTCAAAACTAGGATGTCCACATCCAAAACGATATGGATAGTGGAGAATATACACTAAACTAAAATACAAGCAATGAAGCCATATTGTATAAAACATCTTTTTTAACCTCCATAAAGAAATTTGATAGATTATATTCTCACCTCTTGTTGCTCTCTCGGGATCGTCTGGCCAAGAACATCTTTTTATTACTCCTAAGAAGAGATTAACACAGAAAAAGATATTGCTTCGATTCTGACCGCAAATATCTTCAGTATTGTCCGGAGCGGGAGGTTTGTCCAACCCTACAGACGAAATAAATTCTACAGCACCCCTTAAAGCACCTGCAAATAGAATATGCATTGTTAAACAAGAATGTATCAATACAAGAATTTTTGTCTTATTGAACTTTTGAAATGTTGAACCGACAGAAATAGTGTGATATTTCGACGTTTGTAGAAGAGATGATGGAAAGAATAGAAGCAATGATGATTCTGAAATATAGTGGATGATTATGTTACTGATGGTGTACTATACCTGAATTAACAATATCTAAAAATAGAGTATTAGCTTCTCTTAGAACTTCTCCAACAAAATTGCTTTGCCTATCATAGTCTCCAAAATGATTAGAGATCAGGAGTAGTGCCTCTTGAAGAGTAACCTAAAAAATATTAGACAGTTATAAAGAAGTCTGTTCAAGTTGTAATATGCATTTTCAATTCTCTTGAATTAGATATTTGCCTTACTAAAATAAGTACTTAATATAATTATGTAGACAACAATTTATTCTTTAACTAGTAAGCTTACTTTTTCTAAACAAGTTAAATGCGCAGGACCATCAGTTCTGGATAAACTTTCTACTGTTGCTTTGATCTGGTCGAATACTGGCAACAACAGCAAAGGATACTTATTGCCTATCTTCACCATCAGTGAAGCAGCATGGCGGCGGACATTTTTCAATGCCCGAGACCTTGAGTTTATCGACTGACCTTCTGGTGTATAGATTAATGTAGAGAATATTTTGTCGAGCACCTGTGGTAGGAGAGCAGCACCAGACGCCGCAACTGAGTTCACTGAAACAAACAAAATATACATTTTATTTAAAAAAAAAATACAGTTACACTTTGCCAGTTTGCAGCATAGGTCTGTCAAACATTGCAACGAGAGGATTACTTGTGCCTTACACAAAAAAAACAAAAATGTCAAACCAATAGCGATCCTGTAGCTTATTATACAGGGTGGCCGGTATGTAACTGAGTGGTTTGTATCTTGGATATTTGTGAAATGAAATAATAATTCGTCGTCCATTTTTTCTTTGTTAATATTTTATTTAAACTTGGAAATTATGCATGAAAAATAATATCAGAGAAATGTCCGCCTCTAGAAGTCACGCAAACCTGATCCTTCTTGATTACATTTTCCACCAGGAGGAATATTTTCAATCGCTTCCGTTTTTGTTCTTCAGCTGCTCTACTGTATTTGGTTTGTTGGAATAAACCCTATTTTTCAAAAATCCCCATAAAAAAAAGTTAAATCAGGTGGTCTTGGTGGCCAGTTGACATCACCAAATCGAGGAATGAAACGTCCCGGAAATATTGTTCGCAAAAGATTCATTGATTCGCTAGCTGTGTGACAAGTTGCTCCGTCCTGCTGGAACCACATGTTTTGCAGATTAAATTGTTGGATTTGAGGAGCCAGAAGTTTTGCAGCATATCACGGTAGCGCTCGCCAGTGACAGTAAGATAATTACCTGCAGCGTCTTCAAAGAAGTACCGCGTCTTCAAAGAAGTGAGGTCCAACCTCCATACCGAACGCCGCACCAAACTGTGACTCGACGAGGATGTAGTGGTCATTGATGGATGACACGAGGGTTTTCTAATGCCCAGATACGACAATTCTGCTTATTAACAAATCCGTTCATATCAAAGTGGGCTTCATCGTTCATTATCAGTTTCGGTAAAAATCGTTATTTTGGGTATTAAGCTGCAATATTGCATGACTGTATTGTCGGCGACTTTCATGGTCACTAGGCTGTAGTTCTTGGGTTAACTGAATTTGTATATGTAATTTCCAGTATGGGTAATTAAGTGTATTTGAGATAAGAACCTAATGTAATTATCATCAACACATACAACTTACAGCTTAAACCTCCAGTAATGCCATTTCAGAAGCTGATTTTACATAACATTAGAGCCTAACACTGATAACTAAAGCCTCATGACGTTTAGGCAACACATACAACTAAGTGCTAAGTGAACTCTTGTAGAAAAACCTACATAATGTCAAAAAAAAACAGCATAATGTCAAAAAAAATCGGCATAATGTTACTTTTCAAGATACGTGATACCCGTGTCGACCAACATTATGAATTAAAGCTACATCTTCACTAAACAACCTTCTCCCAATAATCTTATACAATTCTCTCGTTCTTTTTGAAAAAGGCGAGGTATTTTTGAGAAAATACATTTATACTGTCAAGTCGACAGTCAATATTATCGTTACTTAGGAATTGCATGTTTGAGGTGCAGGTAGTTAGGAAGAAAGCGAAGAAACGTCCTATTTGCATGGAGATGGTAACCCAAAAAAAAGTATGAGGTCGAGCCGAAAAACATTTATTGCGGGAAGCTAAAAATTCGATAATGTGAGTTATAGTCAACTTTCGAAAAATTTGAGATATCACTTATTTTAGAATAGTAAAAAGATCAAAAAGATGCATAGAAAAATTTCCAAGATCAAAAACTTTGCTAAAATAACATGACTTCCTTTGCTCACCTTGTATAAGTGTATAAGTATAACGCAACTGTCCACCAGTTTTTATACACGTTAAGGTCAAAATACCCGTGTTAATAAATGCATCAACACAAGAATCCTGGTATCCTAGTCCCGCTATCACCCTCATAAACCCTAGAAGTATGCGAGGAGTGCCCCCACAACAGTATTTCATAAACCATATGCGAGTGAAAGTAGCAATAATCAGATTTCAGAACGACATTGAGACACGCAATATTAACTAGACTGCGAAGGGCAAATACACTTTTACTAAGTTTGGTGGTCAAGTTCAAGCGACTGTCCAGATGAAAGCCAAGAGATTTTACATAGATAATGTTATCATGATATCCCAATGAGAAATCTATTGTTTGTGTTTTTTTGTGTTTGTTTGAGACTAGTCTATATGCATAGAACCAGTTTTCAATAAGCCCAACATTCATTGCAGATTGGTTAAGGTCTCCGAGTTTGCTTCCACTGCAGATTTAGCAGTAGACATTGAGTGCTGTATTTGAAAAAGTCATTAATAAAAATTATGAACAAAGTGGGACATAGAATGGAACCCTGGGGCACGCTTAACCTGACTGTCTGAACGTTTGACATTTCTTTGTCCAATGCTACATACTGTGATCCGTCATCTAGGAATGAAGAATTTTTTTCCACGACTAAACATGGGAAACACAGTCAAAAGCCTTCTTTAGGTCGAAAAAACTTGCCCTAGCGACTAGTACTCATTCATATATCTATAATATATGATCGAATTTATAAAAGAACTCAGCCGCAAAGAGATGACGCGGCTGCCATGCAACGTACCAGTGCATTGCCAACGGCTCCCATTTAGCGTCCATATAGCATAAGAAAAATGCGCCTTGCACTCTAGACGTTAAAAAGCGCGGCCCTTACAACATTCGCATAACATATCACTGAACTAAAGTGCTAAGATCTCTAAAATCTATTGGTGAGTGATGAGAATATATCTTACCTGTTGGCGCCATTTGACCAGTGGACATACTCAGGAACACAAATAACGCTGATATGCATGTTAACAAGGTCGACAAAATAAGCGGATCCGCAGGTCTGTAGGACAGACACGCCTGTAACAGTCTCAATCCAGCAGCAACGGAAGGTCGTTCAGCCGCTTGTAGAACTCTGCTGAGGATGCTCTCCAGGAAATTAGCTACAGCCTCCCACTCTTGGAATACAGGATCCGATGTCGTCAGACCTACTACGCTATTCGGTACTTGAAGGCACTTCAACAGCCACTGTTCCACGTAGTTGAAGGTTACTAGAGGAGCAACTACTGTTGCTTGCCTATAAAAAATTAAAAGTGTTGGATTCGCATACAACGCTTTGAAACTGGGAGATTGATGAAGTCAGTCTGTATATGACATTTTGTACTTTTAACTTTTAGCCTTACGTCAGCGTCACTCTTACCAGATAAATGTAAAATATACGACCGACAATCGCAACGATGTGGCAGAGTTGGCTGCGCTTTGTAAGTAAAAAATTAAAAGCCAAAAAAATCAACAATACAACCTGTTCACCAAAATGAACTACTACCTGTTTCTATGTTTCTTTCGAGGTAAGGTCGAGGAATTTTGACAGATCCAGTATAATTGTTAAGATTTTTGTTGTCCTCCACAATATCCCAATCAATCCAGTTATTTTTTGGTGGTGTTTTAACAGAGTTCTACTTAAACGACATGTCGTATGATATGTCACAAATCTTGTTAAGTGAATCCTAACTGTCATCAATTTACAAGCCTTGCAACTTTCATGTACCACTTGAGGTAGCAAATGTGTTAGGCCCTCTTTTGGTTAAACAGCAGTTGAGAACTTTGATGTCGTGAAGAAGAACTATGCACGCTAGTTTAGAACATTGCTCTAGCTCCTAAGTCGCATCTGGTCCAGCCAGAACAGTTTAGACAGTCTATTGCCAATTCCAAGGTCAAAAAACTGTAAAAGGATTGAGATGATGTCATAGATTTTCACACTTTGACAATGATGACCACTTTTCCCAACTTCAAACCCCAAAATGGCTTTTTAGTTAATTGTGAATCTCTACATGTTCACAATGCGCTGCTCCGCGGTTCATCCCTTAGAATGCAAGGGTATGAGAAAAGAAGTACAATGGGAGGATCAGACGTCAACAACATCACCCATATGATCGGCTGAAGGAAACATTATAACACTAAAATAATAACGCTAATAAAATAACGATAAAAGTTTTGCTTTGCACGTTGAATTGTCGCGACAAAAACACGTGAATACCAATGCAACTTTTCGCACATTTAGTCACTCTGTGTCTTAGCACAGGCACTTTTTATTCGATTACAATGTGCTTTAAAGCACTGGGTAAAGGAAGGTAGAGATTACATTATCCTCAAAACCGAAATTAAATTAGACAAAAGGTAGTATTAAAATAAGTGCTCAAATGAAGTGACCATTAAATGAGTTATGCAGTTTACATTATCATGTTACTTACCTGAAAGAATCCAACATATCCGAACGGCACCTATAAAAGAACGCCGAAAACTCCTCTTCGCTATCGAAATCAATCTTCGCATAGAGGGCGCCTTCACTCACATCACTGTTACCTTTACCGGCCGGGTAATTGAATTTGACAATCTTTGGCGCGGTGCACTGCACCCATTGGGGAATATAAGATAGGAAAACGGGATCTCTCGCTACGTGCTCATTTTTCAACATGCTGTTCCATAACGGATTCGTCAAGTGAGCCAGCACTAAGCTAGCCTGGCTGCTGTATGCCAGAATAGCTTCCAGGAACAGGCTGAAGTTGTTGGGGCGAGAGATGCTGTCTTTGCCCCATAAGGTGCACAGCTGAGTCGTTAGGCCGCCTAGAACCTTGAAATTAAAAAAAATCATCCAATAAAAGAATCTGGATCATACAATTTTACCTATCATTTCAATACTTTTAAAATGCAAAGATAGAGAAATCAACTGTTTATAATGAAGTGACTAATTACAGTGAAAGCTCTCTTAACGGGCAGCTCTAATAAGCGACCATCTTCCTTAAGCGGCAAAATTTTTTGGAACCGATTTTAGTCCTATATTTTAACATAGAAAGTACACTTCAATAAGCGAGCACTCTAATAAACGGACGCGGGTAGCAATTTTTGCACGTAGGACGAAATACTATCTCCTATAAGCGATCGCGAAGCTCTAATAACCGAGCAAATGAAGTTTAACCATTACTTTAATATGGCCATTCGGTGATTTCCCGCGAGGTTTTGGGGAATTTACTGTATAACACTTTTAATTTATAATAATATGCCGCCGAAAAAGCGAATGTTGACGCTAAAAGACAAGATGGAAATTGTGAATGTTATTGATAAGGAAAAATTATCAACTCGGGCTATAGCATTGCGATTTACTATAGGAAAGACAAAAGCGACGTTGATTGCAAAAAATAAGGAGGATATCCGACGTTTGTGTCAGTCTGAAGTAAATGAACAACAATAAAGAAGTTTTTGTAGGACTGAAGGCTTAACGATAAAGCATGTTTTGAGTGGTTTATTAGTGCTAGAAATCGAAGAATACCCATACCTGGGGGGCTTGTAAAAGAAAAAGCAAAGAAAATTGCACAAAAATATGGTTATCAAAAGTTTAGTGCATCCGATGGGTGGCTTCAAAAGTGGCTTAAAAGAAACAATGTTAGTTTTAGATGCATTTCTGGTGAAGCGCCCGATGTAAATCAAGAGACAGTCGATGCATTTATAGAGAAACTTCGTTCATTGCTTTTGGGATACTAATGTGAAGACATTTACAATGCCGACGAAAGCGGTCTATATTTTGGTGCGCTTCCGGATACGACACTGACTGAAAAGTGTTCGGGGGAAAATTATCGAAAGAAAGACTAACCATATTATTCTGTGCAAGCATGACTGGACAAAAAGAGAAACTGTTAGTGATTGGCAAATCTGCACGCCGTCGAGCATTGAAAAATGTAAACATTACGGATTTACCTGTTCTGAAGAAGTCAAATAAATAAGCCTGGATGACACTCGAAATAATGGGTGAGTGGTTAACGGAGTTGGATCGAAAAATGGGCATTAAGAACAGAAAAATTCTGCTATTTTTAGATAATACTGCATCTCATCCTCGAGACTTACATCTAAAAAATATTAAAATTATAAAACACAACAAGTATGTGCCTGGATCAGGGCATCATTAAAAATTTTAAGTTTTATTATCGTAATCAGATTTTTAAACATACTGTTAAATCATCCTCAGAATCATAAAAAATTAATGTTTTGGAGGCATTGTACTTTATAAAAACGGCAGAATGTTAATGAGACAATACAAAATTGTTTCCGAAAAGCTGGGCAAGAGGTTCCTCATTTTGATCCCGAGTATGAGTTTATCTGTTATCTGTTTTCGCAGCGATGGTCCGAGATGCGGATGAGCATTACCAACGATCAAAATTTAGATGAATATGTTAGCATTGATCAAAACACTCCAACTGAGGAAGATGCTGAGCTTGAACATTGAGTCGTAGAACTAGGTGGTGAATCTAGTCAAGAAAATGAGACGGATGACGAAATTGAGGATATTCAAGAAGAGGAAAATAAAGTAAAAAGCTATAATGAAGCCTTAATTTTTGTAAAAGAACTGATCAAATTAAAAATGTGGAATGTCATTTTCAGAAATGTCGTGATGATGCAAACCAAAAAGCAGGCGACTATTCTAAAAATTTTTCAAACTGTTTCTAAATAAGTTTTCTGTACTTTTGTTGTTATTTAAAAAAATTGTCTTCACATGGCATCAATACATATGTATGTACATATTTCATTATACATACATATATGTAATTATAAATTATAATTTTATGTACAATGTGTACATACATGTCTTATAATACGACTTAATTTAATATATGTAATTATCATATTATACTTTATAAATTCATATATGTAATAGTATGTATGTACATACATATATGTTATAATGTCACTTATAAATAAAAAACTGCAATTCCTATATTGGTTAGTTTTCTTTTAAGCGGTCACCTCCAATAAGCGGGCAAAAAAGCTGGAACCCTAGCTGCCCGTTTATGAGAGCTTTCACTGTATAAGCTTGCAATATTTTAATGGTAATTCCATGTTTATGTGTTGTCACTATGTGAGCTGAAACACATGTTATTTCGTAATTCATTTAGCACGCCAGATTTACAAAATAATTGCAAGTTGTATCTCAACGCATTGTAGGCTACAGCCATAGAATTGAACTGAATGAAGAATTCCTGACTAGTGAACTCTTCCCTAATCCTTATGAACTATTTCTCGAATTTTGAATTAACGGCGACCTGTGCAAATGCTGATAAAATTTCAACACAAAATCTATCCAGACCAAGTTAAGGAAGAATTAATAAATTGTAAATGTACAGGGTGGCCAACTAAAAATGCGAGGTACTGTATCCAGGAACCTACGAATCGTAGAGGCTTGGGGCAAAAAAAATTCTCACTAAAACGGCCAAGAGAAAAACTTGGAAAATATTTTCTAGTTTCTGAAATGGCCGCTAGGGGGCGTAACTGCAATCTTGAATATAAAAAAGTGATGTTTCTGTGAAGTCCGCTATATTAACCCAACAAAATAATGCCTGATCTTCAAAGTCGAGGATAATGGGAACTTTATTGTTCAATTTTGTTGTTTTGCTGTATTTCTAAAAATAAAGTGGTGGGGGGTATTCAAAGGTTTCCGTAAAAAACACCCTGTATCTTCGAAATGGCTGAGAGAATTTTAACAAACTTGGACTAGTCTCAAACAGCTAATCTTGGGCTTTTCTAAACTAATTTTTCTGGAATTCTTTTATATGAGGGATGTCTTTTAAGTTTTGCATATGGAAATAAAACAACACGGTAGGTAGTTTTAAATGACTTTATTGTTTTTCGAAGTATTCTCCACGAAGATTAATACACATCTGCATGCGCTCGAACCAATTTTCGAAGCACTTATTCCACTCGTTTGCTGTCAGATTCAAAACGGCATTTTTCAATGCGTCAACTGCTTCTTCTGGTGACTGGAACCTTTGACCACGCAATCTGTTTTTAATTTTCAGGAAAGTAAAGAAATTGTTAGGACTTAGATAGGGACTATATGGAGGATGGTCCAATAATTCCACGTTTTCTTCCGTTAAATACTGCCTTGTTTTTTGGGCTGTGTGCGAGCTTGCATTGTCTTGGTGGAGGATGATTCTTCTTTAGGGGTTGATTTTTCGAAGCTCGGTGATGACTTTTGGCAAACAAATGGTGGTAAACCAATCCGCAGTTACAGTTCTTTGCTCATTAAGAGGAATTGTTGCAATATGACCCGCTTTTGACACAAATGTCACGACCATCTTTTTCGAAACACTTCGAGAACGGATGACTTTTGTTGGCTTTTCTTCACCTTGGAATACCCAAACAGCCGACTGTCGTTTATTTTCTGGTTCATAACAGTAAATCCACGATTCATCACCACTAACAATGCTGTACACATTTTTTGAGTTTCCGGAATTGACACCAATTAACCCTGGCTGCTTTCTGCTCTTCAGTGCTCTCAGTGGGGCATCCAACGAGAAACTAATTTTCTTGCTCCTAATTCTTCATGTAAATTTTTTTGAATTGAGGTCTTTCAGATCTTCAAGGCCGCCTCAATCTCGCGATATGTCGCATGTCTATCTTCAATGATGAGTTTGCGCACGGCAGCGACGTTTTCCTGGGTGACTGCCGTTTTTGGTGCACCCACCCTGGAATCGTCGCCCGTCCACGTTTGAATTCTCCATACCAACGTGAGTTCCATTTTTCTAATGACTTGGTGACACTTGAAAATTCACTCTAGTGAGAACATTGCACATATTGTTGTGAAACTTTGAATTTAAGTTTACTAAAGAGTGAGGTTAAGATTCAGTACTGACGTTCGATCCGTGCGGCCTACTATGTTTCTATATGCAAAACTTAAAAGACATCCCTCGTATAAAATTCAAGTGATTTTCGTATACAATTTTCTTTAGCCTAAATTTTAGGTTAGGAACAAGATATCTAGATGCGGTTTTCGCGAGCTTATTGGAACATCATTTATCTACTTTTTCATAATTATGAAAAATCATACTAATGCACTTAATTTTTTTGAGAAAAATAACCATTTCTGTCGGAACGTCGATAAAAGCTATCTAGCGCCTACATGTGAAACTAACAAAACTTCAAATATTATATCATTTGTAACCCAAGAATATGTAGCTCTTTTCAACCAGCCCAAGTTTGTTAAAATCGGCTCAGCCGTTTCGACGATACGAGGTATTTTTTAAGGAATCTTTTGAATATCCCCCACCACTTTATTTTTTAGATACAGCAAAAATTATGAAACAAAAAATGTTTAGATTATCCTCGAATTTAAGGATCAGGTAGTTTTTTGTTAGGTTAATATAGTAGATTCGATTGCAGTTACGCCCCCTAGCGACCATTTCAGAAATTTCATATTTTCCAGGTTCTTCTCTTGGCCGTTTTAGTCAGAACTGTATTTTGCCGCAAGCCTCTACGATGGATACGTTCCCAGATACAGTACCTCGCATTCTTAGTTGGCCACCCTGTACTCCTTTTAGTGTAATCTCATATCATCGATAGTTACCTGAATCAATTTTTTATTGAACAAGTACTGCTGTTCATCACCAATACTGCAAGGGGTTTTTGCAGCTGCTAGAATACACTGCATTGTTTCAGCATTGAAAAGAATTAGAAGAGGTTTTCTTTCTTCCAATTTTCCTTTACGATTTACAATCTGGAAATAAAAATAATGAACTGAAATAAATTCATTTGCATCGGCAAACATACATTTCATGTGAAACCATCATTGTCTGAGAATTAAGATTAATTTTCTGACATTTGACAGAAGCCTAACCTCCATGGCAGACGTAGGGTCACATTCTGAGGGCCGTATCGTCAGTCCTAATATTGTAGGATGTCTTTATGACCTCCTTAATTTTCATATACCCTATTTCACGAGTATCCTTCACGGTAGAATGACAGCTGATTACCTAGTAATATTTCAAAATTCCACACACATAATTCTGACGAATCCTTCAATGCCAGCTAGACAGAGCTATATTGTATTGTTTTTTTTTTGTATGCTACAGATTCATGTTGTACTTGCTAAAAGCTCTTTTATTCATTTCCATACAAAAAACAAACCAGTTTTACTAGATTTACACCAGATTCATTATTGCCAACGTCGCTGACCTAACACAAAAATGTCATTTTCTGATCAGCTGTTCACCTCAGTAGACGTCAAAGCGTGATGGATACTCGTGAAATAAGGTATAGTTTCCTAATATTCCGTGTCAGCGCTCTATTTTGAGGTTATGGTTCAAATGTCTATTTGCATCAAATTGTTCATGCTTTTAATTTATATCACCTGTTATATAGCCTGTAATTTTCTACAATTCAAGAAGAAAACAGAGCCTGACAATAAGAGAGCGCTGACGCTGACACGGAACAGTAAAAATCTAGAAATATCCCAGCCTTTCTGAAGGAGAGAAAAGACTATGGAAATCAAGGAGGCCACAAAGGCGTCCTACAGTTGTAGGAACGACTGACGATATGGCCCTAACAGTTTAGTTACTACATCTTGCCATGAATTATTGTCAAGCTTTGACGCGAAATTTACGTTTTAGGACAATGTTTATCACTCCACTATCATAGAAAAAAATAATCAGGACATATACTTTTTGGATATAAAATATTAGAATTTTGGACTTGCACTTTGCACCTTTTAACAGAAAGAAAATAATTTATTTACATAAACCATTCTTACCTGGGACAAGCACTCGGCGGCAGAATTCTGGAATGCCCTGTCGTTCAATAAAAGGCACAGTATCTGCAGCAACCTGCCGTTCTGAGCCATAACATGTGTCATGGAAACCCATTCCACAAAACCAGCCAAGGTTAACAACACTACTTGCACCACACGACTGTGGGAGTTTGCTTTCGTCACGTTGGTACCGCTGAACGATCTGAATTGGTTGACGTGTAGCTCGATCAGGCGGAGGAAAAATTCGAAGATGATGGACATATTGGCAGTCAGAGCATGGTAGATGTCTTTGCGGCGTTGGTTAGATTCCAGTGTCTGAAGCAACCGAAAATGACGTTTAATTACACTCATTATGTTCAATGTCGGCATTTGGTTGGGAGGTGGGAAGGGGAGGGGAGAGAATGATAATGAGAGTGAACTGAGGAATACAACTGGTAAAAAAGACACTGAACAAAAGTAATGTCAAAGACTTTTGGTGGAACTGAATGGATACCTGCCAAATCGATAGGCGATACCATGGTGATAAAAACTGTCCATGGGACCTGGGCCCAGAAACTCAATTTTCGGTCAAAAGTCAAGCTGGAAACTGTTGATACAGCTATATAAACAGGAAACGGATGATCATTCCATAGTATTTGAAACGAGGAAATATTTGGACTAGTTTGCATAATAGGTACCGTTCAGGCCACACCTACAGAGATACAGGTCGCTGTTATTTAAATAACAATAAACACCCTGGTATGGTATAGTAGTATCTAACATTTTGAAACCCTCTCAGTGAGGGTCTACTAATTCAAATGATGTATCAACATCCATACTTGCATCTGGATTTGTTAGGATAAGACTGCACCTAAACTGGAAAGCACAACTATAGCCCCACCAACAATTTTTTTTCCATACTTCAAATGTAACTTAATATAATGTATTAAAACAAATAAAAACATCAAATAGTGAGGTTGTTAAAATTTATTTAACAACTAATTAGGTGATTTGTAGATAGTAACAGCAAAATAAGTGATAGTATTTGATTGTATACTATCAATAATTTTGTGTATTTTATACTTGAGTATTTCATATTGGGATAAATCAAATATTGTAAATCTATCAATGCAAATAACAATTAACAATGACAATTTACATATATATCAGGCTTTTGTAAAGTAATACATAAAATAACAAGGTATCAAATATTTATTTGCCAGGTATAACAATCATGTAAATATCTTTATTTATATGTGTGTGCATTATTTCTTAAAACCAAATATTTCATATAAGATATAGAAATGCAGTAAGCTTTTCAATGACTCACAACACAAGAGCTGTGTAAATCTACTTTCAACCATTACTAATTTGAATCAATTGCAGCAATAAATTTCTCTTTGACGAATATAATTTTTAAGTCATCTTACACATAATCATTTGAAGAAAAGTTATGTAGCGAGTTATTTCTCACCTGTAATAAGGCAACATCTTCAACAAGCCTCAAAAATACCAAGAGAACTAACTCTGTCTGCACCTCTCCACAGGAACAAGCCTCAGACAGCTCAGACAGCAAACTAGGCCACTGTTGAGGCCACTCTCTCTTCACCATTTCCACAATAACTCTGCTAAGTGCATCTTTCATGTGAGACTCTTCACTGATGCCACCAGCAGATAGCAATTTCATGGCATTTTCCTATGAGAAAAGGTCAAAATTTCTTAGCTTAGCTCTTAGCAAATTCTTATTGCAAAGTGTGACCATCAAAAGAATGCAGCCATGTCTCATATTACTATTAACTTATGAAGAATTTAATATAAAAAATCAAGATTTTAAAATGATAAAAATGCAAACATGTAATGTTTCTATAGTGTGAAATAAATTGGTTAATGCAAGCTCTTCAATTCTTTACATAAATCTATGAAATATGAGCTCATTAAATGATTCCCTTTTCCATAACTGTTTTTATTCTGTACATGATTTTTTAAATGTTCAACCTTTTGTATGTTTGTATATACCTGGGTATTTCCAAATTGACCCTCGCCACTGGGATCTCGGAAACGGTAAGAGATACGAAGTCACTTAAATGAGGGTAAAGTTGCGTATTTATGCAACTAACAAAATGCTGCATAGAAAGTTTTGAAGTCCAAAGTACTTCCAAGATGGCATAATTATTAGAATTTCAATATGATGTTTTGTCTCTTGTCCTCCAGCATCACTTTATTTTTTCTTCTGGACGCCATATTGGATTTTTCTCCATGTAAATAGAGTTTTTCATTCTGATTTCAAGAATGTATAATATGTCATTGCTAAAACTTCAGTTATTCCAGAAAAACATGTCATTTGTTTCATATACCAGACCAGACCTTAAATTGAACATAGTAACAGGGTTTCAAAGACTGAGAAAAAGTGAAATAAATTGAGCAGTGAGCAATGTACAAAGAGTCAGGCTTTTAAGAAAATAACATACAACATTTTAAACATTTGCTATGATTTATCTCTGCTTATTTATAATTATTATTGTTATTACCATCAATAACATTTTCTTTCTGTGTTCTGGTTAAACCATACCTTTTTAAAATACATCACTGAGTTTAGTACAAATGTACAAAATTGTAATATAACATCCATATGAAAAAACAAAGTTGGTGATGGAAGTAGAAAGAATAATCCTCAAATTGAAAATTTTACTACACCATTTTGTAGAGCATAATTAACAATGACAACATGCAATTTATTTTGAAATCCAATCTCAAATAAAGTTAGAAAAAAATTAAAACATATATGGGAAAATTTGCTCTCTCTCTTGAAGTACTTTGTTTTATTACTTACCTAAATAACCAGCTTTTCCCCCTATTTAAGCGACATCATATCTTTTATTGCTTCCGAGATCCCAATGGTGATGGTCAAAAAGAGAACGTATCATTACCAAGGTTTTTGAGCTACCTTTTACTTGAGGTGTTTTTGTAAATGATGACTTTGATCTAGTTTAGAAGCACAATATACAGCTGCGAGTATTGCCAGAGGTGACAGTCTATCTTAAATCAGGAATGTTGAGTTTTTAAAGATTTCAATCTCTGTCATATACTCATGCAATAAAAAACGTGTGTAGCATATTTTGGGGCTATTTTTCTCAATTGTCAGAAGTAAGTTCACTTAGTATTTAATGCATCGTATAATTAATATGGGAGCAAAATACATTTTTTCACATTCTTTGGAAAGAATGCCAACAGATGCCGATGGTAAAACAGAGTGTTACAGTAGCTGTCTCATCTGTATGTAATCTGTTAGCCATCAAGAACATCACCATAAGAAATATTTTCATGTTAGCAATTCATACATTTTTAGATAGTTCATGATGCAATGACTGTTACACATTTAGTGTAATAATAGTTAAAGTCTGCTAAAGAAATTTAGCAAAATGGATATCATACAATAACCAGTTTCCATATTATAACATGGCATAATCCTAAGAATATAGTAGATTAAGGTGTCTTTTGACATAGAGTATTATTTCCTACTGCAAAACTGACATTTCTAATCTCTAATTAGAGGTATATTCCAATCCCGTATTGTGCTTTATTCAATAGTAGAGGTGATTCAATATGAAAAGACATAACTTTTACCTTGATAAATATCTTCTCTTGCTGTGATATTTGAGTCCAACGATACTTCACAGTGTGCTCCATGAGCTGTAATCCGAAATGCCTTGATATGAGTGAGTGTTGAGTTCCAGCTGCAAGATATAAGCCTGCCTCTGCACACAGTGGTGATGTTTCCTTGAAGCTTTCACAAGCTTGGTAGGCTCTTAAACGGTCTTGTTGAGAAGCTCCTGGGCTCATTGTCAGTTCAACTGCTCTGGCTAAATCAGCTGCAAGAGCTGCTACATCTGGACCTGCCATTCTGCTCCCTTAAAACGGAATTGTAATATTTTGGAAATCACATGTTGGACAAAAGCAGCATGGTAATTTTTGTAAATACTTTCTTGATGAATAATGTAGTAGCAAGCAAGAAGAGGCTTCTTGACTTACCTTTAGTTATTGATATTTTACATTTGAATAGTATGAACTAGTTCATATCAAAGTTTTATTAAAAAAAAGTCCAACAAATTTACAATTTTCTCATTTGTCACATTGACGGTTGCCGGGTACAACATAGCACAAAACACAAAATTCGGGCAGTAAAGCTCGCCAGCGCTGCCATACTTCAAAACGGTATGAAAGCCATCCCTAACTGTATCAAAGATAGAAGTTAGCTAACATAAAATGGTAATTATTAACATATGATAGAACAAGTCTATAACAGCATTAAATTATAAAAATTATTTTTCAGTTGATTTATATCACATTTTCGGTTTAGGCTTTTTTTTAAGATATAAGTTTTCCAAGGAAAGTAAGAAAATCGAGCGATTTGGCAATGGCGTTCGACTATTTTATTTGAGATCTCTTGTCCTGTGAATATCCATGGAACAGTAACGTTCTGTGGCAACCATGTGTTTTGATTTGATTTTTTTCCTTCTCTGGGCATTTAAAATTGAAATCCTTCATTGAGATTTTAGTTTTGATTCCAACATTATACATTCGATCATTGAACTAAAAACTGAAGACGAAAGTATATCTATTAGAATGATAAATATTAAGACTAAATAATAATGTCATGCAACCGAGGTGTAATTTCTACAAATATTTATAGAGTTCTGTGAAAGGTTGATTTTAGATTACTTTTCCCCAAATATTACGAAATATATGAACTAGTGAGAAGAGTACAAAATAAACGTATAATACCATTATATTTAAAGGAGTATTAAGAGTTTAAATATATTTTTATTGAAATTTCATTTGTTGCTATAAAAGTAGGTAGATATAGGTAGTTGCGGTATCTTCCAAGACATGACTAGTACTTTGAGATATGATTGAAATTAAATCAACAAATTCATTAAAACGACTTAAGTGCAGTAAGTGTTTTGAATTTAACGAAAAATGCATCTGCACCTCGGATTCCCGCCTTTTTCGATTACCCACAACAAACGAGGCCTTTTATATTGTGAAACAGAGGCTCGTATTGGTCGTCAAAAAGAATCCCAAACGAAAACGTAACGAAGTTATGGAAACGGACTGTAATTGGTCGATCCTATGCGCCCGGTTCAAATTCAACCAATAAGTATAGACGATATATGTCTGTCTCTTTCCACCGCATAAGTGGCGTGGGTTCTAAATACGAAGCCGTGTTTTAGTAGTTTCGAAGCTCTCAAAGGTAAGAATTATTTTATATTTTTGTTAGTAGTTAGTGTCAGAGTGTCATATTCAATTTATAAGCAGATATAATTGTTTCACATTTATTTGTATTGCCGGAGGGAATCTAATATAATTTTTATATTTTGTATACTCATGTGCGGACTCCCTATTGCCGTACATATTACTGGGAGCAAATGGCTGCCATAAGAAAAGCATTGGTTTGATATGGAGGCGTAGCATTATTTTTTTTGACGGTCTTCCAGTGCTCGTAGACTATTTAAACTCTGTATAGGGCCAGTTTGAATTATTTGTGATTTTTGTGCGAAGTATAGTGATTCCACGGTTAGTATAAATCGTAGAAATTAATTATTGTAGATACGTACTTTGTTCATATGGCGAGGTATAGCCGCTATACAGACTCCATTTGTACAGTGTATTCCCTATGCTATGCATTACTACGGTTTAGTATAGGCTGTTATATAGGGTTTATATGGCAAAATATTTAGTAGATTTTTCTTGCTGATGTGTATTTTTTGGTAAATCTATGGTATTTAGGGCGTTGTTTTAGTCATTTCGTAATCACTTTTATTGATGACGTAGGCGACAATGATGCACAAAGCTGCTTTTTGGCTATAATTGAGGCGTAATATGTATCTTGTTAGTTTTGCCGCCAAAACTGTTTTTTAGAACTTTTTCGGGTTAATTTCGATTTTTGAGCGTGTAGTCGGATATTGATTTTAGAAAGTAAGCCGTGTGTATACTGTTTTGGCACCATTTTGCAGAACAAAGGAATTTTGCATGGGGTGGTTTTTTTACAGCTACCCTAGCTTAGTGCTTGTTTATTAGTATTATGCTTCTGAATTAAAGATATACGTGTATTTTGGTACATATTCATTTGTGTATTGAAATAGGCATATTTTGAGATATTCCTGGATAAATTAGCCTTTTTCGTGCAAATAATAAATCGCATCTACCTTCAGGGTTTGAATTTTGTAGTCTGTTCAAAAGGTTACCGCGTACACGTTGTATTTGATTTTCATTCGTTTGGAGTATGAACTCATTGCTATCAGTTCGTGATATATCTGTTAGGTCAATAATCGACTTTGTCGATATACTGAGGCCATTTCTTTCTTAGCGTCGCTTGTGGTTGCTATCCCGCATAATTAGCTTGGGTGAAAAGCGTTATGATGTAGGATATCCTGTATGACAAAGCAGATAGTTTGGTTTTCATGTACATTCTACAGCTGGAAACCATTTCAAACTCTATATATTTTTAAATGCATGCCCTACACAAGAGAGTGAACTAAATTAGGTAGCTTCAACTTTGTTGGAAGAACCTAATTCTTTTTGTAACCATTATATCTGCATTGATGAGTGGTTAAGATCCTTTATATTATACCTAGATCGACTTTTCAGTTTATTGAATGAAGATAAATGGCATTATGTGGGTGGTACTAGCTTTTCACGGCATTAGAGGCTCGTATGATATTTTTGCGATTTTAGCACAATATTATTAGTTTCAATCCAACCAGAATGTATCTACATAAAAACCATAAAAATCTCATAGGCATCAATTTGATTTTGTGATTCTGATCTGCTCTCCAGTTCGTTATTTATTGATTAATGTATTCTACTTTTAGCCTATTCTACTTGAAGAAAGGCAACCTGATACTATATTTGCGCGTCCGAAAAATTATCCGAGATGAAATAAGTTACCATCACGTCATGTATGAGATTTTGCAATAGATACGTTTCTCCTCTCAGCAATTATTAGAAATCTACTCAAAAGGTTAGCGTCTCATAGATCCAGTTCGTTATTTATTGATTAATGTATTCTACTTTTAGCCTATTCTACTTGAAGAAAGGCAACCTGATACTATATTTGCGCGTCCGAAAAATTATCCGAGATGAAATAAGTTACCATCACGTCATGTATGAGATTTTGCAATAGATACGTTTCTCCTCTCAGCAATTATTAGAAATCTACTCAAAAGGTTAGCGTCTCATAGATGGCGCTGTAACTGTATGCTCATATAGTTGGAGATGCTAACCTTTTTCCTAATTATGAGGAATTATGTGAATTCTGTTCAAAATGTAGGCTGCATAAACGTCCTGTCGTAAATACTGGTCTAAAGAAATTCCTAAATATTTGATATTGCCCAGTCTGTCAATTGTGACTTCCAACGCGTGCTTGCGGCACGAACGTTTTGGGTAAGGCATTGGGGAGAGGCGGCGTTGACAAATGGACTGCTGGTAGAGCGGGGAAAGAATGTCTATGTAGATTGATTGAATGGGCCTGTTTGACTAACTTTTTTTCAGATGGTCAAGTTTGAGCTGAACATGAACCGATAACGGCGTTGCGTGAGTCAATCTACTTGACGCCATTTCTTAAATTTGTATTGCTTATTTTGAAGGGAACATCAGGTAGACGTTTTGCGTATGATGTGGACAGAAAACGCGTTTTTGCCAAGTTCACGTTTAATTTTAGTGTTAAAAAATGAATGTTTTCAGACATTCTCAATTGTTATCTTTACAACATGCCAGTCTTGACCTTTATACAGTATTGCTGTGTCATCAGCAAAACTGACTATTTTACCCACACAATTAATTTTGAATATATCACTCAATCTTACATAAGAAATGGTTTTTTGAATCGTGAAAAGTATGATTTGTAACTCTATGAGAATGGCATTATTTGTGAATATATTCGTTGTCTTGTTGAAACCTCCTATGTACAATTTTTCCACATCAGTGTTTTCTGAATACCTGTATAGTCAAATATGAACTCCGTGATCAGATGTGCAAAAGTTTCATAATAAGAAACTCTAGCAATTCTGTAGGTATTTACTAAAAATCGGTACGAATGGAAGCGAAACCAATTTTTCAAATTTAAAAGAGTTTTTATATCACTTTGTAAAAACTGCTTCTAAACACGTAGAGTTTTCGGCAAAAAAAATGACGATGTAAAACTTGTCTGATTAGCATTTGCGGGCCACGCGGGAGATCTACACGATTTAGCTTAGTATCAAAAGATATATTGTCAGTACGAAATTAAATTGTTTCTAAACTTAAATAATACGCCATCCCCCGCGAACTTCACATTTAATAATTATTTTATGGTTCTTTGATCCCTTGTGATTTCTATATAGTGACAAGATAACCAATATAAGAAAGAACAGTGCAAACATCCTGCTGGTAGGGTGAGCCATGTTAGAAGCATAAAATGAAAAGTCAATTTTCAATACGATTTTATTGTTCTAAGAGGAAACACGACCGATAATTTTGTCCCCTGGAATGAGCAAATTATGTTGGAAAGATTTAATGGAAGATCCATAAAGTGATTCACATATTTGAAAGTAGATAGGTAGTCATATAATGTTTCAAACAAAAACCGCCAGTTTCATAAAATAAACAGGCAGGCATTATTAATGAAGCAGAGTTTAATTAGTGACAGGGAAGGGGGGTTAGGGGGGTCCGTAAGGCCTGGTAAACGAGAAATGAGAAGTGCACGGGTGAAGGGGGGGTGTGTAAAACGAGAGAGACGGGAGGAGAGAGCAGGCTGGTCCGATACGACGGCACCCTATTCGAACAGGATCGGCGTTATTAATTTTGCCGAGTATTGAATATTTATGATGCAATATTCCATTAATGGCCCGGGAAGTGATCTAATACAACTTCGATTTTTTTAAATTATCTTATCCATCAGAATGGAGCGCAGCTGACGCGAACCCACCGAAATTGGTTCATCAGATTTTTGAAATTCCATTTTTTTTGCTCTTGTCTTTTAGACCCCTTCATAATTTTTTGTTTTTGTTGGAAAAATTTCAGAATTTTTCGATTGATTTTCTTTGCTTCGATGTTTTTCGGGTAGTATAGGAAAACGACAAAATTTCATAGCTTCATAACTCCAGACAAGACAAAAGGCTTATTAGAAATTACAGAAAAATGAGTTTAAAAAAACCGGGCTTAGATTGATAATAGAGAAATTAGCGACGTTTCGAGTCACGTGGCGGAAATTTAGTTTTCCGCATTTCCTCTTTTTGAAATCCTACTCGTGCTAATTGATTGTATTCACGCAAAACCAAGATGGTTTCAAGTTCAAATAAAAATGCTTTTTAGTATGATCTCTCGCTAATAGTAATTTGCGTAATGTGTACATTTCGTGAAATCAATGAGTGTCGGCTTTATCGTTGCAGAATTTTCGAATACACCGGCTAACATAATTATATAGATTACTGAAGTAGTTGATAGTATATAATTAACTTGTAGTCTTTGAATTTTCTCAAATTTTTGTGTAGTAAAACTGCAGTTGGTGTATTTCTCAGCGATGTACGAGACATCAAATAAGCGATAATTCACACTAAACAATTGTCTTTAATTGTAAACATTCACCCAATTATTCTCGGACTACGTAAAAAGTGAATGCTTGTAATGTTTTATCACGTCCCAATTATTATTGTGAGATATTTTAGCGGTAGTTACATTCTTCTGCTGGAATTGAAATATTGTGCTGTTCTTATTACTGAAGCTGCCGCGTAGGCAGAAGCCTAAATACCGGAGCACTGTCGCTGCTATAAGAAACTTAAAAAAGATACCTTGATAATTCGATTTTTGAACTGCCTAAGGTTAGTAGAACTGCCTCTCATCAACTTCCTAGCGACAAAGGAATAGTCGTACCGGCCAGTTCCGCATGTACGAATTTCGAACACGGTGCTGGTGGATGGATTCTATTTTTCCAATAATTTATAGACATGTACTTCTCACTTATCACATCCTAGTCTCTGAATAATCAACTTAGATAAGTTTGACACCTTTTTTTGACGCAGAAAGCATTCTCTTGTTGCTGGTAGGGTGTGTACAAAATTGGAAGATGCTGATGAACTTCCTATTTAGAGGATAAAACAAGTTTCTATATAGTGTATTTGCCTCTATCTCAGTTTATTAGCAGATCCCTGCTGTGAAGTCCTAATAAAATTTTGAAATTACTGGTCCCAATTTAATTGCCACTTTCTTACCAACCTTTTTGTATTAACTGTATATTTTGAACAAATTACGTTTATGGTATAATCCGTTAAAGCTATAAAATGGTAGTTTAAAATCTACATATTTATTAAGGGTGATAACATCTGGATGGGGAAAAGCATTCAGGTAGATCCCTTACTTTAACAACCAGCTGCTGGTCCCTTCACTTTTATGAGGAACAGATGAAATCGAATATTTGAAAATTACATTTAAATCCATTGCTAAGCACCAACATGGATGGAGATTTAATTGACTGGCAATTTGTAATTCCCATGCATCTTACTTATTAATGAAATTTAATTTAGCCATTCATGCTTGGATTACCTGCTATGGGTGATCGTTTCCAAATACCAGCATCCACCACAAATAATTAATTCGTGAATTTTGGGTTGTTCTTTCATCGCATTTCACATTGTCTCATGGAAGTGTAATGTGAAACATTTACTTTAAGTAGGTAACAGGATATTTTTCATGTTGTGTTTTTGGTGTTATGAAATACTAAATTAAAACACCTCATTATTTTAATTTTTGAGTACTGAGGTTTGTGTTCATGAAATGTGATGGTCCATAAGCTTTAATAATCTCTTATAATTACTATCAAAGGAAAATCATCATAGCATCCTTTATATGTTTCAATTCTTCTGAAATTGCCTATACAATAAATACCTCACAATGGCAAAACTGCAAAAACGAAAATTGTACCCATACTTTTTAACATGTAAACCTCAACAAATGTCTTTCTTTTTTTTTAAACATTGCCTATAGTTTTTCCTCTTTTACGCTTCGTGTCCTACCAACTATTGTTGATTTCTGCGTCTTTTGCTTTTGGTTCACATTGCAGTCTACCTAATGATGACTTAGTTAAGGACTCATTGAGCAGACGCACTGTTCTTTTATCTTCTATTTTCTGTAGGCTTGCAAAGGGTGTCCCCAAATTTCTGCCAAGTTTGGATCAAGCTGAAAAGTTTTTTGTTCAGATTATATTTTTAATGAATCAAACTACATAGGATAGATTTGTGTTATAGAATAGCACATCCGTGGTTTTACTTTTTTCTCATTCAATATACGGGCGTCTGTGGGATTGTTGGCATATATATCTTCGACTTCAAAAGGAACAGAATTCAGTCACATATGTAGCCAGCAAAGTTAATAATGATATTTGCCTGAAGTGCTCTTTTTTTCAATTTAAATGTTGCGTAAATTTTGGACAACTTTTAAAATTCTGCTTGATAGCGAGGAATCTGATGGTAGAGCGAATGTGCCTGAGATTATCATTTTTGTCATTAGAGTGTAACATTGATAGTCCCTTCTGTGGTTATAGCTTTTTAGTGTATTTTGGATCCTTTTTGTCGGCAACAGCACAAAAATGGTTTCTCAGGAAGGAAGGAACAAAAAAATCATTATCTGAAATCGATTGGCAATTATTCAATTCTTTTGTTTGTTGGCCGGTCAGTTCGGCGGTTTTCGGCGTAAATATGCAAATGAAGTCCGTATCTGTAGATCCTCGGCGGGTTCGCTGTTGAGCCTGGGAGGCATTTCGGTTCGTCTTCATATTGACCGCTGTACGTGTAGCTCTCTTCGGTCCCAGCGTTGCCACATCTACACAAATGATTTCTCATAAGAAGACGGAACCAGTTTCTCGCTTTTTTTTTTTTGACGACGTGATTTAACTTTTTGGCGACGTTCGAGTTCTTTGTTGGATTCTGCCACGTGGCATTGTGATTTCATTTGGCACAGTTACATTCTTGAATGTTTCTTTGTGGTTACGTTATAGAAACATAACGGTTTGGTCGTAAGCAATCTGGTGGGCTGGAATTAGATGTAGAATTTTGGACCATAGACAGTTGAATAATCACTGAGGAAGTGATAAATGAGGCATGAATTTTATCTCGTGGTACTCTGTTTGCTGTAATGATGCCCTTTGTTTTCTGGAAGCAGTTTTAATATTTTAATGCGGTCATAAACTCTTGTGCTACTTGTCGGTTTTACTTGCAAGAAAGTCGTCATGCAAGATGTAGTGTTTTTGGCATCCGACGTGTTGTGGTTGTCGAGCATACAGACACAGTCTTTTCCTCGCGGAAGTTGGTACACGCACAAAGATCAACCTTCGGTCGATTCTACTCATGTCAAGTCATTGACTGAACGGTAGAACATAAACGTACGAATTGGTGCCATACTACATATATTTAAATGACGATTTAAGACTGTACAATCAAAACGCAGGATCAGTACGAGTGTCTATGCCAGCATTTTGAATACATTTTTTCTGTGATCAACTCTTTCATTGTGGTATATGGCCATTTATTGCAAGATAATGTAGCCTTGGTTAGATCATAACGCATTGTTTACCTAATTCCTCTGCAGAAATGGCGTCCCACTTAACGCCGCCCTTTGAGTTCTTTTCGTGTTCAGGTGGCTAAAATGAAGGATGCCATTAATTTCATAATTAGCGACTGTTTTTTAGTTCACCATTTTTTTATTAAATGTAACTAGATATATGAAAGATTTTTCCGAATAATCGGTGGTGTAAAGAAAATAACGTAGAGGATTTTTATACAAAAATTTAATTTTTCAACCTTATACTAATTTTCTGGTATTTTCAAAGTAGAAAAGATTGGCGTTCTCTATATGCAAAGTCAATACGTTAACCTTCTCAGGAGATACATTTTCTTCGGTTTCGAAATTATAACTTCAACACCATGTGTGCCGATAATTGAGCATTTCGTGGAGTAATGTAAATTTTGGCGTTGGGACTATTATTAAACGCTGTACTGGAAAAAAATTACGGTTTTGAGACCATTTGAGTCGGCAGAAGTTTGAGGTTATTAAGAACCACCTTACGGTAATATAGTATGTGTCTAAACACTAAACTAGAAATACTAAAAATATGTGTGACGACTATGACTTATTCATGTAACCTTGGTTTTATGCTATTTCAATTAGGAACAGATGTACAGTTGCTTAGTAGCTCCTGTTGACATAAAGTTTGGGCTTCATCTAAATGTCTAAATCTGAAGTTATTAGGGGTTTCTTCATGTACTCTTTCAACATATTTCAGCACTTATTTGTTATATAGGTATTGTGGTGTAATTTTTAAATATTGCAGTTCATTGTAAGTGTACTGCTGCATTTATGGCTGAGTAGCTTGGAGATTCCTTAGTTTTCCTGAAGATTGAAGCTAGTTGTTGGTCTTCTACTTGTTTTATATAACATATATACCCACTATAACTAATGTGTCATAAACTGCTAGATTGATATTCTTCTGATAAAGATATACACAAAAATGGATATCCTTGTTGTTCAATGCTAGTTTGGCAACGTGGCTCCTCTTGTACCCATGTAGCTTAAAGGCGGTTGCGGGGCTTGTTGGGAGGGGGGAGAGCGTCCGTCTGCCTGTTTCCAACCGGCTCCGCTGCGTGTGAGGGCGCCGCGATCGTCAGCCGCCTCGTTCCCCGCACGTATTGGCGTCCTCGACCATCCTCTCCGACCACCCTGTTGCCAGATTTCGAGCGACGGTTGCCGCGCGAACACCTCTTGCTCTCCGTCCCGCGCTAGTGTAGTTCGTTGTGCGTTCGTTGATCGGTGGTGCGATGACAATGATGATAAGGGTGCTTCGATAGTGCGCGCCCCTCGCTATGTCCGACAATCAGCGCGGTTGGGACGAGGAACAGCAGCAGCAGACAGGGGGCGGCGGCATGTGGTGGCAAGACCAACAGCAAGCGGCGCTACAACAGCAGCTGATGCAGCAGCAAATCGAAGCGGCGATTAGCTCCTCCGCTACGGCCACCCAGCAAATGTTTAATTACAAGATGGCTAGCAGCTTCCAAAACCCAGCAACCACGGTGTCAAATTCGAACTCTGTACGAGCGTACGCCGGCGGTGATTATGGCGGTGGTGGCGCCGGTGCGGGTCAGTGGTGGTATCCGCAGACTACCATGGACAATATGTTGCAGCAGCACCTGCAACAACAACAAAATATGCCACCTGTACATACTCCCCCTCCAGCGGTAAGCGACCCATTGCTTCGTTGTGTTCTTTAGTTCGGTGGTGAATCGGTCGTCGATTCTACCCCCGAACGATCGTTGCCGAGTGCTCCCGAGATGAAAAAATCGCCACCAAAGCTATTTGCCGGAGGGATTAGATGATGCGGGGTTGCCGGATTTATCGGTGGTTTCCAATTTTTTCGTACGTTTCACGCCGGCGTTTTAGCGATTACTAGTATTCAATAACTGTTAAAATAAGAAAAACCTCAGTTATCTAGTATTTGCATCTAATTTGTTTTTTCATTCGACCCATTTTAAGAATCCACATAACTCGTGTACTACGCAATTGAAACTCGTGTACTACGCAATTGAGTAAGAGATATAAATATCAAGGGTTGATCTTGCTGGAACAAAGTATGGTCTGAAATATGAATTAAACTCATATTTTCCATATAGGTAACGTATTATTTGAAAAAATGTTAAAAGGATCAGCAAAAAAGATCAATAACCTCCTACGATCCTAAACACGTAGGCATTGCTAGAAAAATGGAACGCCACTATTGTAATTGTAAAGATTCTTAGGGTGGAATTATTTATTTTAACTATACAATATAAAAAGTAAATAGTCTAAAATTAGGTTATTATTGTAGCATATTGAAGCGGATATAGCAATAAATATTCTTTGTATGATAAGAGTAACTCCTTTTTCAACAACAAAAAATACCTATGTATATACAAATCACCATAATTATGAATTATGCAGCCTCATGTTCCAGCGCCGGTAGTCAAAACTGACGGGAATCATCGGCTAGAAAGTAAAATTATGCTATAAACCTTGTTGCTGAAGGTAAATGGTACATGGAAGGCGTAGATATATAAACCTATTTCATCTTAAACACTGACATGGATAATAAATAATTCAATCATGAATTGTCAAACTGTTGAGATGTTAATAAATAGACAATTTTCAAAGTTCACGGTTTCGGGATTTGTGCATCATCAAAACATGAAATGTATAATTTATGCCCTAAAATGAAGGATCATGTAATTCTCAATACCTATAAATAGATGCTGACTTCAAGATGTGATTTGAGGGAAAATGGTTCATATTAACACCAGTGCCAGATAGCAATATTTTTCTGAGAACCAGAAAAAAGTATACATATTACCTTAACTGAAAATTTAATCAAAATCATGTAACATTAACTAACCCTGAAAAATAATTAATACTATATGTTGTTGGCCTTTATTAAAATTTCCATTTGGCGGTCTGGGTTTTTTCTTTTCCGTAGAATCTAGATTTTCGGCGATACGTCTTTACCCATTTGTCATCAAATCTAAATAAAATTGGCCAAAGTGCTATTATTTTTTCGAAAAAATTAGTTTTCAAAAAAAGTTGACACTCTGCATCTTGAAATCGATGCCCTACGTTAATATGATTCATTAGAATCCACAGAACGAATCGCCTCCCGAGGTTTGGTCAGGTAGGTGCTTTATTAACACGAGTATGCTGTATATACTGCAGATTTGAATATTCGAAATTGACGAGAATAAAATCTTCGAAGACTAAACAGTGCCCAAATGTCATAATGAAAGAACATTCGGCAATGGTCTGAATGCTGTCATGTACCATTCATAAATAAGGTAGAACATCAATCAATATCCAAATATACAAACGCTTGTACGAATCAATGCCCATAAATTAAACAATGGAAACTGGGCAATACCTCATTTCTGTGATGAATGACCCTAGGAATCGTATTTTATCGTTTTATCTTTCATAGAAATATATCGACCGTAACAAAATAGATATTTAATTTCACGGGCAAATCAAGGTATGATTAATTGAATAAAAAGCATTTTTAGAAGGTCATGGTTATGTGTATCACTCTCACTACTTGGCAAAAAGTTCAACTTTCAAGTATGCCTATTGTTATAAATGCGATTTTGAACTTGAATATGTATGCCATTTTATGCAGTTTTAAAAATTAAAACTATCTTTTAATATAAACTTCCGTATTACGGTTAATGTTTGGCAAAAAGTTCTTTAACTAACTGTATAGTGTTTCCATCATAGTATCACAACACAATCTCTATTTATTATTTGCATACTCTTAAGCTGTAATGCCTAAATTATAGCTGTTGTGCCTTATGTTCCAAATCAATTTTGTAGTTTGTTTTTAACTTATCTGGAGCAAAATTGAGGTAATTTTGCGTTAACAATCCGATTCTAGTTATTTCGATTTGTTTCATTATTAATACTAACACTGTCTTGTGAAATTACTGATCATCTGTAATTTGCTTAAATTTTTACTAGGTCAACATACAAAGCTTTTTAATAATGACATCCGTGTTCAGGCAATTTGCTTATTTAATTGAGCAGCTAAAATCTTTTTACCTTTACCTTGTTTTGCCGCATGTTTAGACTTTTGACATATTTTTAGCAATGTCCTTACTTAATTCAACAAATGACTGTTTTTAAGTGACAAGGAGTTGGATAGCGGAAAACCTCGTGGGTTGCAGATTTTAAATTTTCTGCTTTGTTCAAAGATTACTGCCAGTGCACCGGTTTTTTATCTCCATGCATAAGGGTGAATACAGGGTATTTGGATTTTCAGTGTTAACTTTAAAAAAGCCTATTTTGTATTGTATTCATTGTCACAAGCCAATATATGTGGTACATACTTGACAGGGTCGGATATGATTTTGAAAGCTTTAATAGGTACAAGGGGAAATGTGTGTCTAGGGGGTGACATTTAAACTATGAAAATTATACTTTTCACGTGATATAAATACCGTTAGCTAAATGAATTCAATAGTTCTCTTTTCAAAATAAGTATTTTGTTCCATGGGTATTGAAACAAGAGAATCGTATAGAGTTCACAGACCCTCAGGGTAACGGTTGTGTTTGGAAGCTAGACATTCTTTTCATAGCAGGTCGCAGCCATTGCTGTCATTTTTATAATATTTATTTTAAATAAATAATGACTCGAAACTATCATTTCTTCATTAGCTACATATTGTTCAAAATCAAATATTGAAATTGTCACACGAAAATATGCAATCTGAATTTTGCCAGGTGAGAATGACACAATTTTCAGGAAGCACGAAAAACGTGTTTTTTATCATAATTTCATCATGTTCCAAATAAAGCATATTTGACACTATTTGGATGGTATATTTCCACAACTTGTCGATTTTTTTGAAATTTTTTTGGCGGAAAATTGAAGTACCTAATGCTGCTGTTAGTAAACGATTTATATGCTTATATGTGAGAAGATACAACGAAATTTGAAATTCGACATGAAATTGGTTCCGTATACGAATGTAGTAGAGCTGTCTAGTTTCAGTATTGAGAATATTCTCATGATTCAAACTCGGCTGAATTCACCAATTTCATAAATTTTCAGCAATACATTGAGTGTAGAATTGTTTTTGTTGGTGCTCGCCGCCGTAAGAATTTGCTTTTCTATACTATTAACTGTGTGCCAAATCAAGAAAATAAGTAGAATTCTCAAACTAAATATCGGTGCTGGAGTTTTAGTGCGTTTGTACAGTGATTTCTATCAGTTTTGTAAAGGGAGTTGAACTTGGAATTGATTGAACCTTGGAAAACCAAAGATAAAATCTTTTCCGATAGATAAGGCGATGAATGAAGGATAAATGATATAAACTGGACGGCATTCTGTCGATCCTCAGTGGCCTCAAATAATATTGTCCTCAACTTTATGGGAGTTCCGCCGCCTCCGTTTTCGTGACATCATTGTAAATTGTATCATTTCGCTTTATGACAAATCTAAAATTAATATCTTGGTAGATTACAAAATATGTCCTGAACATGCCGACCGTTTCTAAGGAATTTGAAAAACTTACTTCACCTGTGATATAAAATTACATAGGTTGGTCTTTTAGTTTACTGTGCATATTATCCAGATGGGTTGAATAGTCTTCAAGATACTAATTGTAATAATAAGAAATCAGTTCTTTCTTACAGCAAACCACACAATCATAAATTTCACAAAATTTAAAGCAAAACTTTTTTACATTTGCTTTGAGCTTCGCAAAATAATAAATTAGCTCATTAATTCCAAGATCAATTTGCTAACTGAGTAATTGTTCGGGCTAAAGTGATTCATGTACATTGCCTGAAAGTCGAGAGGATTGACCTTGAATTCTAGTTCCTTGGCATTTTCGTGTATCGTATACGACGCTCTCTATAATTTTTTATTTTTAATTATTAATTAAGTGGTACAGGCAAGTGAAATTATTTTTTTTACTTTACGGGACTAAAAAACTAAGCATACTGCACTACATTAACAAAGACTCACAGGAAGTGCAGTTAACTCTAGCCTAAACATGTGTAACTTTCTTAGCTCTACAGGGTAGATATAGTTTATTTTCGATAATATGTATAGGGGAAGTTTTTTTCAGTAGAATCACTATTTTAGTAAAAAAGTCGTACCATTGAGTTCCGTCTAGAAATTATACTTTAACACAGATTTTGTTGAAATTTTATAACTGGTTCTGGAAATTGCATACATGATTTTTAAGACCAAATGCAAAATGATTCAAATATTTCTTATGAACTATGTATTTGCAAAAGGTTATCGAATGGGAACGCTGTTTAAAAAACTTTTAAGATAATGCAACTTTATGTGGGTGAACAGTAACCAATTTCAATAAGCGGATATGTTCTGAAAATACAGTAACTTCGAACTACAGTACTAATAATACGATGTTAATTTTTAACTTTCCGTCCGAAAGTTTCTATCAAGCATAAGCCTTGAATTGTCTTATTTTTACGAAAATTAGAATTCGAAAAATTGTTTATACCGAGTGTTTCATATTCGACTTTCACAATTGGGATCTCAGAAACGGTAAGAGATACGATGTCGTTTATAAGGGGACCCATTTGTGAGTTTAGGTAAGTAAGAAAATGGCGGTAATTGTTAGAAAGTTTTACAATTCCGATATTTCCGGAGATGGAAGATTTTTCCCAGACTTTGAGATGGGATTTCAAGATAAAGGTACATTAACATTGCCACTTTTTACTTCCCACGCCTACTGGCGGGAAATATTGTAATCCAGAAATTTTTTGAAAATGAGGTTTACATCACGAAAAACTATGTCACTCATTTCCGTCGGTCTGTCTGTGTCTGTCGGTCTATCCGGTAATCTTGTAACCGTTTATAACTTGAGAACCGCTCTGATTTCGACTAAATTTTTATATAATGTTACTACCTGCGACGTGACGAAGTGTCGTCGTCGGTGGTCATACGTCACAGTCGGCAGTCGCTTCCGCACTACTGTGGACTGGGTGCATCTTGCATGGTGAAAGCTAATATCGTCATTCACGCGGGGATGGTAATGACATCGTGTGCGCCTGAAGCAAAACTCATTTAATTTTTTGTTATAATAACTTTATAGCTAAATGTTTCTCTCAGAAGGGCTAACTTGTGCCAAACATAATCCTTGACGAACTGATTACAGCATAGCGTGGGAAGTATAGTGTCTACATACTTGACGCCATTTTTTTTACCTACAAGATGGTATAATTAGAATTTCTATAAAACATTTCGTCTCTTGTCCTCAAACATCAACTATTTTCTCATATGGACGTATTTTTGCACAGGTTATGATTCCAAAAGTGTATGAAAATGTGACATCTAACGTTACCAACCCCTAGTTGATTAGATTTGCCTAAGTAGGCCTTGAATTTATCATATAGTCACTTGTTTCAAAATATCATGTCTTGCATTGGTTCAGCTCTTATGAACTGAATGTCTTAAAGGTAATATTCATATAGTCGGTCTTAAGGACAGTAGTGAAAGCATTGAAAATAGTATTCTTTTCTGTACTTGATAGAAACACTTTCTACATAAACAAATTTCCTCTCTGCCATATCTAAACCGATTCAGATCTCTTGCATTGAAATAATATTATTCTACAGCTGAGGTGTCTTGTAGAGTGCCTCCATCATGCTCAAATAACGCTTGTTATAGTTGGTAAATGGGCAAATTATCTGAATGTCCTTTGAACACGCTTCTCAAAAACTGAAGCATTAGTGATGTAATCGGATAAACCTTCAATAAACTGTCTTTTTTCAAGGCAAACTGAAAATCTTAGTTTTTTCAAAAAAAAGTTTGGTTTGACTATGTAATTACACAAACATACACACACGTACATTATACATTTTTGGAATCAGAACAATAAAGTTATTCGCCTGTGCAAAAGTGCAATATAGCGTCATATTGAAATTCTAATTACGTTTCCTTATAGAGAAGTGGCAGTGTTGATGTGCATTTGATTGGAAACTCACCTCAAATAAAGTGAAGAAAGTTTTTTCGCTCTCCGGAAATATTCTGAAATGTCGAAACTTTTTAAGCGACATTTTCTTAATTAGCCAAATGTGCAACTTTGTTCTCATTCGCCCAATTGCGTGTCTTTGAAGAAGCTGTTGACAGTCTTTAGTACGGGTGTCGCGGACTACAAAGTGAGAAGAACCTACTTATTGCAATATGCAATAAAACATTTGCATCCTTCTACAGGTCATCTTCTTTGTTTCAGCATAGTGATTCTCAGTCGTTGCAGCAGCAACAGCAGCAGCAACAACAGCAGGCGCAGGAAGCCCAGCACCAGCTGAATCAGCAACTAGCCGAAGAAGTGCGAGAGCATCTTCAACAGCAGCAACAACAGCAGCAAGAGCAGTCGAAGCGGCACCAGCAGGAGCTTCATCTGTTCAACCGCGTCCAGCAGCAGATCGAGGAAGCGAATCAACGCTTCCACGATTCCCAACAGCAGCATTTGCAGCATCTGCAACAGCTACACAACACCCATTTGCATAATAGTCAACAGCAGGTTAGTTTTTGGTATAAAAATCTTTTCATATTCTTAAACCTTAGATTTAGGCCCATATCGGTAGTCGTCCCTACAATAATTGTAGGGCGCATTTATGGCCTCCTTGATTGTCATACTGCTTTCTCTCCTTCAAAAATTTCTAGGTTGTAGATGTCCCGTGTCAGCGTTAGCACTCTCCTATTGTGAAGATATGTTTTCTTTTTAAATTGCCGGAAATTTCAGGCTGATAAAACATGATATAACTCAAAAGCAAGCACAATTGATAAAGGCGCCCTACAGTCGTAGGGCGCCTCTATGGCCTCCTTGATTGTCATAGTTTTCTACTTCTCCGTGTCAGCGCTCTATTTTGAGGTTATGTCACAAACATCTATTTGCATCAAATTGTGCTTGCTTTTGAGTTATATCATGTTTCATCAGCCTGAAATTTCCTAGAATTTAAAAAGAAAACATATCTTCACAATAGGAGAGCGCTGACGCTGACACGGGACATCTACAACCTAGAAATTTTTGAAGGAGAGAAAGGAGTATGACAATCAAGAAGGCCATAAACGCGCCCTACAATTATTGTAGCGACGACTGACGATACGGGCCTTAGCTACTCCAAGAAGTTCTTCAATTATTTCTTCTGTAAAAAGCAATAGAGCCCTTTTTTCCGTAGATATTTCGTTGTATAATAACCAACTATTAATTACAACAGTGCCAAATATTAACTCAATTGCATTGTCAAGACTATCATAGCGAATCAAGTACATTTTCACAAGCTGCTATAGAAATCAATTTCAATGGTCGAAATTCATTTAGAATCGGGCCCCTGATTGTTAAAACTAGAGCGATATAGGAACATTTCAATTCAAACCTTCCAGTTTATCTCTGTAGGTTTCACATTTACAATGTAGATTAAGCTCCTTAATGCCTACCGTCGATCCGCAGAGTTTCATCTAAACCACTCGTGCAAATTAAAGAGAATTGAAAACTTGATAGGTAGACTTTTTAATATACGGTAACCTAAAAGCACTCTACAAGAGTGTCTGTGGGCTTGCCGGCATAACACTTTGACCTCAAATAATCCCATCAAAACAAATCCAATGGTGTTCAATCGTTCAATCATGTGATTTTTGATCGCCGAAATGAAGTCGAAAAACCCTGAATAACACCCTTCTCCATTGTTCCAGGTGCTTCAACAGCACCAGCAACAGTTGCAGCAACAACACCTAAACCATCTGCAACAGCAGCATCTGCAACACCAACAGCAGCAGCAACAACAGCAGTTACCGCCGTTAGCAGCAAAGGGTAGGATGCCGCGCGCAAAAGGTGATTCCCGTCCCAGGGGCCGCATGACGGCCTACGCCTTCTTCCTGCAGACGTGCCGCGAAGAGCACAAGAAGAAACACCCCGATGAGAATGTTGTGTTCACCGAATTCTCCAAGAAGTGCGCCGAAAGGTGGAAGGTGAGTTCCCTTTGTCTGCTTGGTATATATGAATGGTGTTCCAATTTGGGAATGGGGAATTGCGGAATCTCTACTCTTACAGACAATGGGGAATTTCCTGACTAGCTGTCAGAGGAAGCGGGAGATCCGGAGTTTCAAACTCAGTTTGGGTGTCAAAATAAGTTAAAATGATTGTTGTGGGATTATTTCCAATTCCATATCAAATGTTCGGCCTATTCAGTTTGTTCTATGTAAAAAACGACATACCAATTAACTGCTAGGAAACAATTCTCATACATGAATCACTCTTCAACAAACTAAAGGGAATTGGAATTTTATCATGTTATATCCATATATTTAATGAGAAGTTTATGGCTCTTTCCGAAACTACGGAAAGAACCGGGTCAAAGTTTTTCAATCAACCACATTTTATATTTCTGACATGTCATATAGGTCCTTGGGAATTTAATTATGGTTCGCTTCAGGACAAAGGAACGCAGAAGTACACATCTTGTATTAGGAAAGTTTACTCTCATTTTTTTTATAAAAAATACTATGGTGGGTGTTGACGGCGAGCTTTTCCACAAATTTAGAATTTTCTTCGCGCCGATTGGATATTCTGCACCTTAAAAATATATCCATTCAATAACATAGCTCCATGTGTGATTACGGCGAGGGAATCTTTGGATTGTCACAGACCAGTATTCCTGTAAGCCGCACGATTTCTCCCAATGTTGTCTGCCGGTTAAGCAGGGCGTTTTAAAAAAAATCGGTTCCATTTAACACATGATAGCCACTGATGACTTACGCTGAACTATTTCAATGGAGTCATGTCAGTCATTAAGATTGACACTCCGTAACCTATGTTTAACTTGTCAACATGACTTCTGTGTTGAATTATATCACGTTTTCCTGAAGTTTAATGCATCGAAATAAATATTTTATAAAATATTCACGGCAAACGGATCGCGTACTATACCGGCCGCGTGGTGAGTGTTCTGTTGTTCTGGTATGATATCGCACGTATTTCTCCTGCGCTACAGCATAGTGTTTCCTATGCCTTGACTGCACTGAAACCTCTGACCGGGTTAAGTAACGGAGAGAAGCGACGTTTCCAGTTGTACTACCGGTAGTGCAGGAAAATAATGTCTATGGAGTAATTAGGGTTAAGTGGAAGAATAGCCGGCAGCTAAACTTCGCCCTAAATAAAGACTTATTATATTATAATTGTATGGACCTGTATGACTGACTTTTTTTCAGAGGGTCTAGGTTGTGCAGAACATAATCCTTTATGAACTGATAACGAAGTTGCGCGGGAAGTGCAGAGTTATCCTACTTGACGCCATTTTTTTCAAACATACATAAGGGTGTCCATTTTCTGTAAAGAAGGAAAGGCCACGGAATCAAAATGTGGTCAGGCACATGTCGAGGATTTTCAGATAAAAAATGATCAGTCGAATGTCGAGGACAAAACTACGATTTTTAAGTTCCAGCTCTCTTTTTACACTCGCATACACTTAATTTTTTCTTACAAGATAGGAGTTGGAATTTTTGAAAGGATATCAAGAGAAAAAACGGTTTTTGTGAGAGCGACAGACACTGATCTGTTTTTCTCGGTACCAGTACTGTACATTTGTCGAATAGTATAAAATTGTAAAAATCAAAACGTAAACACATTTGGTTTGTGATCCCCAATTTCAATATTTGAGCCAACTTCTGGTGAGTCCGCAAGTCACTATTTTGACTAGATACGTCGGAAAATCGGAATCTGCATAATTGTTTTCTATTAAAGACAGGTTGAAGTTGAGATGCAATAACATAAGTTGTGTGAAGGAATTCACAGTCTTTTATATTTGAAACTATCCAGTTTACAATGATTTCAGCATAGATTCAGCTGAATTTGGGCGATGGTAGTTATGATGACTTTGAGAGTATCAGTATTGCTGGATTGGGCCTTATTGGCATAGCCCTGCGACGTCGGTTGGTTAATGCATACACTAAAATGTGTTTGATACAAATTATGGGCCGATTTGGTGGCGTAAACAAACAGCTCCCGATTTGATGTTGCGTTTTCTGTGGCATGCACGTTCATATGGATAAGACAAAATCTATCAATGCCTTAAAATTGAATCAGTGTAGTCGCACAGCTTCGTATGAAGTCAAATTAGGAGTTCTTGCTAGTACGTTGAACGCTAATCTACCAGAATTTGTTTCCTGATACAATCAGCAATATCAGGATAAGGCACTCCTTCATCTCCGTTAAGAATGCCCCCTCCAGCGCATTTCCGTTATTCACACCTAAATCAAAGAAGCGAATTCCTCATATCGTAAGATATTAAAATTTTATAGTTTTCAATTTTACAGTACGTTAAATGTGGGTTGGGCCTCTGCGCGGTTCGTTCTTTGCTTTTTTTGTGCTTGAATTACGAGGGTTATCTTGAAAATATTCCATCTCGCTTAAAGCCTCAAAGAGATAAGGTGTACCTTAATAGCACGGAATGTTTATATTTATAGTATGTCCTCACCTAGACTTGATTATTTGATCTCTACGCGACAAGTATGCAGGTAAATGTTTCAAATGGAATGAAAATATATCCGCCAGAAAATTTTTAAAGGCGGCGTTCGCTGGCCATTGAGATTAGGAGATTTTAAACTGTCAATTCTCTTATGATACTAATATAAATCGAGTGATCTGATGCATAGACCGAAAAAACGGATTATCTGTAGGACAGTATTCACGAATAACTTCTGTTTTCATAAAATTAAAACAAATATCAACTGTTTAAGTCTTATTTAACACTACATGAAAACAGAAGTTATTCTTAAAACCTGTAAGTTGTCTCCTAGCTGATATTACACGATTTAGTTTAGAATTGTCGGATCGAGATTCAAATTTTCCCTAACCTCATTATCCTGCAAGCCTCATATTAGATCATGACTTTAAAATATGATTTATGATATGAGCGAGAGAGATATTTGAGATCAACCTCTCTTGCATTTTTTCGCCTTAGTTACGAGTAGATTAGAAGGTGATGTTGAACTTTGTTTTTAGGTTGCGGTGTGAGTTGCGGTACCAATTTTCTTCAAAGTGACCTATTACCTATAGGAAAAAAGTTCCGTAAAAACAGCGGTAAAACTATGATTTTTAGTAACACAATAATAGTTGTGTGCGAAATGTTAGATTATTTTGCAAATGTTGAAAAATAACTTGAATAAATGCGGTTGTATAAAATTTTTGAACAGCCCTGGTAAATCTTTCTCTCGAAGAACCGAGAACGAAGATTGCCTTGGGCGAAACTCTCGACCACTAAAACTAAAATATTTTAACGATCAGTTATGGTGTTGTTGACCCAACACACTCTCATAAAAAAAGAGGTTTTGCTAGCAGCAACGTTGGATTTTTTCGGATTGTCTTACACTGGCCGTGCCTAATTGAAACTATAATTAGTATAGTAAAAAAATTCGCCATGAAACTTACATGTAATCCTTAGTGAAAGATTACCGCGATTATAATTATTATGGTGATTTATCATATAATCCGAACATTTGACCATTTAGTTGATCTCGTCAGTAATGGTTGAAAGCATCTGGTTTAGGTATATGATGTAGGCCACATTTTCTTCCTCAAAAATTCGAAAAACTATTACAATTATGAAATACAAGAACAGATAGGCTATAGTGATGAAGCATTGTGATTTTCGGATTTTAGAGAGGTATATTCGCCTACACATTATCAAGGTTTTAGGTTTAAACAAAGGTGTATGTGGATGTGGATACAATCTCAAGAGTCAATTTCACTGACAGGAAACGAGATATATGTGATCAATACTTGATAAATTGTCATATCTAATTAAATACGTAAACACTTCAAAAATATGGTGAGAAATTCTGTGTATGAAAATATATGACAATCACCTTTATTCAGCAGAAATGAAGGAACAGAGTTTCCTTTGTCTTTCAATTTGCTTTTGGCACTTTTTAGAATTAAAGATTCACTATTGGAAAATTTAAATTATGCGTGACGTGTACTTGAACCGTCATTTTAGAATCAACAAAGACGATTTCGAGAGTACTGAACTATTGACTACGACTATCACAATATGCTTTCAGATGATTTATTTTCACGCAATTTTTCTTGAGAATTTCGTACACGTGTTTGCTAGCTTTTGAATCTGACTGAGCTGAGTTGCAAATACTCAAAATTTTTATTCCTTGTAGTAATTACAAAGGCTCACTGCTTTAATAGTTTTTTCCTCTACTTGTTTTAGCTTAACTAGTAATCTAGCAAAACTAAATTTAATGGTTTCTGTTTTTTTATTGCTTCCGCTATCGAATACAAATGGTTTTCAAACATCGTAGGGGGACTTTGTAGTCGATAATATCTCACTTATTTGCAATACTCAAAAATCATCTGATCGCCCCTCTCGTACGAACAAGTGTGTGATTGGGTTTTCATCTAAAAACTATATAGTTCAAATACTGCAGTTCCCAAATTGCTCACTGACGTGAAAATGGGATGAAAATGTAGGTTAATCTGGAGTAAGGCTAATCGAATATGTGTGGTTGATTTTCTTTGTGTGGTGAAGCATTTGCAATGGTGGCTGCTATTCGGCAGCTGGCAACGTTGTTATGTAAAATGAAACAAAACTACGAACGGGCGGCACGGAGCTGAGCAACGACTCTTTCGTTTTTGGTTCAGACGGCCGGCGAAGCGGAGAACACACACCGCACCGCCGTGCCGCTATCGAACAGGTTTTACAATTTATAGGTTCGGACAGTGGTGCAGCATTATGAGATTCGTTAAGGATGTGGGATATGTTGTGCTTGTTTGGAAAATGAGTCTGGAATCTATTCCTCGTTCAAAAATGCATCTACCCGTAAGAGACAAAAATAAAATTCGCGAATCTAGTCATTTTTTGCTTAAATCAACCTCCTTAACTATATATCATATAGAAAAAATCGGTATGTGTTTCGCCAACTATGTTAGTATCTTTCAGAGAGAAATGAGTTTCAGTTGCTCTTGAACATGCCATAATTATAGCCAAACCCATGTCACAAGTAAAAAATGGGTTTCTTCATAGTCGAGTCACTACGAAGGCGACAATCTTGAATGTAATAGATGTTGGTATACTTCTGCAGAAATCCATCCTTCGTGAACATACTCATCTCTTGTAAGGTTCGATTGACTCCCTCTTACAGCTAGTTTTGCTCATACATGTGAGTACACATTGAAAACAAAAAAAAATATTTGCGAACTTCAACAGTGAGGCAATATCAATACCAATTGAAAAATGAATAGCTAGCCACGAATGAAAACAAACATTTACATTATTCGATGTTGTTTATTTAATGAACCATGATGCTTCATCCTAATTGGTTAGACTCGCATATTCTCAGAGTGAGACACGCAGGAATTGTATTGTATTGACCTCCTACTATCCCGGTAGCTATCTATGGAAAAATCGTTGAATTCTCAAGTTTAATGCTTCCAGAACGCAGTACTGACTAAAAAGAAGCGTCCTTGCGCTCATCCGATTTCGATGGAAGGCCGAGTTCTACCAAAGAACTGTTCATTTTGATTGGTAACTCTTCTCTAATGGACAGTCCTGGGCGACCGTCGGCGAACTGGCTCTCTTCTACCGCTATGTCAGTGGTTCCTATTCTCACCATATCGAAGTTCGTACATCCAGAACTGGTCCGTACAGCCGCTTCTTTGTCGCTAGGGTGTCGATTTGTGGGACATTCTGCCTGAGGATACTTTTCCCAGTTCTACTAGAATTAAGTTCAGTTCAAAAAGCGGTGTTTCAGCTCCTTGTAGCAGCCGCTAGTTAGGCTTCTGCGTAGTCACGTGACTGCTTCGATAAAAAAGTAAATTTTTGATGCCACTAAACTTTATACTGTTTTGGATATTGAAACATTTAGGTTGCTTTTCCCTGTAACTGAATAATCCAGAATGTCTGTCTAAACTATGAAATCACCCAGTAGTTATTTTACCAGCATACTGTATTGCCGTACATTTTATTGCTTTCTCAAACGTCGAAAATAATGAGGAAGATGATTAGAGGAATGTCCAAATTAAGTTGCTTCAATGGAATGAAATAAGATTTCTCAAATTTGTGAAGTTTTGATTTGGGTACTACCGTTAGAAAGAACGCATGTTTTTCGAATGGGTACTACATCGAGTGGGCTGGTCCCGTGTCGGTAGGGAAGGGCGTGTTGTACAGTGGTAGAAGTGCCGTTTCAGTTGGCAAGAGGGTTTGGAACGTTGAGCATCGTGTGTTCACTGTACGTCGGTACTTTCAAAATGGCGAGTCTGTCGTTCGAACGCAAAGTGAGTGTCGCATTCAACACAACAAGTAATGTGATGAAGAAAAAACCGCTAGGGCGAAATCTTACTGTTAGAACCCCCGAAAATGTCGACAGAGTGAGAGTTGACTCGCTGCAAAGCCCGAATCGTTCCTTCCGTTTGCGTGCCAGTTCCCTAGGGATCCACGCGTTTTCTGTACGTCGCATCTTGAAGAAGGATTTAGTGTTCTATCCTTACAAAATCCAAATTTGTCAACAACTGTTTCCAGTGGATTATGCACAACGTGTTAATTTTTAACAGCTCATGATTGAAAACTGTCGATATTGGTTTCCACTGAACCCCCAACAGTTGCCATGAGCACGCCCTGCATACCCCGAAAGTTACAGTTTTGTGTGCAGTAGGCTCAACGATGATTATTGACTCTTATTTTTTGAGGATGATGGGGAAACAACTACTGTAAATTCAGAGCGTTACATCCACATGCTGAACAACTTTTTTTCCGAAACTTCGATGTCGACGTGTCCGTCTCAGACAAGTGTGGTTCCAACAAGACGGGGAAACATCTCACACAGCTCGCACTTCGATGGTACTTCTTCAGCAAAAATTCCTAGGACGTCTCATTTCACATCATGGCGATATTCCATGGCTCCCTCGATCCCCGGACCTGTCAACGTGTGATTTTTTTTATGGGGCTACTTGAAATCAAAAGTTTACGAAAGCAAGCCTCGGACCCTCGTCGATTTGAAGGCGGAAAGAAGAAGAGAAGTAACCCAAATTCCTGCACGGATGCTGGCCAACGCAATGGGCTTATTTCGGGAGAGGCTTGATTCCCGCATTTCGGCTCAAGGGCGCCATATGGCTGACATAGTTTTTCAAACGTAAATGTTGTTTGACTCAAAAAATGTCATGTATTTCTGAGTGTTTTGATATCATATTTTTTCCGTACTTATTTTGACTGTACTACTCATTTAAAAAACATGCGTGCCTTCTGACGGACCCTGTAGTAATTTTATTGGATTATGCTACATATTGTGCTATTAGTATTGATTTAATTTTATCCTTCATTTGCAGACCATGTCTGACAAGGAAAAGAAGAGATTCCATGAAATGGCTGAAACGGACAAGAAGCGTTATGACGCTGAAATGCAGAACTACACTCCTCCCAAAGGCGAAAAGCAGAGAGGGAAGAAGAGGAAGCAGACGAAAGATCCCAATGCACCAAAAAGATCTTTGTAAGTACTAATCAAACATATGCATAATCACGTCCAATTATGGACTGACTCTTTGTTTTCCAGTACTCAAAATCTCACAGAATATTAGAAATTAGGTGTTTATTTAGAAGATACTACATCTCGCACAGTTTGATCAGTCTACAGCTTCAAGCATATAGCTGTTAGGTTATAATCCTGTGCAATATAGACTGTAAAATTGTACAATATATTTGAATATGTCAATTTCAAATGTAACATAATTTTCCTACATTCACTATTGCACAAAACACTCTGTTTTGCTACTGTGCTTTTAACATCTCTATTTTACATCATTATAATATAAAGTTTTAAATCAGAAATGTTGCTGAAAGTTGACAAAGACATTTTGATGGGTGCCCACATCTAAATTGAATGGATTTCGGTGTTTGCAATTTCATGTTGTGATGCTTATTTTTTGTTTCTAGGTCTGCATTCTTTTGGTTCAGCAATGATGAGCGCGGTAAGGTCAAGGGTGAAAATCCCGAATATAGTGTTGGAGACATTGCCAAAGAATTGGGGAGAAGATGGGCTCTTGCTACTCCTGAGACCAAAGGCAAATACGAGGCTCTTGCTGATCAGGATAAAGCCAGATATGAAAAGGTATTTATTTTTCAATGCTCTTATTTATAACGATAACGGCTTTTAATTTCTGCATTCTCATGTACACTAATACGTCATTTTAAAGTGTTTATGTTCAGATAGAAGGATTTATCGCTCAAACCTACGTATTTTTGATGTAATTGTACTACATGGTAAACTGTACTAGATGTTGTATCGAAGGCGTGGGAAGTAAATATAGTTGATGCCATTTTTTTGTCCAAATTTGCAGCAGCGACACTGCGCGCCTCAAATCCGATATGCGTTTCGAAAATTACTGCGGTGCCGCCTTTTTGGAATAACGTCCCATTAGATCTGAACTATATCATGTCAAAAACAGCAATTGCACCCTTTCGAGGTATTCTTCGTCTACTTAGACATGGTATACTTCTGCAGCGCTCGAGACGACCTCCAATACGCCATATAAAATATAAAAGCAAAATTTGGAAATTTGTGACAAGGAAGGTGATAATTAATATTTTGTAACTCAAATATCAATAAGTTCCTCTGATATTATTACTGTATACTTTAATCCACAAAAAATTACAAAAACAAGGTAAGTTATCACCAAATAGCCATGCAGTCTATATTGAAGCATGAATTGTTGGTTTCCTTTGTGACCGTGTGATACCGCTACTACTTGATAGAATAATCCCCTAGAATCAGGTTTGACCAATACAGAGAAATCAGTGTCACTGACGAGGTAATATTGCAAGCCTCTCCTATATTGCAAGATATAATTTTTGTTCTGTTTATAAAATCATAAATGAATCATCACTCATAATAAAAATGTATCCCCCTCCTCTAACAGCTGTGCTACTAGTTGATGAGGTTCTTCATGGGCTCCCTATGGCACAACCAAAGAATTCGAATAGATTAGGAATCAAACCTATAAGCTTACGTTCCATTGTTTGTCGCCAAAATTGCGTAGTTTCAGAGTGCATACTTCTGACTTATTTGTCTATCAATGCCTACCAAACTGACAGCGTTATAACCAATAGGTTTTGACGTCTACCGAGGTAAACAGCTGATCAGCAAGTGACACCTTTGTATTAGTCTGTAACGTTGGCAATAATGCATTGGGTGTAAATCTGGTAAAACTCGGACCGTATTCAGAGCTGTTGGTCACATTATCTAGGGAATTTTTGACAATAAAAAATGCAAAATACTTATTAGAAAAATGTGTATTACAAAATTACGAAGCAAGTCAATAGGACAGACTGCATTGTCCTTGCCGGTAGCTTTAATTTTACCTGTAAATATAATATAGATACGTGCTTCTGGTTAATTGTCCGTCAAAAAGTGTAATGTTATCCAAATATGGTTATTTACTGCCTTTTAAAATTATATGGTATTTCAAGTTGAAAAAAGAGTAAAGATGATTAAAACTACATATCTATCTTATCCATTTGTGACTTGAAATTTAGTCATGATCAGTATCGCTAGCAGCAATTTTGCTTGTAGCGTTTTTTTTTGTATGCTAGGAGACTTCTAAATAAAATAGCTGTTAGTTAGCAAGTACAAAATAAATCCATAGAGTACAGGAAACCACAACGAAATATGGCTGTCTACCTGGCGTTGACTGATCCGTCAGAATTGAGACACTGGCTGATATGCGGAATATTGAAATATTACTAGATAATCAGCTGTTATTTTACCATAATAGATACTCGTGAAAAAGACTGTAATAATACTTACCGGCAGAAACATCTAGCTTCGTTAGGCTTGTGCAACTCTTTGCAAATTATTCAAAAAGTATCACGGCTTGAAACCGTCTAACACCACATTTATCTTCAAACAGTCGCACATTTGAAAAAATTGTACTAAATATACGAATTTTATAACAGAACTGTCAAAGATTGCCTTATGTCAAGTGCACCTTGATCCTTACTACAGACTGAGAATTTGACAATTCAACGGTGGAACATCTATGCCTCGGTACGCGGTTGATTTGCTTCTACGTGCCATGATGGATACGATTCTAGTATGATCCTATTATCGTCTGGTACAGTGGACAAAGAGGTCTAAATAGTGGCAGATTCTATCAACAGATTGCACTTGCGTATGCGTATCATAAATTTTAAATAAGTATTTTGCCAAATGTGTACAAATTTCAATATCTAGAAGTTACAAGCAATTTTATTTGTTGCAGGAGATGACAGCATACAAGAAGAAAAACAACCCGGCGTTGCAGCAGGCGGCGCAACCAGTACCTGAAGAAGCGGAAGAGGACGACGAGGACGCGGAAGATGACGACGAGTAAACGCGAGTAATCAAAAGGGACTTGCGCCCTCTACCTCTCGCTACTATCACTACGTCGTCTACGCCTTCTCATTCCTTTTATTGTACATATACATTAGTAGCAGTGTTTTTTTATTTCTCATACATATTTTTACTGTGTGTACTTACAAAAAAATCATTTTTTTTTTTTGAAGTCTCGACGTGTGTGCGTGCAGTTATCCAATGCGATGGACGGTGATCTGAAAATGGAGCGCGTTTCTACATTCCTAAATTATCTTGAATAAAATTATTTTTTCGGACTAGATTTAAATGAAAAATGGCAGAGTTTTTTCAGCGTCAATTACATTTCAATGTCACAAATTTTTGGAAAAGAACTCAGCAATTTCCTTATGAATATCAGACATCCGCTAAATTGATCGAATTTTGATGGATATTTTTTTATCTCTTAGTTCATTGTGAATCCAGTCATAAACAAACCCAGTTGCCAAATCTTATCAAGATGATTTTTCCTTTTGCAGACATGATCAATTAATAATATAATTATTCATAATTCGGACTGTTTGCCTACACTGTTCCTCATAAATATTCCTTACACTTTTTCTTAAAGATACCACAAACATTGGTTGGTAATCACCAGAAGTCTGAGTCTGATTTAATTCAGAAAAGTGCCGTGGTCTTTTTTTATAAATTCGCAGTTTCATCTTTGATCATTAACAATCTCTGAATCATGTCTACAAAATTGACTAACAATATATGCGGTGAACAGAAACGCGGTCTGTGTTGCGAACGTCCTACATTTCACGTTTCTCGACGTTAAAGTATGTAGTGTAATTTTATCGTTCAATTATATTTTTCCGTATCTTCTTGTGCTGTCAAAACTCAGGACAGTAGTACAACGGGTTGAAAATAATTTTTAGCAGCATAGGAGAGGTTTTGCATATAGGGTTGTATCATAACACTCCATTATTTCTTGGCTGCCCATCCTTGCAGGTAAAGGTAATGGTGGTTAGATTTCACTAGGTTTGTATCAAAACATAATTGTAGTGTTTTGGGCGATAATGATCGTATTTCAATATATATGGTTCTTTTCATAAATTGGTCATTCCAAAATGATTTTCAAAATCATAAATAAATTCTTGGCTTTCTCTCAATATTATTTTTATGATCTCCTTAGTTTCCTCCCAAAGTATATAGAAAGTGTGAATGAACATGAGCCATCATTGCACAATTTATAATCAAAATTTTTACTCAAGCTTTACAAGAAAAATACTCAAATATACAGTGAGGTGCCATACAGTTAATTTCAATTTTGACAGTCCTAGGGTTCACAGTATGGCTGACGGTTGGAGCTAAAATAAACCTGTACCTTAGCTGCTGCTGTTGGTCACGTCTGCTTAAAACATACAAACATAATATGCTGATAATTATTAACGTACACTCTGTTCCTCTTGAAGACATTGTATATACTACTAAAAGCAGTTTTGTTTGAGAGATGCGACAGAATATTTTCTGCTCTCATCGAGAAATGTAGAATTCCTTAGCGATGCTAGAGAAGTGGATATATTTCTTTCCCTCTCTTGCGTGTAATGAACATGCCTCTGGTAGTAGAATAATAGCTGGATGTTATACCAGCAAAAACTGCTGGGTAATATGTGGAAGATACATATATTTATGAGAGACTGCTGCTATTACATGATACTACTCATCAGTCCACTAAATTTACCAAAACGAAAAGGATTATTTTTTATAAAAGGAATCATATGAGTGAAATAACCCTGTGTACAAAAACGTTTTAAATCATTATATGCGAAAACAACGCCGCATTTAGCTGTGTTGTTAGCAGCTGTTGTATTACCTGGATTGTAAATGAACATAATCTCGAATTTGCGTTTTAGGAAAAACTATCCCGACTGAAAATACAAAATTTTTAAGTTTCATTTACAGTCCCGCATAGGTCTAAGCGCTGTCGACGTCATATGTATTTATTTGTATGCTGTAAAAGTTTAAGTTTTATTCACAGATAGCGTAAAATGAAAATGTATGATTATCCATTTCCCCCTACAGTATAAACAGAGCCAGGCAAGTCAAACAGTCAAAATGCCAAAGTGGATATATGTGAGTGTATCTTATGGACAATATTTTATTTATGTTTTTTTTGTGTAGAAAGGTTCTATCAAATCCTAAAGCATTTTCATTACAAACATTTGAAAAATTATTTTAATGCAATAAGGAAAACTTGAGCGATTTTAGCGGGCTTATTTGTGACATTACGTGAAAATGGTCCAACTCATGGTTACACGTTAATCAAACCTCACTCAACGTCGTGTCAAAAAACAAAAACCCAGGGAATTACGGCCAGTTGGCCAATAAGAATACGAGAATTCAAAGATCTCGCGCTGATTTGACGGATGTAAATGAGGGTTGTTGAACACAGTTTAGGTTTTGGTAGGACTTTGAGCTATCCGTGATCAGCAGAATACTTTGAGTTCATTAATTACTGTAATTCTTCCGTTATTACCATATACATATTAAGAATAGTATTACTTCATGTGATGTGAAATGTTTTCATTACATTTGTATGTATATTTCCAGTATAATTTTATATTGTTACTGTTGATACAGTTTTAGTGGATAAACATTTCATCACATTACAAAAAGCTCTGTGTTATTTTAGGGAGATGATAGACAAGCAATGTTTGTTTTTATATCTTGATAGGGATAACTAAACAGATTAATAAAATTTTCAGTAAAATGACATTTTGTTTTTATACAGCAGTTATACAGGGTTACAGGAAAAGTCGTGCTAGATCCGTTAAGGGCGTGTAGTACCCATCATTTCTGACTTATTTCATTATGAAACACCCTACCCTAAACTTAACCCTTTTCGAGATATTCAACTTTTAATGTTTTTATTGAAAATTGCCGATTTTTAGGCTACTAAATGTATTTATTTTTATTTTGTGTGTGTTATTATTACTATTATTGCATTTTAACATGTGTAATAAGATGCTTTAGGACGTCAATCATTAAAATAGTCCATAAGTTAATTGAATAGGCTGTAGTAGATAAGTGAATGTTAAGAAATTGAAAAAAATATCAGAAAGTTTATTTTTCTCTAAGGGATATCTAAAAAAAATATTATGGCAATTGTTCGGCAGATGTGTTTTAAAATATCTATGTTTTATCAGCTATCTAACGAGGTATAACAATCTAGGATTTTATTTAAATGCATTGAAAAAACTTAGTTTCATAGGCGACAGTGGAGAAGAAAATTGATACTTAGCCCTAAAAAGTAAAATAAAACAATAGGTAAGCATGAAATATCATTTATTAAATCAGGTTTTCACACAACTTTTTCTTACTCTACAGTTCATGTTCAACATGGCTGCCTCTGTTTCTAATACATTGTCGCATCCTTCTATGGAGACCAGTCTTTACAACTGCAGTGGTCAACGTTGTCCTTAGTTGATTTGCTGCATCGACAATCCTTTCTCTTAATTCTTCCACAGACGAAACTGGATTTGGCTCGCTGTAGACAAGACTTTTCATGCACCCCCACACATGAAAATCCATGGGGGTTAGGTCCGGACTTCTTGCTGGCCATGGCAACGGCCCACCTCGTCCTATCCATTTGTTTGGATAATTTGTGTCCAGCCAGTCTCTGACACTTCTCCTGAAATGGGCAGGGCAGCCATCATGTTGGAACCACATGTCCCTTCTCAAGTTGAGTGGCAGATCATCCAGCAAATCTCTGAAGTCTCCTCTCAAGAAGTTTTCGTAATTTTCCCCATTTAGATTGTCCGGGAGAAAGTAAGGTCCAATCAAATGGTTGGAGATAATGCCCATCCACACATTCACGCTGAATCTTCGTTGGGACCTCGCCACTCTTTTCTTATTGGGATTCCTTAGTACTTTTGGGGCCCAGTAATGGGCGTTGTGATAGTTAGTTATGCCATCGTTATCAAATTTGGATTCATCTGTCCATAAGATATTTCTTAGAAAATCTGGGTCTTCTACGTCAGCATTTAGCATAAATCTGCTGAAGTCCAACCTTCTCGCGGGGTCTCCTTCTTCAATAGTGTGTACCGGCGTGTAATGGTACGGGTATAGGCCAGCAGTATGCACTGTAAACCACACTCTCCATTGCGAAAGTCCCAGATCACGGGCAACACGATTAGTGGAAATGGTCGGATCCGCTCGAAAGCGTTGCACTATCTCATTGTCCTGCAGTTCTTCGTTGTCATAAATTCGTGGTCTTCCCAGGTCTGTATTTCATCTCAAAACAGAGCCAGTTTCTCGAAGTCTTAGATAAACTCTGTTAAAAACGGCCACATCCGGCACTCGACGACCGGGGAAGCGAGTTCTGTATTCGTTGCGAGCTTGCGCAGATACACAATCGCAGTATCCGTAACAAATAAGCATATCAGCATATTCCTCAGGTGTGTAGGACGTCATCTTCAACACTTCCGTATCACAAGTACAAATCAGAGTCCAGTGAACAAGCACAGTATTCACAAATCAGAAGAAATAGTCCAGAATCGTAGCCAAGTCGAGGAAAAGAGCAAAACGACATCACATCTACTATGTACGAAGCACAAAAGCAGACTGACAACCAAAACAACATCCCGTGTTGGATTTCCAGCCCTAACCGGTTATTATAATATGTTTTCTTTCATTCGCACCCACATTAAATCGTCATGTCTCGCTCGCACGGTGCGTCTAAACTTGAAGGAGAATAGGCGTGGGAACTGCTACTGGAGCGTCCCAACTACTTTTTTTCTACGAAATGTAATACAAATCCTAGATTGTTATACCTCGTTAGATAGCTGATAAAACATAGATATTTTAAAACACATCTGCCGAACAATTGCCATAATATTTTTTTTAGATATCCCTTCGAGAAAAATAAACTTTCTGATATTTTTTTCAATTTCTTAACATTCACTTATCTACTACGGCCTATTCAATTAACTTATGGACTATTTTAATGATTGACGTCCTAAAGCATCTTATTACACATGTTAAAATGCAATAATAGTAATAATAACACACACAAAATAAAAATAAATACATTTAGTAGCCTAAAAATCGGCAATTTTCAATAAAAACATTAAAAGTTGAATATCTCGAAAAGGGTTAAGTTTAGGTTAGGGTGTTTCATAATGAAATAAGTCAGAAATGATGGGTACTACACGCCCTTAACGGATCTAGCACGACTTTTCCTGTAACCCTGTATATATACAGCTATATACAGCTTTATTTATTGACTCCTCCATCCGCCAAAACCAGTCCTTGAACCAGCTCTGCCAAGTTTCACGCGGGAGTGCGCGACGCTCGTCCCAAGGTCCTCGTCGCTAGAAAACAGTTTCCTTTTAGCGTCATTTTCACAAGCGGAAAACAGTGCAAAGTCGCAGCGAGCAACATCTGGACTATAACGAGGGCGCTCAATCCAGTTAGGGTCAAATACAGTGCAGGCTTTGTCGCGGTGAGCTGGACCGTTGTCATGGTGGAGGTACCAAGTGTTGATTCTTGATATTGGCCACAAGTTTTTTTATAGACTGACTTTGGGTAGCGACTGTTCCGTGTACCACTTAGCTGACTGCATTCTGTGTGTCCAAAACGACACAATCCCGATCATTTTTATCTTGACAGATAGGGATTTTTTGACAGCTACGGGTGTGTCCTCGTCATCAAAGACCCAAACTTTGTTTTGAGCCTTGGTCCGCACATCGTAATAATAGAGCCAAGTCTCGTCACCTGACACGATGTTCACATACCGAGATTGCCCCTTGTAAAACATTTTCAGCATCTTTCGGCACCAAGTCGTACGACGAGTCTTCTGCTCTTCCGTCAGACTATGCCGTACCCAGAAAGAAGTTGTCTGTTGGTATGTCACTTTCCGGTCTTCGCCAAGCATTTTCCTCGCAGCAGTAATGTTTTTCAGTTACTGACGTTAGCGGCCTTCCTTCCCTTTCAGCGTTCTCCATAGTGAAAATGCCCCTTTGGAATTCTCTGTACCACCTGAATATAGTTGTACGATGAGGACAATCGTTCTTTAATGCAGCGTCATTACTTCTAAGCACTGGTCTATGCTTAAACCACGCTTAAAGTTACGTATACTGTAAGAGTGCCCTTATCTCATTAGACTACATCTACATCCAGCATCGGAAATGGAAGGACCTCTGAAGAAGCTTGCCACTCGTGCTAGCGAAACACTAGGAAGAAATTCCAATCGACGACGACCTTTAGACCCGAATGAAGACAGCAGTACCTTTTGTGTTTCTTATCTGGTAATTGCATTGTCAAACAGTACAGAATATTCTCACGGAATTAGCGAAAAATCGAGAGGATAACCTGTTTTATCACACTAATACAATGCCGATCACCGACGATTTGATCTGCAACGAACACATCTCAATAGCGGCAGTTGCTGGAAAACACCTAGGCTATTTGTTTAGGGCTAAGAAATACTTTTCTCCACCTGACCTCCTCACTCTATAAAAGCCCCAGATAAGACCTAGCCTCGAGTGTTGCTCACACGTTTGGGGTGCTGCCGCCCCAACTACATTATTCAAGGTCGATGCTGTTCGACTGATCGATGACTCTTCTCTGACAGTCGCGGGGGGCCCTCTCGCACCGGCGATCTAGTTTTATTGCACCGAGACACCAACGGGCTTTGCTCCTCAGAGCTCTTTTGCATGATGCCGCTGCGCGTTGAGCCTGCCAAACAGACCGGCCTCCCATCCTGATCGTGTCGAACTTCATACAGCCAACTGGACCGCTTGTTGGTCCCTAGGGTGTTGAGATTGCGGAACAATTTACAAGAGGAGGCTTTTCCCAGTTCTCCCAACCCTAGTCGGTTCAAAAAACGGATTAACAAAGTTTGTTTAGGATCCTCATAGCAGCCGCGGTGTACTGGCATTTAGGCCTGTCTGCCGGCTGCTTCGGTGTACAGGTTTTTTAGATGTTTACTTCTGTATAGCTTTGACAGTATCCCTTGGATTTTAATGAAATTTTGACAGGGTACTACTTTGTTAAGGACGGAACAGCGTAGTAGTTTTAGAAAATTAATCCAGTGGTGGCGGAGCTATGGGTAAAAGACGAAGAAAAAATCGCTCGAACTTCCGTCTTTTTGCGTTTCAAGGATTATTCAGTTTTGTGAAGAATTTGTCGTAAAAAATTGGGTGAATGGATTGCAGGGAGCGGGGAAGATATCTCTTTTTGGCGGTAGCTCTAAGCTCCTACCGGTAATTCTACAGACCAATTGAAAATTTCATACACCGATTTCCCCCTTTGCTCTTGAGACTTGAAGTGACGATAATGAAGATTAACCTGCCGGGGACTCGCTTATGGCTGGCGAGGTTTGTCAACGCAACGTTACCAGATACTGTTAGGAGAGAGGAGGAATTTCTAGACCGCAATATTACGGCCCTATTTGACTGACTTGATCTATTTGATTCTATTCTATCTGTTATGTTCGTAGTTGAGGGCTAACTTGGCCCAATACAGTATATGAGTGAACTGATGAAATACTTTTGTTAGAAGTACAGTTCCAAACTACAATTTTCGTTACTGCCATCCCACAGAGTTTGAAGTAACAGCTGCTTCGCAACGAATCGTAACTAGAGCTCAAATGCGAAAATTCGTGCAGCCATTTGGGCTGTACTTTGGTCTCCTTTTTTATAATAATAATGTTATTGCCAAACACCATGGTATGTTATGTAGCGTATTACAATAAAATTAATGAAAATAAAAGCTAACCTCCTCTTATAAATATATCTTAGTGCGAAAAAGCAGCTTTTTACTGCACATCTTTCCTCAACGTAGTCGGTGTAGGTATATGGAGAAAACTAATTAGATAATATTCGAATAATACATAAAATCTTGTGATTATGTCCATCACTAGTACGTGAATACCCCGTCAACGATGACGTTTATATGTCAAGACGACACTTGTGCTTTTTGCTTTTATGAGTGGCATTCGGCAAGTTTTTTAAACATACAATAATTTCAATAAAATAGTTTTATATTTATGAAAACACAGTTTTTCCAAAAATCATATGTGTATAAACAAATTCTATGGCTACTCTTGATGCAGAATGGTATAATAATGAGGTTATTTTTAACATGCAAAGTCTATCAGCAGTATTTTTATTTTTAGGCATTTATCCAATACTGGAGAACATATATTAACAAACAACGGAAGCATCAAAGATAAAAAAGAGATTTTTCAACAAGCTTTAAACGTAAGCTACAATTAACTAATTTTTCTACGATAGTTTCATCTGAAATTGAAATATTTTAAAGATTTTGCATAGTATGAATAAACGAAACCTTTTGTCTCATTTTTCTATATATCTGTCCCTCGATTAAACTATGCTACCGATTGGTTTGTCCTTTTACAATGTCTGGAGTAATAATAACGTTGAAATTTTAGCTAAAACTACATTTTTAAAATCAATAGCTTATGACAATTATTTTCCTATTTTCAGACAGACTTAAAAGAAATATGTAGTCCAGTATTAAGCAAAGAGCCTGCCAAAGAAGTATTCTCTAAAGTAGTTTTGCAAATTCAGAAGATAAAAAATATATCAGCACCAAAGGCAAATGAGGATTCTCAAGCAGCTCCTCGCATGTTAAAACTTAGTTTAACTGATGGCGATGGATATGTTCAAGCTTTGGAAGTAAAAAATATTGGTACTTTAAGCCATAAAACTACACCACCTGGTACTAAAATATTGGTCCAGAATGCTAAGTATTACTCAGGATATCTACTGTTATCACCAGAATGTTGTACTGTTTTGGGAGGTAGAGTACCAAATTTAGTTGAAAAGTGGGAGCTTGCCAAGTCTACACTGCCATCGAAAAGAAGATATTGTAAGTAGCACTCTTGACTATTATTTTGCTTACTTCTACTCAGTAGAAGAATGATTATCAGTTCCTGAGTAGTCTAGCATCATTTTATACATACAGGATTGTCAATATGTAATTAATTTGTTCATCCAGTACCCTCAAAATTCTGATCTGAGCTTTTCTTGATTATGCATTCCATTACTGTTTGCTTCCCAAATTTTACTCTTCAGCTGCTTGGTTTGTTGGCATAAACATTGTTTTTTCTAAATTTTCACTGAAAGATGCGAGGCACCATTAAATCTGGTTATCTTCTGAGTTAAGTGATATATACAGGGTGTCCGCAAAGTTGGGGTTTTCCTTTACGCAACGTGTAGATCTTGAAAACATAAGCAATTTTTCTTAGTACCATATACACCAATGTAGTAAGGGAACCGAGATAAAGGGCTCTGCAACATCAAAAATATCTGAATACCGTCCTGTAGCCGCGACTCGCGATATCCCCAACTGGTACCGGCTACTAGCTCAGCCCGACGACAGAACTGGGTCGGGGGTCGGGGTCAGTGTGTCAGGTCAGTATGCAACCTTCAACCGACGGTTACGGTCACGCGTGTAGAGGTAAACGAACTCGTATAATCGATTGCGTTTCAAAAACAACAAGCAGGCTAGAGAAGTGCAAGTATCAAAAACTAAAGTGTGACAAACGCTCCGTGAAGAGGGGCTGTATCCGTTTCACGTCCAACGTGTACAAGCCCTTCAACCTGACGATTTTCTAGCAAGAGTGCGGTTTTGTGAGTGGTTGTTGCATCAACATGACAATAATCCGGACTTTTGAAGTGCATATTGGTGACAGACGAATCTACGCGTAATGGGGTGAATAACTTTCGCAACACTCATGTTTGGTCAGTAGAAAATCCGCACGCTGTCCGTCGGGCACATTTTCAACAAACATTTTCGGTGAATGTTTGGGCCGGCATGGTGAACGGTAGGCTCATTGGACCATTTATTCTCCCAAATCGATTGGACAGGATGCAATACCTAGACTGTTTACGTCTGCTCGGTAGCGCATCAGCTGATTTCATTTTCTGTTGGAGCGGTATGATTTCGGGCAGAGACGTACTTAGCCCTTCTCGCCAACTGGAGAGTGAGTACTTTTTCCTTTATTTTTTTTTAACTTGGTCGCCCTTGTTTCACTACACATTACCTTTGTTATTACAAGGGTAGTTGTTTCTGAAAAGGAAAACCCCAACTTTGCGGACACCCTGTATATATATATTATAAGCTAGGGATGTCAAAGATCCTAAAAACATTTTTTGCAGCTTTACTGTTATGTACATTTGTGGTATCATTTTTCATACACACCTCCCAACATCAATAGAAGATTTAAATTAAAGAAAAAATGGATTTATTTCATTTGAAACATATTGGTGATACAAATTTTAGTAATATGTTAGCCATCCTATATGAATTCAAAGTATGTTATTGTTGATTTTAACTTTTTATTACCACAGCAAGTGAGGATGGTCCACCACCATGGGTTCACTTTGGTGTGAAAATTAAAACTAATATTCAAGATGATAACTTTGCATCATTATCTAGCAAGGCTAAAGATTCTAGTAAAGAAAATCCTGAATTTGAGCAACAGAGGCTGGAGGCTATTGCTGAAGCCTCAACTGGAGCTGTTAAAAAGGTAATTATGAGAATTATTGATAAGCATATATTTAGCTAGACCTTTAGATAAAAATGTTGTAATACATGAAGGCAGTACTTGGGTCTATGCTAGATTCTGATTTATATATACATTACTACAATGTGATGGTTCAATATGAATACTTATTTCAAGTTCATAAGCATTTATGTCAATTCATGAGCCTTTATAATGTATTTTAAAGCATCTAGGATTCACCATCCATTGTGAGAAATGTTGATGTTTTGAATCACCAGAGATTACTCAAAAAATGTCAAATATCAACATTATTTCCAAGTTTGTGTATAATTATATAAAGGGTTAATACTTGTTTTTAAGGTGTTTGGTGGTAGAGTTAAACAAAATGTTCAACCTGTTCAAAATTACCAGAATAGGAATAATCAGAAACAAAGGAGAGACCAACCAAAAGGAAAGGGCAAAAAATGCATGGATGATGAAGAAGATGTTGTGGAAAAGCCTTTGAAACCTACCAACAAAGTATCTCTATTTTCATTCCTTGAAGATAAATTACCTGTTAACGAGAATCCTCAACATACTAAATACTCAAATCAGTTCCCATCAGATAGGTATAGACCTAATGAAAGCTATAAACAAAATAACATGCAATCATATCAGACCAGCAATAATCAAAAACCTTCAGCAAGACAATCAAACCTAAACAGTTTCAAACACCAAAATTCAGAGAGGTTTGAGAAACCATACCCCAGCTATAAAGAGCAAAACAGACAGAATGAAAATGCATCAGCTCCAATAAATGACATTAAGTTATATCATGGAAACTCAAATCAAAACATCACAAATCCTATTAAGTTTTATCATAGTGAAAATTCAAAACAAAGATCATCAAATTATATGAAGTCTCAAGATGATGCAAGTCAAGAAAATAATATAAAATTTTACCATAGTGATATTTCCAAAAAAGTGCCAGCGAATTATTCTAATGACTCCAGACAAGGCAGCTCTAATAATGCAGCTTTTCATCAAGATAATTCAAGGAAAGGTAAGTATTTTACAGTTATTGGAATTTCTATTCCATAAAACCATCCCTTCTAGTATCAAGAATGAGGCATGAATCAAGTATGATCAGTATGCCAATTATTCTAAAAGGTTGATTGGTTATTGACCATGTTTAAATGCTATTATTGTTATTTGCACTCTGCTGTAATTGTCTTTTACTTACAATTGCAGTTATAATGGAGGAGGGTTAGTTTTTTGGTAAATTTTAAAGAATGACATTTTATGGATTGGAGACAAAAAAAGACAGCATTTATGGTGAATAATAGTTTATATTAAATGTATTATTGTGTTGAGTTCAACAAATCCTGTCTTTTTGCCTCCAAGCCATAAAATGTGATTCTTTGATATTTGCGAAAGCTTACCCTTATAACTGCAATTGGAACTAAAAAAAAAAAAAAAAAAACAGCTGAGTGCGAATAACAATAATATTTAAATATTGCCAATGACCCACCAACTTTAGTTGAATAACTGGAATAGTGATCATATTTGATTCTCTCATACTACAAGGTATCAAGACAGACATAAGAACGGCAGGGCTATTACGTAAAAAACCTATATAATTAAAAAAAAAACGAAAAATTGTCAACTTGCTGACTAGATATTCCTAGTGTGTAAATAGTTCATTTCGCGTTTGCTCGCTATGATCATCTATGCAGAAATGACTCGACTACACGACACGTTCAATGATCATGCAGCAATTCAGTTCCCAGCATGCTTTGTTGATGACCCGTGAAGTATAACTGCACGAGACGCGTTATTTGTGTTGTCTTTTCTGACGAGAGGTTATGTGCAAAGTTATAAATTACAATTTTTCCCGTTTTTTTGCGTCTTCAAAAACTTTGAGAAGCATTACAGGAAATCATTACCACGATAGCGTGTAATTGAGCCTCATCCCGGAAAAATTAAGAATGACGCATCACACACAAATTAGACAGTGCCTGGTCTTTCATGCCAAAATCTCCAAAACCATAAAACAAAATTTTGCCATATAGGAGGCGACGTGACCTATTTGCAAGATCTCCCTTGAATTAGTTTAAATATAATAAACATTGACTACTCAAATACCTTTGAATTACAATCGCTTCTTTTTGAATAAATAGGTGGACACAATAGTGGAAAATATAATAGCAGTTATCAGCAGAACACACAGATCACTTATAATCAGGGATACCAGCAGAATAATTATCAGCAAGCTAATTACCAGAGAAACAACCAGAACAGCTATCAACAAAATCAAAGTACTTACCAGCAGAATAGTTATCAGCAACAAAATCATAACAACTACAAGCAAAATACTCAACCAACAAAACCAGTTCCTACTAGTACAATGGTAACTAGCAATGTTGACAGTACAGTGAACAGTATTGATGTGGAAAGTGTGACCCAAAATCTCGGAAAAGTGTCATTGAATAGTCAATTTGCCAGTAGAAGTTTAAGGCAGCATCTAAATTTAAGTACAAATAAGAAGAACGAAGCTTCCACACCACCTATAATGCAGTCGGGTCAAAGTGGTGATTCTTCATACAAGATTGGGGATGTTTGTCTGGCGAAATATTGGGAAGATGGAAAGGTATGTTAAAAAACATTGCAGACATGGATATTAATTAGTATTACATATTTTTGTTATTTTCCTTATATTTCGTTTTATGAGAGTATTTTAATGGAACTTTGGTAAAGTAAACCTACCAAAAATTGTATTGGTCCTACCAAGAATAATTTGTACAGAGATACAAATTGTGATAATAATTACTCCTGGTTCTGTTTATTCAAGTATTTCAGTACTAATAGTCTAATCATATTACCAAAGTTCCCCAAAATAATTGTAAAGTCTGGTTTTATTGATGCAAGTTGTTCAAGGGGTATTTAAAACATGGACGCATAAAATGGGTACACCAATTTTTGTGGGAAAACTTTTATTCGACAACAAAGAATGAGTAAACGGGTTTTTTGGGATTCAATCGAAAGTGTTGTCAGGAACCAAAAAACTCTTCAAATAAGATTTTTAGGTATTTATGAGGCCTACAGAATGAGACCACACATTTTGCCTCGGTTTTCGGCCATAACTTTTTTACTATTAGTCGGATTGTATTACGTGTAGTCTCATTCTGTGGGTCTTATACCTAAAAATCTTATTTGAAGAGTTTTTTCGTTCCTGCCAACACTTTCGATCGAATCCCAAAAAACACGTTTTCTCATTCTTTGTTGTCAAATAAAAAGTTTTCCCACAAAAGTTGGTGTACCCATTTTATGCGTCCATAAAACTAGACTTTACAATTATTTCGCAAACCAGGGGCATTTTCATCTAATATGATTACACTATAAACTATAATCTTAAAAGCATGCTTATTTTAGTTCTATGAAGCTACTATTACTGCTATAACAGATAAAACCTTTGCTGTAAAATTCAAAGGCTATGGAAACATAGAGGAAATTTTGAAGACAGATTGCCAACCTCTAGACAATAAACAATATAATCAGCAGAAAAGATACAACAGTAGGCAGTATTCAGGTAAACATTTGTGGATTTTTGGATTGTAATATAACTTAACATTTTTTAGGTTCAACAGAATTCCGGAAGAGCACTAAAACTTACAACTAATGCCATAAAAATTAAGTATAAAACTATGTTTAAATTGATGATCTGATGATCATTCTTTCAGTATGAGGATCAGCAGGAATACTGGCGGACTTTTTTTTAGTTATTTATTTTCATCTTATAAACTCGTTTTATGATTTTTAGAAAAGCAGGTTTTCTTCCTTCTCATGTGAATTTGGCGAGGAAATGTAATCGCGAAAATGAGATTTTGGTTTTTGGTCATCAACATGGACGCCCGCAAGGGGCGGGGGCAGTGGCACTGGACCTTAAAATTTGCATGATTTTGTGTACAATTTTGAAGATTTTTAGGGTCTGCGAGGCAAATAGTTGGTGCTACAATGCAATTATTTTTGAAGCAAAAATTTTATATTTTATTTTCTCTAGTGCCCCTTCAAGTCCTGCGGCCTGACGCACAGTGCGTCACCATAGATCCCCGTCCGTATTGGGCACATAGATTTCCCCAAATATTGCCGAGAGACAGAATTATGCAAAAGCTTTTCGCAATTTCAAATTTTTTAGGGAGAGACGTAATTTTTAATTTGACCAATATTAACACAATTAGTTGATGAAGTGTGCCAGTTTTCTGTTTCCTCTTTGTAACCATTACGAACTTATGAAGATTCGACACTTTTTGTAATTAACTAATTAACCCATTTATTCTCAGCGAAATGTTAACACGTTAATAAAAAATATATGAAAATACATTCATTTCCTTGTGACAAGGTATAAAAAGATACGTGTTATATGCTAAAAACACGTTCTCCTGCAATCCAAGTAGACTGGATATCGAAGGTATCATTCAGGATAACAAAATCTGCGTCAGCATCAAAATTAAGAGTTCCCTTCTGCTTCTGTATCCCAAGAACCTCGGCTGGATGCAGGCTAGCAGCTTCCAGAGCATATTCAGGTGGAGATCCTATAATTTTGAGCAGGTATTGGTATTGGAGAATAATCCCGGGAAATGACGGTCCCGAAAGACCCGGATATCTCATGTACCAGCATTTTCGACACATACCGGATTAAGTATAAATAAACTTCTTAATAAATATATGAATTTCAATTATATTTGAAACTCCAATGCTAAAAATAGTCGTGCTTGTTACTAATTAATGTCACTAAATGCTAGTTTGATTCATGACTAAGAATATTGTTTCTTATAATAAATAAGTGAAATGCGATTCTATTTGCATAGAAAAAAAGGCCAAAAATTTGATGAATAACCAGAATTATCCATTCTGACTTCATTTTAACACCAAAACTGTGTTATTTTACCTTAAGGTCCCGCAAATCCGGGTCCTCGCGGCCCCTTTGATATCTAGCGCCGAAAGTCCCTAATTTTCTGTAAGAGTACTGGTTCATTTGGTGTATTATGCGTAGTCACAGCATATAAAATACTGCACCCTAAAGTTTTACACCCCCTCGTCATTATCGAACAATTACCTGTGGCCGACATAAAAAACTGTATGCATTCAATCATAGATGCCATACTGCCAGCAATCGTATCTGTTCCTTGTATATATGCTTTCTGATCTCTAATTTCCATATTGAGCGGACCTATTTTGTGTTCTCCTTCATATAAGCCCAGAGCTGATATGGCATCTGTTACTAAAACCAGTCCTAGAATTGTAGAAATAATAAAATTTTTAATAGATTTCCAAATCCCAAAAATAAATTGCAACTTTGTGGGCAGCAATAAAAACGTAAAATTTGTATAATACATTCAGCCAAACTGCGATGGGTAACTTTGACATGCTGTCGTCTTACGAGCAATGAGGTCGCCACAGTTTCTTCCTTGTTTTTACGATTTATGAATTAGAGATCTGTTTGTCGGAAAGGTGTCGATCTGACGCATATTTTTTTGAATTGATTAAGATATTACAGAAGATACCCAATTCAGTTGTAAGCCGTGCCTGCGCAAAAATAAGCATAAGTATTGCGGCGTCGCGTGTGAAAGGTTGATGTCAAGTTTAAGAACATTTTTTTAAAAGGAGAAATGGAGTCTGTTGTATTACATTTAAGGGAATCACTTACTGCCTACTTGGCAAAATGGATGTAATGATGGATACTGTACGTGAACGCCACAAAGCATAGTGATGGGGAATACGTTAATCAATGCTTTTGGTTATTTACCTCTTGGATTCACTCTGTAAGCTATCCTTAGGGCAGCAGGATCGGTGTGGACATGGTCAGATATAATTCCATAATATATACTTCTAGGAATGTTATGTGATGCAAGTAGTCCAACTAAACCAGGATCTCGGTGATGGAACTGAAACACGACACCTTTAGAATAATCTTAAAAACCTAGAACAGTTCTAAAAAATTGTTGATTTTTCAGAGGATTTGTTCACACACAAAAATTATAATTGTGGGCTCTTGCAAAAAAAAATCCAATACGAAAATAGGGAGTTTCCATTTATTTTTAATGCTCACAATTCCGTCGCTGTTGCGCAGCTTTCATTGGCACTTGAAGAATTTTATAATTCCATTGAAAAATGGATATTATGCAAACGTAAAAAATGTGCTGTAAAAATATCGTTTATAGTTCACAAAATGATAAAATATGTATTACTGTTCAGTTCTGTATAGTTTACAGATTACTTACAGGTAACATTGCGTTGAATAGGTGAGTGATTAACGATGCTCCATGTCTGACAGCTTCTTCAGCCTCGGATAGATGCGATGTGGAATGACCTAAAAAATAATATAATTCTTTTTGAAATGATTTTTTTAACGTTTCGTGGAATACGTGCCTGAATTTGCTGCAGCGCGTAGATCTTTTTAGGCAAAGCTAAGGCCTAGAGCCCAGTGGTTATAAGCTAATATACTTAGTGACAAAGAAAATATAACACCCAGCAACGTTTATTTTATTTGAATGAAACTTTATAAACAGTAAGACCCAGGTGGGAGGAAGTTGTAATTGAATTTTTTAAGTGAAAATATTCGCTGTTTCGTTGGATTTCACTAATGGCAGCCTCGATTCCATATCTATTCGTTCAGTTGTCGGAGCATGCTTCTGAGATATCTCATACCAACATAGCTGTGCTTGGTTTTAAAGAGCTGCCAGCATTTGAGGATAATGAGGTAAAGAGGTCATTCTTTGTCAAATCAGCCTCTTTTCTTGGCCTCCTAAATGTGCAGACCTTTCGTCAATATTCATATTCTTGTCGATTTAAAGAAAGCTTTCGATTCAGTAAATCATACATTTTTATTAGAAACGTTGGAGATAATTGGTTTTTGAGGAAAAGCATACTCAGTGATCAAAAATTATCTATCAAACAGCCCACAACCTGTCCAGATATCAAGATCATTTAGCAACGAAATATATATATATTAAGTGTCGTGTACCACAAGGAGCAGTCTTAGGCCCACTGTTATTTAATATAATATTTAAACGATATTTTCCAAATTGATTGTGTTTTCAAAATAACCAGTTTTGCAGATGATACTGAAATATGACGGCACTGACTGGTCTGATCTAAAAAATGTAATTTAAAATGATTTTGTCAAAATTGTTCGGTGGTTTAATAGCACAAAATTGAGCATTAACTATTCTAAAACACATTTTTTACCATTTTTATCTCATGCTAGACATTTTCCAAATTACACAGATTTCTCCTTAAACATTAATGATCAAAAACTGCAAATTAATGAGTGCCAAACATAAAATACCCTAGATGTGACATCCATGTCGATTATATTTTAAAGAAAATTATATTGGTATAGTACAAAACTAAATACCTTCCGCCTCCTCAAATATGGTATATTAGCATGGGGAGCTGCATGTTCATCACATATCTACAATATACATATTTTTCAAAAAAGTAAAAATTATGTTAAAATAACCGAAACTTTATCCCACTGACGAATTATACGCAAATGTATAAGATTTTATTTCTTACTATACATTTGTCAATACCGACCAAAAAATTAAACAATCATTATACAAGGTGCAAAATTCCTGGCACAGCAGTTCCTCAGCCTCAGAAATCTATAATGCAGCAGTCATACCTCTGTTTAGCGCCAAAATTTTATGAAAAAGTACCCAAAGATTTAGAAGATATACATTTTGGAAATTATTTCAAAATAAATTTGAAGAAGTGGCTACATTCTATATCTAGAACTGAAATTCATACATACGAGCATAAAGTAAATACATAATTCACTATGACTAAGTTTTGCTCTTTTTTGCAATTTGTATTCTACTGATGCAGCTTGAAATGTTTGGTTTATGCACATGCAGTGCCTCGTATTGGGCCTGTTTTTATTTTATATTTATTTATATTGTTTTCTTTGTTCATTGAGCGAATAAATATTATCATATGATGCTAATAATAGTGACCTCTTTATCTCGTTCATCACAAATGCTAGTAGTTGTTCGGAACCAAATACAGCAAGATTAAGAACAAGTCAAGGGTAATCAAACCTTTTAACTTCAAAATTTAGTTGCGACGTCCCCTTACTTATGTCTAACTGTGTATTCAATCTCATTTAAATCAAATAATTTTCAATGGGTGTTCTATTTTCTTTCTCAGTGAGTAGTGAGTATATGTAACCGGGAGAATATCTAAAAGTTTTGAATTAAAACGCTCTTATAATTCGTAATTTTTACCTACCTAAAGAAACTATGATGTTTCTATTTGTAAGATATTTGATCACACTGCCTGAATTAGGAAACTCTGGTGCCAAAGTAATTATCTGTACATTCTCTAAGCTGCCATATGTTTCTTCAATAACCGATATATCCTGTTGGTTAAATACATGCAATTATTGTGCAGTACGTAAGATGTAGTAAGAGTTTGTAACGACTACCCGGACCTCGTCTAACTTCACAGATCAAACGTTCTTGTGAGCTATGATTTTTTTCTGTCAACTATTCTGGTTAATGTCATACAAATATTTACCTGTTCATATGATCTGATAAAAGAGGCACGGTGGGCTCCTTTTTTATTTGGGTTGATAAAAGGTCCTTCAACGTGGGTACCCAGTACAGTTGCTCCATGAAGACCTCCTTCTTTCCTCTTGAATTTAGACAGTATCTTGTGGTACACCTCAACTGAAGAAGTGACCACCGTAGGACAGTATGAAGTTACACCATGGCTCAACAGTTTTTTTCCTACAACGCTGATTGCTTCTTCAGTTTTGTCCTCAAATGAAAAATCATAGCCATATCCACCTACCAACAGATTTTGAGAAACCAGTTTTATAAAAAAAGTAGGACATCGGTCTAACGCAAAAGGTAGCCCTTATTAAGCTCCGTCGATTTTCTATCGTATAAAATTTGGATCATCATTAAACATTCCTTGTCGAAAATTAATAAATATGATGATAATAAAATTTTCGATGATAGTTGAAATGCCCGATAGGACTACGCACCATTCTCACAGGAATGTGATTACGGTGGATTTGCTCCAGACTTTGAGGTTGTGTATTTCAAGTGATGCTTATCAAATATTTCCATTGCACTAACTAGATTTGAAGCCATCTAAATGACCCAGAAGGGTTTAAAGTTGGCTACTTACGCCTTATGCAGCGACACCGAAAAATCCTTCCAAATAACTAAGAACAAAGCATATGTATGTTTTAGGTTAGTTAATTGCATCACAAATGGCTTAAAATAATAGTTATTGCAAGTTGTGTCAATCTTTATTTCCATTTTGCCCTTACTACCCTTCAAAATCGGAGAAATGTCCCGTACGAGGGGGTATTTCTCAGGAAGCACTATTATGCCACAATGACAGTAGCACGCCAGTCACTGGAAGATGCGTGCGTGACTCTCGCTGCCCGTTAAAAGGGCGTTGACATTATGCTTGTTGGCTGGTACTATCAAACTAGCGCTAGTTCGCTGGTACTGCTTGTCCTGTTTTCATACTAGTATGTGCTATGTTGTGCAGTTGTGCTAGTAAAATAATTACATTTTAGTTTGATGGTTTGGAATGGCTGTCAATTCGTGAAAATGAGTGAAGTATTAGCAAAAGGCATTGAAATAGTGGCTACAATGTTACAAGGGGAATTAAGAAGTATCGCACATAAAAGAAGTCGTCGACAAAGAAGGTGGTGGACGCGGGAATGGATTGTACAACGAAAACGTTTTGGTGTCAGTGAAAACCTATTAAAGGAAGTAAAACTTTCTGACCCCCAAACATTCACGAATCATTTACGGACTCCAGATCAATTTTCATTTTTATTACAATGCGTTACTCCGATTATACGAAAACAAGATACTTCGTTCAGGGAAGCGTTGACTCCGGAACTGAAACTTCAAATTATATTACGCTACGTAGCATCTGGAGACTCTTTTAGCACACTATAACATATGTACAGGGTTCCAAAAAGTACAATTTCAAAATTTCTGGTAGACATTCTTAACGCAATATATGCTGTGCTACAAGATTGCGGACTCTGAAGAAAAATGGAAAGTAATTGCTGATAGATTTAATTCAAGGTGCAACTTTCCAGGATGTTGCAGGAAAATAGATGGAAAACATATACGTATAAAGTGCTCTGCAAATAGTGGAAGCTATTTTTATAATTATAAGGGGTACTTTAGTACAGTTCTGTTTGCTATGGTTGATAGTAATTATGAATTCTTATACATCGATGTCGGTTCCAACGGAAGAATGAATGATGCTAGCCTTTTTGGGGCATCACGTTTGAAAACCGCACTGGAAAGTAATACATTGCGTTTCCCAGATTGGGGAGTTCTTGTCGGAGATGACACGTTCCCTCTGAAAAACTACTTAATGAAGCCGTATTCAAGGAATGGAATTACCCAAAAAGAAACAATATTTAATTATCGTCTTTCGAGAGCTTGACGAATATCCGAAAATGCTTTTGGGATTCTTGTATCTAGATTTAGAATATTTTTACGTGGTATAGAAGTATCCCCGGATAAGGTAGATTATATAGTAAGAACAACATGTGCTTTACATAACTGGTTACGAAGAACATCAGCAAATACTTACATACCACCAGGAACAACCGATTACGAAGATATTGATACTGGTAATATAATAACTGGATCATGGAGGAAAGACGTAGCAAATAATCAAGTGCTTCAGCTGGGTCATTCTTGGGGCTCCCACAATTATTCTAAAGAAGCAGCTACCCGACGAGACAACTATGCGGATATTTTATGAATGATGGGGCTGTTGACTGGCAATGGAATATGATTTAAGAAACAGTGTAAAATTATTGTGATTAGTGATGTAAAATTTCCGACAGGACAAAGTTGTACATAAAAATAATAATCTTGAAATAATAAAGCTATCCAATGAGGTAATCAAAAGTTTATTGAATTAGTGTTCATACATATTTTGAAAACATAATTATGTATTACTTAGTACTTACAATAAATAACAACAAGTAAAAATGAACAAAACCGTTTTCCTTTGTTTGTCTAACATGCAGAGGAAAATGTTAGTCAAAGATTCGTTATCTCAATTTAGAACTCTGCCTTTTCAAACAAGTCGCCAATTGCTGCAGACAAAATATCAGTATTTTGAACTTCGCTATTTTCTTCAAAATCATTATAAACTGATTGTTGTGGTGAATTGTAACACCTTAGTGAGCTGTTGCTGTAGCCATCTTGTTGAATTTGTTCTGCATTTATCGGCGATTGTAAAGTCCTTTCAACTGGACTAAAACAGGTGGAATGTGAAGACCGCGAAGACGAAGATTTTTCCCTTTCATACTCTAGTCGCTCTCTCATTAATATTTGCTGGAATTCTGTCTGGCATTTTAGAGCTCGTTGAATAGACAAATTTCTTAATTGGTGTGCTTTAGAATGCACATTGCAACCTGATTTAGTGAACAAATATTTCCTAAATTCCATTCCAGATAATTGTGTGGATACCAGTATTATTCATCATTACAATAGCAATGTTTTGCCATCTATAGACAACTTGTTTCAGTTAAAACCGGTCACGGAGGATAAAATATTACAGATTTTCAATAAAATAAAATCTCGGGCGGTTGGACTAGACGGTTTGAATATAAATATGTTAGCTCTAGTGTTTCCTTTTTGTTCTAAAGCGATTACTCATATAATTAACTATTCGCTTGAAAAAGGGTTAGTTCCTAAAATTTGGAAAGCCGCATGCGTTAGGCCTCTTGCTAAAGTTGATGCTCCGGAAGGACCTGATGATTATAGACCAATTAGTATCCTTCCAGTGTTATCAAAACTATTAGAAAAAATTGTATATGAGCAACTGATGCAGCACGTCACTACCTTTAAGATAATTCCATCTACGCAGTCGGGGTTTCGAAAAAACCACAGCACCGTAACAACTCTGCTCGATGTCTGTGACGACTTCATAGGGGCAATAGACAATTCTAAAGTTACTACTGCTGTCATGATAGATCTAAGTAAGGCCTTTGATTGCCTCAACCATGAACTACTTTTTGCAAAATTTCATTATCTTGGCTTCTCCGATAGTTCGATTAATTGGTTTCGCAGTTATTTTCATGAACGCATTCAGCAGGTAAAAATCGGTGACATCTTATCACAGGAGGGTACTATCTCCAAAGGTATACCACAGGGGTCTATTCTTGGACCTCTTCTGTTTTCTCTTTATGTAGCGGACTTAGATAAAGTCACTAAATACTGCAAATTACATACATACGCCGATGATACACAGATTTATCTATCTTACAACCCTGCTATGTACATTGAAGCGAATGAGATGCTGTCTGAGGATTTAAATAGTATATGTGTGTGGTATAACAAACATGGCTTATGTATTAACCCTAGAAAGTCGGCTATCATAACTATTAAATCTAAATTCAGCAAATTCAATAGTGAATTAATAAAGCTGTGTATTGGAGGTGATGAAGTTTGCCACAAGACATCGGTTCGCAACTTGGGCATCACATTTGATGAGAACCTGTGCTTCCATGATCATGTCACCAAAGTTGTTCAGGGTTCCTATGCTAAGTTGAAGTCAATTTATAGCTATAAAAATGTATTGTCCAAGCAGACCAAGGTTAAGCTGTGTGACTCCCTTATCCTAAGTAAACTTGAATACGGGGACCTTGTCTATGGTCCATGTCTAATACAGAGCGAGGCATACAGACTTCAAAAAGTGCAAAACAGCTGCATAAGATTCAGTTTAGGTATTCAAAGGCGGGAGAGGGTATCTGATGATATTAAAAATATTCAATGGCTTACTATGCGACAAAGGTGGATACTGCATCTATTATCATTGGTCCACAGTATTATGATCAATAAAATGCCTCTTTATTTGAAGAACAAGCTTACCATGAGATGTGATCATCACTCAGCGAACCTGCGTTTTGTAGGATATACTCTTGACTTGCCTCGGCACCGAACAACCCAATTCAGAAAGAGCTTTTCATATGTGGCGCCCGATTTCTACAATAAAGTACCTCAAGCTTTGAAAACTTTATCTGTGTCCAGCTTTAAAAGAAAAGTTAGGCTCTTTGTCTTTGATGACATGTAGCATGTATTTTTTTTTTTTTTTTTTTTTTTTTTTTTCGATTCCATCTAGCATGTATTTTTACGTAATTTTGTTTTTATATTTGTTTATTTGTGCATGTTTTCTCACTCGTCACTTTTCATTTGTTTGTGTTTTGCTTACACATTTGTTACTGTTTACTTTTAATTTTGATATCCTCTGTCATATACCTAATATTTTCTTTTTTAAAGTTACTTCTAATCACGGTTTTTGATTCTGCTACGTACTCTGTTGCTGCACGTTTCTCTTTTGGTCTTTTGGTCATTATACCATGCTACGATTCTGTAAAAAAAAAAAATTTTTTTTTTCTGCTTTAAATGTTATCTTCAATGTATTTTTGTTGTATTTGCATGTACTTGATTTTTTTTTTTTTTTTAGCCCTGGTTGGTTCTGAAAAACAGCTTGTGCTGATGTAACCCGCCAGGTAAAATAAAGGCCATTTATTATTATTATTATTATTATATTCATGCCAAAATAGTCAAATTAATCTTTTTCCTGTACAACCCTTTTGAGATCCTCCAGTTTTTCCATTGCGTTTGAAATATGATCTGGAACATCTTTTTGTTTCTTCCTTTAACACTTCCCTCACTACTGGATTTTGCTGGTACGAATGTTTTTGATCAAATTCCTTCAAGTTCGCCACCATCTATATCTTCGGAAGACTCAACTGAGGTCATTTGTGATTTATCCTGTAAGAAAGTATTATTAGGTATATTAATTTACTATAAAGAATATAAAATCAAATGAGTATTTGGTTTGAAAAGTATGTAATTGGTCATTACCCAAATAATTTTGCTGAAATCCATACCAGACTACTAGAAGGTTCTCTACAAGGGCAGTACTCAAGGAATGTAGCGGCTTCATTAAACCAAACAAGTCTTGGCGTGTATAAGTCAACTGGTAATGCCTCAGATTTCTTATACTTTGTTATTTTATTTTTCTCCAAGTGATAGGTATCTCTGATCGCTTTTATTTTCTTCTTTATCATATCCAGGGTCAAGTTGTTCATGTTCATTTCCTGCTGTATGTATTCAAATGCTTTGTTTCGCTTTTCTCTGTTTTTATAATTTGTATCGTGAACATTCCACAGTATTTCACATTCTTTATATAAACTCACAAATTTTAACGTTTCATTTTCACTCCATTTGTGCATAGGCGCCATTTTTATTTCTTTAGCACGTTCGCTGCGACCTGCCTCGCGCCGCGCGCACGGTAGCGGCTAAACGATTTTAGGCGCTGCACAAGCGAAGCGCGGATTCGCGTCGTGTAATTGAAAACTATTTCATATATACATTTTCTTCTTCTATCTCGTTTTTTTCGTACAGTTACACGAAACATGTCTTGAAACCCTATTAAAGATTTTTCTTTAATTAATTTCAGACCAGACTATAAAATACAAAAACAAATATTCAGTAAAACAAGTTTATTATGGAAAAGAACAAAATAATGATATTCAAATAGAAGCTTAGAATAATAACAAAATAATGTGAAATAACACAAAGTAACACTTCAAAACCTATCAAAAGATATGTGGCACTGAAACAAACTTAACATGTATTATTCAAAGTAATAAAAATATTTAAATTGGGACCAAACAAAACAAACATAGCCTTCTAATCAAATATAATATAAAAAATCAAACAAAGGATAACAAAAATAATGCAAAGAAAAATAAATAATATTTTAAATATTTTTTATCTCATCATTCCACATGCTCGTATCTACTAAATTCGCAGCTGTAGGTGGCTGTGGGCTGGAAAAATCATCACTCGTTTCAGACATATTTCCATCAGACTGTTCACTTCCATCTGAACTGGGAACATAATTGTCTGAGTCACTTAGATTCTCGATTTCACTCCCCGAATTTGCAAGAATATCATACAGTTCTTTTTCTGTAAGCCCTTTATTACGGTTACAATACGTTTTCACTCGTTTTGGACGTGAACAACCTGCTTCCACATCATCCGCCATTGCGCAATGTAAAAATAAACGAAACTTGATCCCACGCGTAAAATAGTCCAAAAAGATGTTCAATATGTAGGCAACCAAACAGAAAGCGAGTGCGGTACAAACTGACAACACCACAGTCTTGTGAGTTTGTCAGCCAGAAGCGCGGATCCGCGCCCGCCGCCTTTCCTTAAACATCGGTCGGACGCGGATCAGCGTCGTTCGCAGTGAACGTGTTAGCTGGTACACAAAAGTACAAATGATTTTAACTTTGCTAGCGCTAGTAAAATAAGCACGAGACTGGTGCTAGCCAGTGTTTACATTGTACTTGTCGACTGACATGGACCAACTGGTACCAGTCAATAAGCAAAAGGCGAGAATACACATGCTTGTTACACGCACAGAAGCATGCCAGTTACTGGATTGTGCGTGCTACTTGCATGTGTGACATTCTTTGCCAGCAAGAAAGCACGCTAGAAGATAGCACGCCAGTAGACGTTTGATTTTTGTGTGCCAGTAGCAGGATTTCGTCGAGGGAATGGAGGGGAGGAAACATGCGAGTCATGTTCAAAGGTGTGTGAACGACATCGTTGCCAGAAACTCGCATGTGAAAAACGGATTCTTGAACTATAGAACTATTTGTTTAGTTCCGGGCAAAATGGCTCGTTGGGGAGACGAAAAGACTTTATTGTTGGTTATGCACTATAGGGAGTATCCGTGTTTATGGAATGCATGATCTCCATTGTATAAAAAATAAATCGCTAGAGACAATGCTTACAAGTCTTTATTGAAGCAAATGACTGATAACAATTTAACATTGAAATTTATGAAAAAAAAAAGATAAAAAACCTAAAAACAACCTACCACCAAGAGTTAAAGAAGATAAAGGAAAGTTTTCACAGACTGGCATATCCAAAACTAGCATGTGTATTTTGGGATGTCGTAGGACAAGTAGTTAGCATACAAGTTACTGGCCACTGGCATGCTATTTTACTGGCATGTGTATTCTCGCCTTAATGTCAACGCCCCTTAAAAGAAAGCATGTTAGAAGATAGCATGCCAGTAGATCGCAAGCAATTTGATTTTTGTGTGCCAGTAGACGGATTTCGATAAGTGCGTGGAGGGCGAGAAGCATGTAATTCGTGTCGAAAAATGTGTGAACGACGTCGTTGCCAGTAGCTCGCATGTGACGAACGGCTAGTCCTCAAATAATTTTTTTTATAATTTTCGAAAAATGTCCCGTTAGGACGATGAAAAGACTTTATTGTTTATAATGCAGTATAGGCAGTATCAATGTTTGTGGGATAGATCATTTCCACTGTATAAAAATAAAACCGGTAAAGACAATGCTTATGAATCTTTATTAGAGCATATGAATGATGATAACATTGAGCACGTTCATTCGATCAACTCGAAGGGCAAGGCAAGTTACTGGCCACTCGCATGCTATTTTACTGGCATGTGTATTCTTGCCTTATTTCAACCCCTAAAGTGGAAAACAACTCTCTAAGTAGTACCACCGAGCTGGGTGAAATGCATTTTTGATTAAAGTAAAACTGAACGATTAGGTACTAATAAATGCAATTATCAATTTTTTACGTATGTATAGCATAGGAAAAAGGGTTCGGTTTACATACTACCTAAGATAAACCACAATTTTATTGAAAAATGAACATAATCATTACTAATAATGTTAAAAACAAAGTAGCCAAATTTAATGTCTGATCCTATTTTGTAGAGCGACTATTAACTCTATGATTTCCTTCATCTTCAATTCGCCCAGATTTTTTTAGTATTCCACTTTGGAATTGCCTTTATTCTGTGTTTTGGAAGTCCATTTCAGTTACTTCTGTGTAGATAAGAAGGACCACAACAACCTTTTTAGCCATACAGTTCATCATGATAAATTTAATTTGTGGTATCAAATCCTCCATTTTAGTTGTTAGTTTTACCTTAGGGAAGGGTGTTTAGAAGCAAAATGAAAATCAAGGTTAAAACGACTTGCAATAACAATTCTTTTGGGGCATTTGTGATGTGATTAACAAATCCAATTCATAAGTCATGTGCCTAAATAAGAGACGGTTCCTCCATTTTGTAATTTTAACAGACAAGAATGTTAAATTAAAGAAAATTGATTAACAAAACGTGTAAGAGGATAATTATACAAAATTGGCAATGTCACATTAATGCCAAATAGATCTTCAAAAAACAAACATTCTCATCCCTCACATCAAATGCGAGGATATATACTGAAAACCAAATTTGTCGGCCGGCTCGAGTTCAATGTGTACGAGAGAGAAGTGAGTATAGACATAGAAGCCGCCTGGATAGCGAAGTTCTTCATCACTGCGTTACCTAGCAACGCTGACGCGACAATCTGCCGCGTTGCCAATATGTTCCTTGAATTAAAATGCATATTAAAAATAGGCGTTAGTTTATTTTTTTTTGTCGAATCTGTTTAGGACTGGTTCACGATCGATCCTTACGGCGCTCCATTTTATGTCAGAATGAAAGGTCAGGTTTGCCACAAATTATGCACATTTCATCATTGGTTCGTTTGAAAACATTTTTCGCACTGTGTTTTACATCTAGGCGCTGATTTGTATTTTCTACTTGGCATCGTAAAATAAATTTCTGTGAAATTTGAATGACTGGAAATAAAAATTAATGTGAAATGTAATAACTTTTTACGCTTCATAAACATTCCTCTATAACAGCAAGCTATTTCTCTCAGCTTTTATATCTAACAGGTTTTTTCATTACTTCATGTCAACAGGCAACCAGTTATACAACCTTCGGATTACGGTTTTGTTCCGTTTCATTTCTCCTATCTCTTTTTTCACTCACAATCGCTTCGCTTGGATCATCGTCATCAGGATCCCATAATACCAATGTTCGTAGTGAACGAGTTGTTCAAGGAACGATTGAACTAGTTCACTTAGTTCAATCATAAGAATCGTTCGATTGAACTAGTTCGTCGCGAATTACACATTACTAGTGAACACGTTCTACAGAACAAATCTCAACTTTGCGAACAACTGCCGTTTATAAGTTATGGTCACACATTTTTTGACGCCAAGAAGCATCAAGCAGGCTATTATCAGAAATCTACAATTTAATAAATATTGAGATATACAATGTGTAAACTGGTACAATGTACCAGGCTTTTAGCTCATTACCAGGTATTCCTTATTATTGGATATTTATACAAAGTGTCCTGAATTAATTTGCTCTCAGGTTCTAAAGACAATTCGAGCGAGTATTTTAATGCAGTGCCGCGACTGAATTTGAGAAGGCATGGACAAAATATTTTGAACGAGTAATCATAAGTATTTGTATCCTCTGATCGAAATCAATTTAAATTCGTCGGCATTTCATGTAGGGTCATAAAAATAAATGAAATTGAAATCTGTGGTGTGTGCCAACTACATAAAATACCTAACAGGAATGAATGTCCATTGTCACTTTAACTGACGTACCTCTAGCTGTTTTTTCACTTTTTCCGTGAAACAAATTAGCAAAATCACGAACAATACAACATGTAGGAATTAAGGATTATTTGTTTTGGTACAGTCACCACAAGGACTGTGCTATAACGGTATACCCAAGCAATAAATAATTCAAAAACAAAGGAATGTTACTTACCGTTGATTTGTAGATCTATGAATCCGGGTGCTATTATATTATTTTTGCAGTGAATCACAGTATCTGCTGTAATTTTTTCATCAAAAAAGATTTTTTCTGGGTTGACTATTTTTCCATTTCTGACCCACAAATCTTCGTTTATAATGTTATGATCCCTCAGAATTCTACATTCTTTAAATTGAACGAGTTTGTTGTCACTACCCATTTTGAAATATGACAAATACTTCGTGCAAGACAAACCAGCCTATAGTTTTCGCACTTTGCATCAAAAAAGTAAGGTTAAAGATAATCAGCTGAGCTGCAAAACCATGTCAGGTGATTGACCCACTTTTTATCTTTACAACACTCGACATTCACTTTAGCCTTATCAAAAATCGATATATAATTTGTTGCAATATGGCAGTACTCATTCATGTTTTTATCGTTAACCTATCAGACATATTATAGTACAGGTCATGTAGTTCATGAAGTAGAGTAAGAATATTAAAATAATGCATCTAACCTTCCACAGGTTTTTGGACCGCCAAGTCAAAACATTCAAACTATTATCAAAAAAATGTATTGTTGTGATTTTATCAACACTGAGCGCTAGACCTAGATGTTACTCTTCTTTCACAGCATTCGTTAAGGGACGTTCTAGGGTTCCTAAAATACCAGGAAATGGAATTCGAAATATTTAAAACACAAAAAGATCAGGATTGATATAAAAGGACGCAAATATGCAACAGGCAACACAGTCTCAAAACTCTCAGTCAAATTGTTGTTTGGTTATTTGTGCCACATTCAGGGTGTTTATTAATTGAATGTCAATATTTACGTGGTCGATTTTTGGAAAGAACTGAAGGTTATCACTACATGTGGACGCAACAATCCTGTAGAGTTCAGTTTAATGCTTCCAAAACAAAGTATTGTACCTTGACGAACAAAAAGCGTTCTAGGGATTATCCGGTTTCGATGGATGGCCGAGTTCTACCACAGAGCCGTTCGTTTCGGTCCAGATCACCAAGGATTTGTTCTGGCACAAACACGTCTCGTCAATAGCGGCAGCTGCTCTGAAAAGGCTACGCTATTTGTTTAGGGCTAAGAAGTTATTTTCTATACACACTGCGTTGGCCTCACATCCTAACCCTGTAGAACTTCGTACGTCCAGCACTGGCGGATACGATCCTTCCTTTGTCCCTAGGGTGTCGAGATTGTGGAACCATCTACAAGAGGCTATTTTCAGTTCTACTAACTCAAAAATCGGATTAACGTTTCTTTGGGATTTTCAAGGCAGCCGCAATGACCAGGCATTAAGGCTTCTGTCTGTGCGGCTACTTGTGTAAAAAAGGCCATCGTGGTGGCCGAAACGGCATACAATAAAAACGAATTAACATATATGTGGTTTGATTCGGCCAGTCGTGAACATGAAAACTACAGGATAAGTTCCAGGAGTTAACGTGAGTTCTTTGTTGCATATTTATAGCAAATAAGTTTTAGGGTAATAACACTCTCACAAATACCTATTTTCATAAGGTTCTTTTACCTATTTTGCTATATTCTTTCGAACTGATTAATGTCATGAAAATGACACTGATCAAAACGCCATCATTTCTATCAATTCCTGAACTCAGCAGGGAAGTGATTTAAATATGCAACTATGTTACTGCTATCATTTATAATAAGAGCAGTGAGAGATGTGGTAACTAATAAGAACGTTATATACATTTTTAATGTTTATTCAAAAACCAATATAACTTACAAATTAAAAACAACCTTCAGTACAATTTAAATAAAAAACAGTTCCAAAAATACATGAGCTTGTATGCTCTTGCTACCCTGAATAACCAAGATTGCAACAGAAATCTAAGCAAAGTTACAAGGATCAGATTTAGAACAAGCAAGTAACGGTATATGATAAAATTGTGAAAATTCTGTATACTTTCGTAAAGGGTAAATGTCTGAATCATGTCGTCACAAATCCTAAATTACGTGTCTGAATAAACAAATCTAAAATTCATAACAATAGTACAGAAGCATACTAAAAACACTCAGAAGTATAAATATAGAGTACATAAAATATGAATATGATAATATAGGAATATTTCGAGTAAGGTCAAACTATGTTCTTTAAACAACAAAAATTTTGCATAAAGGTTAAGCAGAGAAACAAGAGTACTATGTTTATAGTTACACATAAACTGGTATGAGGATAATCTGAAGATTAATATTACATGTGATTGTTACAGAAGATACAATGCATCAGCAGGATGTACAGAAACTAATTCATTCATACATCAATTGATTAATCGATTTGTGCAAGTTAAAACATGTGGGTAACATGTCGTCATACTGGCTACCGCAGGAAAATGTATCTTGTCACTTTCAACCTTAAAAAGGTAAAACCTGAAATGTGGCTCCATTTGTTTTATCAGCTGTTATATTAGTCTAATCAACATGTGGGTAACATGTCGTCATACTGGCTACCGCAGGAAAATGTATCTTGTCACTTTCAACCTTAAGAAGGTAAAACCTGAAATGTGGCTCCATTTGTTTTATCAGCTGTTATATTAGTCTAATCATATTAGATACCCCTAGTTTGAGAAATAATTGTAAACTCTGGTTTTATTGCTGCAAGGTGTTCAGGGGGGTATTCAAAACAAGGACGCGTAAAATGGGTACCCCAATGTTTGTGGCAAAACTTTTATTTTCGGCAACAAAGAATGAGAAAACGTGTTTTTCGGGATTCAATCGAAAGTGTTGGCAGGGACGAAAAAACTCTTCATATGAGATTTTTAGGTATTTATGAGACCTACAAAATGACCACACGTAAAAAGATCCGACAAATAGCAAAAAAGTCATGGCCGAAAACCGAGGCAAACTACAGGTTTTGGCATTTATTGGTAATGCGACGATGGTTTCTCGCAGATATTTGAAATTCTTCAGATTCGTACTTCTAAGTAACCAGAACGAAATTGGAGTAGTTTTTTCAAGTAGTTTTTGAGAGTTTCTAATTGTTTATCCCAAAACACCTGTTTTCCTGTCATCACTACTCGCTTAGTTCAAAGGGCATTTCATAGCAAAATACACTAGTTTACCTTGCCGACATGAATCGCAAACCATTCCGGAAGGTAAATGTTATTATTATGCAAAAAAGGATGGGTAACCTTTTTTCTTCTAAACAAATTCAAACATGTATTTGTGAGTAATTCGCAACTAAAGATGTTAAGATACATTCGCTTTGTTTTAAAATGTATATAGTTTCCCCTGAATCACCCTATAGCCCCACGGTACCCAATGGGTGTTTAGGCGTTAGGCCTTCGTGGTAGTTGGAGTATAAAAAAAGTAACGTATGTTTTTCGAATATCGTAACACATTTGATCAATTACTCACAAATACGAAATGTTTGAATCTGTTGGTGAGAAAAAAAAGTAACCTTTGTTTTTCGCATAAAAATAAAATTTATCTTTTGGAATGGTTTGTGATTCATATCAACAAGGTAAACACGTGTATCTTGCTATTAAATGCTCTTTGAACGAACCCTGTATATTGCTCAATAAACTAGTTATGTTGGCAGAAAAACAGGTGTTTTGGCATAAACAATTAGAAATTCTCAGAAAACTACTTGAAAAATATAATCCAACTTTGTTGTTGTCATTTAGACGTATCAATCCTGCCGATATGAATAATTTCAAGTAGTTGTGTGAAATTATCGTCGCATTACCTTTCTACGTGTGTGAGTTTTGTAGGTATCATGAATACCTAAAAATCTTACATGAAAAGTTTTTTCGTTCCTGTCAACACTTTCGATTGAACCATCACAAACACGGTTTCTCAATCTTTGTTGTCAAATAAAAAGTTTTCTCACAAAAATTGGTGGACCCATTTTATGCGTTCATGCTTTCCCCTTGAACAACTTGCACCAATAAAACCAGACTTCACAATTATTTCGGGGAAATTTGTTAATATGATTGGACTATACGTATTTTTAACGGCAAGCTAAGAAGAATCAATATGTCAAACATACCAACACGTAATTGTTGAATATTCGTACTGGAACAAATATTTAAAAAATCTTTTATAGCTCTTGTGTTTTCTGCGTAGCATTGGTTGTATCTCAAATTGCTTGATCACATACTTGTATATTAACATACTTTAGGATATCCATCAAAATCGGCTGATTTCAGAAAATATTTAGCGTTGAAGTAATTGTAAGAAGTTTGCATTTGACCAGTTAAAACTACAAAGACTAATATACAAGTCATACGATGAAGCTCTAGGGTTCCTGTACATCCTGTCACATGCCGTCATAATGATTAAAAAATATATTCTATCAAAACACCTTAAATGCCACAGCTCAACTGCTTTTTATTGAAAGAGGCGGGGTAACTTGCAGATTCATTAACAACGATTAAAGGGGCACGAAGATTCCAACATCTACAATAAAAATTCAAAAAGTTATTATTTAAGCAATTTGGGTGCTTAAGGCTTTCCCGTCTCCATGGACACACCTTCTATGTAAAACACACCAATTATTATTTCAATATAGGTTATTCTATGAGTGCTAGCTGAATGTAGAGCACGAAGCACTCCAATCGCCAGGGTATTTCAAGCAAAATAGCGCTCAGTAGTGTTTAAAATAAAAAACAGGAATGCATCCCTCAAATGACAACATTACATTTGCACATAAACGTAGTAATATTAATTCAAGTCATCACTCAAGCAGCTCTACATTCTGATAGGTAGAATACGGTAAACAATGATTCAGGTGAATGCAATCTTTCTCGTAGTGTCTGCGTGCACGGTAACGTAGCGTAATTGGCTCACTCGTTTATATACACTGAAAACCAAATACCACTGACGTCGTAATGTGTGCGAAAGAGAAGCGATAGAAGCGTGCTATACAGTCATATCGCACGTTTATAGCGCTTCTCTCTCTCGTACACATGACGACGTCAGCCAAATTTGAACCTCATCGTATATATTACCGCAAATGTGACTAAATCACGCCCTCCTTGATTTTCTGAAAAGATTTGAGCTATGCTTCTAATAGGCAAAATGGTATAAGGAGCTGCTGTTAAAGCTGGTAGGCCTGTATGTTTCTCAAAAGCGTGATATAAAACTTCTGTATTGAAAGTTTTTTTTTTGTTATCATACTCATCCTGACGATTGGAATAGCATTTTTATTACCTTATTTGCTAAATATCTTTGGAAAGAGATAACAATAAATATTAATTTCAAAAATGTATACATCTTAATTCGTTTAATATGACAGGACTAAGACACAGTGAATTTATTCGTTAATCATGAGACTGTAAATATGATATTCCTTTATCAGCTGTATTCGAATCCAAAATTTGACATTACACGGATGATGTGTGATCGAATGTAGAATGCTGTAAAAGTTTATCTGGATTTTTACAGAAAACTCGATCAGCTTTTAATAGTGTTTTTCTGTGTCCTCACATTTTTTGAATAGAATATTTTAGTGTAAAAACAACAGTTTGTCATTTGATTCATCATTTTGAAACTTCTTATGGTTCTCGTATCCATTTGGTTATAACTCAATAGGCAATTATCAAACCGGGTTTAGGCGCAGCGGTGTCAGTTGTCTTTCGCGCTCTTCCGAAATTAATACAATTTTGGGCGATAGCAATATTCTCCTTCTAGGATTACAAAGTTCTCATAAGGAGCTTCAAAATGAGGTATCACATAAGCCCTCATGCCATTCAAAGACAAGCTTGAACATGGCTGGCGCTTAAAATAGAATGCCATGGATCATACCAAATCACTTGCTATCTTGATCACTTCAAAAAAAAAATGTGTCGTGACTAAAGAAAAGCATTGTAGGTGTTTAAAAGAAATCACATCACTTGACCACAATTATACACGCGGCGTATTTACCATAGGGTCAAAAGGGCCATCGCTCGGGGCGACAGGCTACGCACGCACGTGAAATATCGTGATAAGGGAATAGCAATCGATGATCGTCTCATGATTTGTTTTAGCACAACAAGAACGATGTTTAGTGGCAAAACAAATGTCCCTGTGTTGTCAGTAGATAAGAGGGGGATTAAATTATGATATGTTGTCCATACACACATAAAACATTTGTACTTTAAATGACTATAAAAAGTGTCTAATTGAAGCCACGAATGGGACAATGCAGGATATATTATTTAGTAACCCACACAGCGTCAAAATGTTTCAAAAAAATAAAATTGGAATAAAAAATATATTTTATGTATATATAATATATATATATGGCAAGTACACTTCCTACCATTTTAATATCTTATTGCTTAAATATATTTAGCATAAAAATATTTAAAATCATAGGCTTTTCTTTTTCAAGTTTTCTTTTGAATAAACTTTTTTCACTACTGTTAATAACAGGCCATTTGTTATAATGTGCTTTTTTGGTCGACTCATTCTAAATATGCTACTTAATAATCATCTAAGGGTGAGACAATAATGACGAACAAGTCACGATCTACACGAAGGAAGTTAGTAGTGGATTACAACAAACAGCCTGGCATGGAGGAAAATATATGGAAATACATATTTATGCATATTGTATATAGATAAAAAAAGTAAAAATAGAAATATAATCAATAAAATGCTTGAAAGCGAAAAATATGGAGAATATACAAAAAAATCACATTGTTGAAAAGATAGAAGATACTCAAATTGACATCCAACTGGGTTTTGCCAAACCAAATACATAGTTTGTTAAATACTACAGATTTCCAGCAATGACATTTATATTATTCTTTACACCATAAAAGGTTATTAGCTATCATTATTATAACATATGATCTATGCAATAGTTTAGAGAAAGAGAGAGAAACAAAAAACATGGAAGGTTAATTGTTAGACACCAATAGGGTTGTGATTATGGCTTTTGAGAATAGCACCTAGGATCGTTTTAATGAAATGTCTGATAGATAGCATTATGTGGGTTGTAAAACTCCAAAAGAAATTAATCTTGCTTAATTGTCAGCTGAAAATCTGTTTTTCTCAAAATTTTACTAACCCGGTAAAACTGTTCGGTGTGGTTGATATATTTGTCCAAGAATAAAAATATGACTATACTGCAGCGATATTTTTTCAATCAACGAGAACAAGAAAACATTTTGCCAAAAATATGTGGAATTTGAGAAATACACCAGATTTAGGCACATGAGTTTTTGTTAATAAATATTACTTCGGTAAAACAATAACTTTAACGCTGAAACATGTTTGTTTATCACACTATGTGTTACCAGGTACTAGTCTAGACCAAAATCACTTGCTAGTAACCGACTGATCAATTGATGAAACTCAAACTTAACGTCAAGCTCATCAAACTTTAGATATCTTACATAGAAAAATGCTTGGCATGATAAACTATATTGTCAATTCTTTTATGCTACATAAAAATCTATTGAATAATTCATATGACAAATTTTAGGTTGTGTGTATCGTAACGTCTTCTACACAGTAGCTAGTAACAATTTCTGTAAATTTACACGCATAGTGATTTGGTTCTGCGTCAAAAACACCACCTAAGTTCTGCATAAGGGCTAGATGTTCTGGAAATGAAAGGAGCACAACTGCGATCTACTCCGCACAATTTTGGTTATGGTATTTTTCACATAGTACAAATCAAAGTGAAAAGCCTTTACCTTTGAAACTGGTGTACACTCATCTAGATTTTTTGTTTAAATGTGAGACTAACATTGTACTTTAGAATTATTCTTGTGCTGTTTTGAAGCACTATTAGTTTGCTCTTTCAGCATAACACAAAGGTCAATATTCGTTTCAGAGTTTTGCTATTAAAAAACTCTGAAGTGCACAGACCTTACAATAAGGATTTCACAACCGTATGTATGGTCTGAAATGGTGATTGATTAAAGCCTACGGAGCTATATGGTACATTAATATGTCTTCTTTTAAGTATCTGACTTGCGATTTACAAATACACAAGACAAGCGAACTCTTGAGTAAGTGTATGTATAAATGGGAATTCAAAAGTAACAAATTACTTAACAATAAATATTTGTCTACGGGTAAGCATTTGATATAGCCACAACAATACCATATTCCATAAAACAAATAGTGGAAAAGCTTGCTTCAGATTAGCATAAATATATTAAACGATGTTTGACTACTGTCAGCTAAATGATACAATCACTGTGGCTTTACCAAATTTTCAAAATTAACCTAAAAGATACCCAAAATATACCACAAATTGAAGCATTGATATTACCCAACATGAAAAGTAAAAGCAAAAATACTTGATAAACATTTTTTGGCACAAAAGTTTGCTTATAATGAAAATAAAAATATCACATATAAGTCATAAATAATAATGACCATTTGTTATTTTTGAATTCGGTATATAAATCTATCCTTACCTACTTTGCTAATCCTATAAAAAAATAATACGAAAACAAAAACACTCTACAGCATTAAAAGATGCTGCTACTTACATAATGGAATGATTCAATTTTTCACTCCAATACTGACAGAAAATACTTATTGCTAATGAATATCGGTGAGTTACATGTTAAGAATTACGTGTATATGAATGATAATAATTAACGAGGGTAAACAAGGGCAAAAATTACCTTTAGTCATGTATAATTTATGGCAAAAAATTACTGGTATTGGTATACGAGTATCTAAAACACACTTGGTAAATATACTAAGACTTGTGATTGTAAAAATCATCGAAAAATTCTATCACATTGATATATTCATTTGAATTGAAAAATTAACCACTTTTTTGATTCATAATGGTGTTTACTTCTCCTCCGATTCTTGTACATACGGATTTTATTGTAACTGTTCGAAAGAGAAATATACGTCTCCCAATAAAACGTGAGCAAATGCAATATATATATGGATATCACTATAGCGATACTAAAATAGTGTGATAACTTATATATCAAAAGATAAATAATATTTGGTAAAATAAGAATGAATACACAGTATATAAATAGAACTGTCGAATATGTAAATTGTGAGATTATTGACATCACATATAATTTTGAAGAACAACACCCCTAAAGAGAAACTGTCATTCTACCACAAGAAAAAATAAAATCAGCTACAAGTGCTGACAAAAAATGTAAAAATAAAAATATAACTCTTAAATATAACAAAATAATAAAAGCAAGAAAAAGGTCTTACTTTCATATAAATGTAAAACTGAGCATATTAGAAATTGTATAAACAACATTTTGGAAAATAAAAATTCCTTTATACAGGTAACTTTCAAAGGCCATCTTTATTTTTGTACACAAAATTGCAACCAATCAATAGACGGGATTGGGGTTTGTCTCATATACTGAAGACCTCGTGGCACATGATAATGTGAACCTTACCCTGTGGTGGATGTCTCGTCAATCTCTAAGTTCTGCTGGCCGCCAAATGAAACCACAGATGTTGATGTGAAAGTTTATTAGCACTTCTGCTATCTCGGTGTAGCAAACTTTCACTACACCATCCGTGGTTTCATTTAGCGACCAGCAGAACATGGAGAAATATGGTAATCAATTATAGTTTCAGTACATTTTCATTGATGCTTGAAAAAAACTTGCTAGCAACTCTTTCATTCTAATTAATGTAATTCTCTCCTTTTTAAACGGGTATAGGGGAGTTCCACCATATCCTTGTGATTTTATCTAAGCCAGAGGGCAGGCTATAGGTCACGACAGTATAATAAAGAAAATACTATCCATTGGTTTACATACCTAAAACGGTACGAAAATAAACAGTCATTTCACTAACCGAAAAAAACAAACATCGTGACAGTTCCGCTTTCCGGGATTTTTGGAACAGTGTATAAGAATGATTACTTTGAAATACATAAACAATTTTCCTTAAAATTCGAGTATTTTTTTGTTGTTTTTTAATTTTTTTTAATTATATACATATAATTTTAAAAACGACTTGTGGCGACCAACCGTCCGATCACGGGGAATAACCCTAGTCACCAGATAGTATCGCGCACAAAATAACAACATGAGACTAAGGTCACAACTTATCCTGAAGAATCTATTATCACAGGCATGGTATCGCCGTAACACGGGCCTACATCTACTATAGTCTACTAGGCGACAGTAAAATAATTAGGGCTTATTGAGTAAAAGGACCAAATCTCTGAGTGTTGTTCAGCTGTCCATCTTGTTGACCGACAAAAATTTAGAAAGCTATAAATACAACTTTTAGCATTTGCAGTTAGCATAGTTTTCTCCTAAAGGTGTCTTTTTCCTTCTTTGTTATCAACAGTATTATGAATACAAGAATTGTATGGCTAATTGTATGCACACAGGGTGGACTCAAACCATGGCAACCACTTCAGAATTTACTGAGTTTTGGAAGTGGTATTTGGGCTATATTGACATATATAATGTTGCTCATTAACTCTTCTGTACTCATTAATTCAGATTATCCATTTTCAATATTTTGGACTTACGGTTGAACATAGACTTTAGGCCAATGTTTATACATTTAAATTACTTATGTTAACATCTGATGAACTATTCGCTGTACATTGGATTTTGGAATAGTACTCATAGTATGCTAGCTTAGTTAAGCTGTTTTTGACAATGAGGAATTGTGATAAGTTAAAATTGTGTTGCTATATTGGTCTAAGTTCATGGTAACCATACGCTATAAATATGTCATTAATGTATTTAAATTATTTATCCAACAAGTTTGAAATATTTTGGAAGATCACATCTAATGTATCCAATTCTATACATACCTACTGATTACGCATAGTGATATCGTTTGATTAACGTGAAATTGAAATGCCCGACACTTATGCAGGACAAGCTCATCATATGTCAAAAACAATTTGTTAAATGTGCCTTCGAAGTTGATGTACAATTTGATAACTCGGCGAGTTTTGGTCCTTTTACTCCAGGTATTTATAATAAGCAGTAGCATTGTGACAGTTCAGATATGTCAAAATTAATGAAAGAGGTACACTGGAGAGGGTAAAAAAACAGTTATGGATAATCCACTAGGGCACACCTTAACGTTCAACTTAACAGGATTTTATAACACATAAGTCATTGACTAAATGTCAAAACAGTGAGATAAGGTTCATGTCAACGTGTGTAGTAATACGATTACCCACAGTTATATTAAGAATTAATAATTCCTCGATATCAATTCAAAAGTTACGATCATACTTGCTTATAAATACCACTGTAAGCGAATATATACGGCCACCCATCTATTTGCATCTAATTTTTAGACGAAATAAACATGACATATGAAGCCCGAGTCGGCTAGTTTTTATCTGAAATAGAAATCTCATACGCACGTTTGACTGAAATTTTTGAATAAGACGCAACAACCCTAGATAATTTAATTCGTTTTCAAGAATATTTCATATGTGAGAGAGGAAATCGTCGTTTAGCATGAAGCATAATACTGACTTGGTAAATCCAAGACGGCCTGTTCAGGTTTGACTGAGATGTAATAAGACGTATCTTCATTGGCGATGATTAATGAAAAGATGATAATATAAAGCTTTCATGACTTTCAATTATCAGCTTAACAGTGCGACTCAAATTATGGATATTGAAGGTATGGCCATAAATACTCCTTGTTTGGATAGAATTCCAAGGAATACGAATAAAAAATTACAATTACATATATCGACACTTTCTAAAATGAAGCATTTTAAGTGAGTGATCTATCAACCAATGCATGTTTGTGTGTGCAAGAGCGAGTAGCAGCTGCATTATGGATTTGCTTGCACAGTGTGCAATTTCCCTTCGGGAAGTCATGCACATGTCACCATTAGTCAAACTGTTTACTTATTTCGTATGACATTGTAACCGCCAAACCCGTGAAAAGAACTACACTTAATGTGTAGCATTCCAATTTGATTCACACTGTATACGGACGGCAAAGTATTTGTAATCAGTTTTAGAAATTGGAAATTTTAGTAATACTCATTTTGTGCTGCATAATCCTGTGTAAGATTATAAAGAGAATGTAATTAATAGTTATGTTTACAGATGATATACGCTACTGTTTTCAGTTTTTCCTCTCCACTCTGAATGATAAATTTTGTACACAGTGTAAACTGGTTTTTAGGCTGCAACCTTAGATCCTAACCTACATGGCACTGTCCGCGATCTGTCCGTCGCGAGGAAACGCTAACCAACCTGAGTATTTTCATATTGGTCTTGGAAAAAATGTTTAAAAAACCTCAGTATTTTTCGAATTTAGAAAGAACGAAGATCGGATCCATTGCGGTATGCATCATCCTTGAAGCCTAATAACGATCTAGAAATTGTTTAAACTCGCTATCCCCAAAGGCATAGGACAGGATATAGAGCAATGTTAGACTATTGAGAAAAGGTAAAAAACATACTACGCGACTAATTCGGGAATAAAAAACAAACAGTACATAAAATATAAAGCAACCAGCTTCAAAAATTACAACATTAAAAAATTGAGTAAAAAAAAGTATAAAATAGATAACAATTATGAGTGAAAAATTGCCAAATTATGAAAACAATCTCAAATGCATTGCTCTATGCTCCCTTAAGTGTTCAGTGGGGGATTATGAGCGCAAATGTTGAAACCGAAGTAGCATTTTTCTAAACTAAATCGCCTGACGACAATAAAGCAATGGACCGATTTATATCTTAGCAATGCAAAGCAAAGCGTTGAAACATCGTAAATCTTTGGTAATAATACTGAGACTCTTCATATAAAACTCCGTCTTCCTTCAATACATGGCGAATGCTAATATTGCAATTATTTTTCCAACTGTACTTTACCTAGCTTTCAGCTATGTATGGGGTACAAACATTCTACCAATGGACTTTTATATGTAGTGTCAAAGTTCAGTTTTGATAACCTGAATGAGCAAACTATGAACGAATAACGTCAGATGCACCAAGTATTGGATAGGACTTAAAGCATATAGAGAAAACTGTAAGAATGTTGTCATCCATATTCTTAATTGTCAAAATATCCTTCAGTGCTCATCTATATAACCACATTTGATTAAAATAAAATACCCGCGTTTTAAAACACAGGGCTGCCTTCAAGAGATAATACTTGGATCAATAACTATGTGGAATTGTGTACCTTGAATTGAAATAAATAGGTCATCAAAGAATTTCTGGTAGACGTTATTCGCTCGTGGGTTTTCATTTGAAGATCGCAGCAGTAAACTTTGCATAATTTTCCCAGACTATATGATCAAATATAAACTCATTCATTCGAAATGCAGTCACACAAAAAACAAAACTAAAAATCAACAATGGAGATTATATCCAAAAAGGGTTAAAACAAAACTTAAAAATAGAAAAAAAATTGGCACATTCAGCATATCCAAACATTCAAAGAAATATGTGTGTATATATAGTATTAATTGACTTTTAAAATAACAAATTAGGAACCATATGCAATATGCCTGACGCTAAAGAATCAATTTCATAAGTAAACTAAACAAGAAAATTCGCATTCTTAAAAACAAGAAAGACGAAAAAAATAAATATACTTCTAATAAGCTGCAGCTCTTGCTACATTTTCGCGAAAATAAAAGCTGACGAAGAGTCATCCGACGTAAATCTTTGATAAAACCGTGTTTTTGCGTTATGGAAAATAAAAAATATAGCCTACTTAATGTAAATAATAAAAATCAGTTCAGTACTGTTTACAGTGCGAGATCAAATCTTGCTCGGGTCTTTTACAGGATGTAGAGTGTGTTTAGGACCAGCACGTGATGGTTATTCTTCGCCAGCGTTACAACATAACCCTCTGATGTTATCTTTAATCCGCAGCACCTGGATACCTAGAAAGAATAGTTACATTTTTGAAAATAGTAATAATAAAATTTATTCAAAACAATTATAAATTGTGAATAAATTGATATGCTATGAAAGAAAAATATCCTTGTGTGAAGATTATCATTCTAACACATAACATATAGCACAGTAGTTACAATAAAGTGATTGATAAGTTTTTTCTTACATATTTTTGTAAGTTATGATAAAATTTTGGACCTGAGTATATAAAAGATTTCAACATCATTTCTTTTTTTGGTGTTGTGCTTATTTCTAGTATCATAATAATTTTAATGAATGGCCGAATGTTGGTTTTTATGGTATTCTAATATAACAATATATCTAACTAATGTTTTATATTCAAAAGCTTTGATTCTATAACAGCGATTTGGAGAGATATAATAGAGGTTTGTTATGCATTGTTTTTATGAATAATGTTTGTATTATTTGTAAAGCATTTAGATGTTGTTATTAGTGGATCCCCTGATAATAATTCCATAGGTTATGTGGCATTCAACTAATGTTTGATATATAATTTGAGTTTCATTGAAAACTTGTTCGTAGTATCTGAACATAAGTTTTTCTTTTTAATATACTGTGACATTAGAAGTGTTACACCCAGAAAAAATAATTTCTTCAACCTGATTTTTGGCAACATAATGACTATATTTAAAACATGCTGTGGCAACAATGTTAACGTTTTATCTTTGTTTTTGTTTACCCTTGTCAAAATGTGATCTCTTAGTTTTTGTGAAGAAAGTTTCTGAGAGCTGAGTAGTACAGATATTTTTAGTTATTGCCATTTTATTTACTAGTGTTAAGCATAACAAAAAACTTCGAGTTCGAATACGTCCCAATTATCACCATGTTTAACGACTTTGATAAGGGTAGAATTATTGCCTATCGAGATATTGGTTTGTTATATCGAAATTGGCCGCCGTGTTAAAAGTACTGCAATGACTGTAATATGTGTGTGTGTCGTGTGTGGATAGAAGGTAGAGGAACACGAAGAAGGCCAATTGGTCCACCAAAGCGTACCATAGAGCGTCAAGATAGGCGCTTGAGACAACTAGTCCTACGACACCATTTTGCTACTACGCGTCAGATCGCTCTTCCACAGGTTTGGCCTATAGTAGCCGATCACCCCTTTGTTCAAGGCAATATGACTCCTGCGCGTCAAGTTGATGATATCCTATAAACCACTTTACTGCCGTATCTAGAGGGCCGTCCACACGTCCTTTTTCAGCAAGGCAACGCACGTCCCCATATTGTTCGTCGGACTAGGGACTTTCTTCAAGAAGTAGGCGTTAATGTTTTGCCGTGGCCACCCCGTTCACCGGATTTAAATCCCATCGAACAGGTGTGGGATATGATGGGAAGGAGACTATCCACTTTGCACCATCCGCCACAGCTAATCCACGAAGTTCGAGTTGTTGAATGAATGAATGAATCGTCATATTAGAAGCACTTCGGCCACCATAAGGAGCCAGTGCATAGGCCGCGTAAACGGGCCCTTATGCACCTCTACATTCGTTAGATCACAAGACTCGCCCTTTTAGGGTACAATTATCTTTCGCTGAGGTGACGTGAAATGGCCATCATGATCTTGAAATTTGACCCCAATGAACAATATGCCCAACCATATTGCTTATTAGACTTTTTCGTATCAACTGCAGCTTTCCTGCAAGGGTTGCTGCTCCAACTGACCCACAAATAAAAAACAAATATGTTAGGACTAAGTCTATGTTAGAAGAACTACAGTGGTTGAATGTGAAAAATTTCATCTGTTATTTAGTTCTCGTTTTCATATTCAAATTAAAAAATCATTTATCACCACCACAAAATTAAATAGTCATTATCATAACTACGAAACTAGAGGCAGTATAGATTTTCATCTGCAAAATTGTAATAGTAGCATAACTAGTAAATCTATATTTCAAAAGCGACTATTTGAATTTAATAAATTGAATAATGATATTACACAGTGTGTTAATTAATTAATGAATGCTCAAAATGCATAGTGATGTAATTTTAATAGATAAGAATGTAAAATTACAGAAAATGGATTGAAGAAAATATGTTAGAGAATAATTATACAACATTAAAATTGTAGCCATTAATGCTGAATAAATCTTCAACAAACAAAGTACTTTTGACTATCGTCTATCAATGATTTTTGGTGAAAACGGTCGGAAACAGAAGAGTCACAATGACATACACATGTCGAAATCAGGTTTAAGGTACTAAAACAGGCCCCAATATTCTTTCAAAATGAATTGTTAATTTTTAAACATGACATCAACCTTCTATGGAAAGGTCGCCCCTCAGCCCTCCTCGTAGGTATGCCTAACATCGCTAACCTAAATAGCGCCATCTATTTCTCGCTTCCCAGATTACCCCTCATTAAACTGGGTATCCTCTGGTGGTATAATATGATCAATGCGTCAATATAATCCACTCAACCAGATCTATGCGTCAATCCATTACAAATTGCAAAGTCGTGGCGGGCAGTTGATCCACGTCTTATTCCAAATTGCAATACATGAGTCTTTAAAACATAATGTTTTATAATATCTCGCTTGCAACGTTGCTTACCTTTACATAGGGGCACTCAAACTCAGAGATGAGAGACCCGTCACGTGCAAAAACGGTAACATGGAATCTGTTACCATGCGAATCCCCAATAAGGATGTCGCCAGCATCGGATATGTCAATTCCATTAGGGAAGTTGGTGAGGGTCTCGCATCCGATACGGCGCAGGTACTGTCCCTCTTCGCTGAACACCACCACATTGTGTCCTTTGAAGTCGCAAACGTAGAATTCCTTGCCTGTAAAAGATCATTTCAAATTGAACTTTTAACTAGTCAAATTGGGCGGACCTTGAGGAATGTAGTGCATCAAGTTTATGCGGTCTATGCGCCAGCTCCTCATGGTGGCCGGTATGCTAATTTCGTTATTCTTCATTAATTCAAGTTAGTTTAATGGATACCATAGTATAGTGTGATTTATTAGAAACTTATATTTGAAAAGTAAATCGTACCGTTTATGGCGATATCAGACGGTTCTCTCATATAATCACTGCAATCAATCCATCTCAGCAATTCTCCGCTTTCAGCAATGATAAATAGGGTTGGACTGACACTATCCACAGCTACGATTTCTCCGCGGCTAGTCACAGCCAATCCGGCCACAATGTCGATGTACCTGATGGCGATCTTCTTCAAGAAATGACCTTAAGAGCGAAAAAAATGGTTCAATAAACAAAACTGTGAAGTAATACTTCTCAGATTGATTAATTGATATAGACATTTTTAGGTATTCCTGTATGAGGATTTTTGGAGTAATATATAGAAATAAGCCATTTTGTGTTTAATTGCTCCTTCATCTTTTGGCAATTTGTGTTGAAAAGTAATTCAGTGGGAGAGTTTTTTTCAGTATGTGACATGGTACTCTAAATACTAACCATTTTTGGTGAAGATCTGCATACGCGATCTTTCGTTGCCTCTGTCACACACCACATATTTTCCGGTGGTGCGCATCACAGCCACTTTACGGGGGTACCATAGCTGCCCCTCTTCTTTACCAGGAATGCCAAACTGGAACTTGAACGTGCCTGTTTTCTCAAACACCTGGAAACAGTTAACTTGTAGCTTAGCGATTGTTAAGTTTCCTAATGTCATGCATAATCCACATATCTTATCAGTACTTAATTATTTTCTTTCTAAACTCTGTCGTTGACTATTACTTTATTTTGTTCATGTAATTGTTCGGTAAATGGGTGAATGTCCTGTATAATCCACCATCAGTACTTAATTATTTTCTTTCCAAACTCTGTCGTAGACTATTATTTTATTTTGTTCATGTAATTGTTGCATAAGTGACATGTTATACGAACGCTAAAAGCGCAGTGTTGACGACGCGCTGTTAGGAAGATTGCAGGTTACAAGGTTAGTCGCAAAGTAAACAGGAAAATCGAATTTATTTTATTCAACATAGTCTCCTTCAGAGTTAATACAGCGATTTGCATGCAACAAAAGATTTTCGAATGATGATTTTAGCTCATTGACCGGGATGTCCTTCAAAATGGTGGTCGACGCCTTTTGGGTGGCCTCTACGTCGGCATACCACTGTCCCTTCATGGCAAAATGTAGTTTACCGAACAGAAAATAGTCACGCGGTATCATATCAGGAGAATATGGGGAGTGGTTGATGGTTAAAATGACATTTTTTGTCAACAAATCGCAAACGCAAACGGCTCGGTGGAACGAATTCTTTGCGAATAATTCTCTTCGAATCGTAGAAACAAACCAACATTGTCTTTTGGACTTTTCCAAACGGCATTTTTTCGGATTTGGATCGGGTGCTTCTATTCGGCACTTGGACGCTTGGTTTCGGGATCGTACTGAAAACACCGCGTTTCGTCACCAGTCACAATGTTGTACAAAGTTTGTCTTTTTTGGTCTCGTGAGCTTGTGCGGGACAAACCGTAACACACCTGTCTCATGCCGAAACCACTCGTGGACTCCGCTACGAAATAAACAATCATCACCATACACTTGTATCAACATCTGATGCGTTTCGGTAAATGTTTTACCAAGTTTGACACAGAACTTAATATTGGCTCTTTGACGATGCTCATTTTTCACCGATGCTAAAAAGGTACACTTTGAGACCGATAACTCCGCGTGAAGTGGTTCGATTGTCAAATTTTGACAGGGCATCAATTAAAGATGTACCTATCCAATGCTAGACTCCGATAAATAATAGATGACGCTACTTGTATCAGATATCTTTCATAGGTCCTGTTTACTTTGCGACAAACCTTAAATAACGCTTGGATAATAAACATGATGTCGCCGAAGTGAGAACAAGCGCTTAGATGAAACAGGTGATGTCGGCCTTCATATATAATAATAAGACATGCGTTGTCATGTTTACCAAACTGTTCCAGTATATAGTATGTCCGAGATGCAGGAACTAGTTTCAGCAAATTTTTGAAATGTATTTGACCTGACTTATGTTTGGTGTCCATATTTTTCAGAGTTACTGTGTAGCACTTGATACTTTTTACGAGAATGATACGCGGCAAAGAGCTGTTGGAGTCCGTAAAAGTTGTCCCATCGAGGTTTAGGCTTTAACAGTAGTTTTTCAGCTGAGTGTTATCTGAACATTCTAAACTGCGCTAATAACGTGCACGTTGAAGGTTAATGGATAATTTTTCTAGATCATACTGTACCTGAATACGATGATTGTTGGTATCAGCGACGATAATGTCTTCCTCCAAACCAAGACAGAACCCATGGGGAGAATTGAACTGTCCCTTGCTGGGTCCCAGCTGTCCAAACTTGCACCGTATCTGCATGGGGCTGACCTTATTGGTGCGCGGCACTGGGGCGTTGGACGCAGCAGCGGCGGCCGCAGCTACAGCAGCCGCGCTTCCGGGGGTGGGGGGTGCACCTGCAGGAGGGAGAATAGCGGTAAGGGGATCGGGGATGATATCATCGGGAGTAGATAGGAGCGGAGAGGTGGACGTCGATACGCCGCCAAAGTTGTTCATCAGGTTGTTGGTGAGCGTTAGCGAAGCGGCCGAAGTGGAGCGAACCAACGCCGTGTTGGAGGCTGTGACGTGGTTGCCGCCCCCGGGTGGGCCACCGGTGCCATTCGTCATTGTCGCTCCCCCACCATCAGCTGTACATGCGTGCAAATATGCCCGGTTCAGATTAAATTTAAGGATCTATATATAAGCTGCGCAAATCTTTTTATCTTTATTCTACTTGAAACATTATTTTAATAAAAAATAAGATTTGATAATTTTGAAGTGAGTTTTGAATCTCAAATGAATTGGAAACCTTTGATATGAAACTGAAGCGATATACTGCTAATACGAGTTTAAATAAGTAGTGCGGGGGAAAGTTGTTATCTGATGATTGTTGATGAGGTCAGTTCATGCATTAATGATAGTCCCATGGCTGTGTTGCAGAAACGTCTGCTTGCTACTATTTTCATTGCGCAAATAAATGTAATTATCCAGCAATTGTCATTAAATCCAAAATTCTAGTACATCATTTAAGTAGTAAATAGTTCATAGACCATAAACGGCCCAGGGATACCGTACAAAGGGCACTATAAAAGTTTTGCAATACAGCTTTATTTATCGACTACTTTGTTCAAAGTAATTTCCACCACATTCAATACACTTCTCTATCCGTCAAAACCAGTCCTTGAACCAGCTTTACCAAGTTTCACCCGGGAGAGCGGCATACTCGTCCTTAGCCTTCAGAAGGTCCTCACCGCTAGAAAACCGTTTTCCTTTTAGCTTCATTTTGATATCCGAAAACAGTGCACAGTCGCAGGGAGCAAGATCTGGACTGTAAGAAGGGTGCTCAATAAGTTTCAGTCCAGTAGTGGTCGAATAATTGGTGCAGGTGAGCTGGAGCGTTGTCATGGTCGAGGTACCAAGTGTCCATTCTTGACTTTGGCCGCAGGTTTTTCAGAGACTCTATGACTTTAGGCAGGCACTGTTCAATGTACCACTTAGCTCTGCATGTCTTCTGTGTATGCAAAACGACACGTTCCACAATTCTGCTCGATTTGAAAAATACAGCTATAATTTTTTTCTTAACAGATTTTCTGACAGCTATGGTGTCATCAAAGACACAAACTTTGTTTTGAGCCTTGGTCGGCACATCGTAATAATAGAGCCAAGTCTCGTCACATGTCACGATGCTGTTCACATACCGAGATTGCTCCGTATCAAATTATCAGAATCTTTTGGCACCAAGTCGTACGACGAATCTAACAAAGTTTCCTTACGTGTAAATGGTCATACAGAATTGAATAGACTGCTGGTGCATGAAGGTACGATGAGGACAATCATTCTTTGATACAAGAGTCATTTCTTCCAAGCACTGGTCTATGCTGAAACAACGCGTAAAGTTATACCGTAAAACTGCCCCTATCTCATTACGTGACCACGATGCCATAGTCCTTACTTTACACTGTCAATACGAATGAACAACTAAATCAACAGACGTGCTGCTGGATATGCATGGATATGTCTCGAGATGCAGTAACATGAAGCCTCCTGCGTCCGTTTGTTAAGTCAGGCAAAACTTTTATAGTACCCTTTGATTTTGTTCCCAAATATTAGTTACCTAGACATTTACCCTATAGAGTGTTGCAGAATGTGGTCAGGGAAATTGAGGGTAAACTCAATATGTTAGAAAATGGGGAAAAAAGTGCGGTGCGGAAGTGTTGCGTTCTCATAAGCTTGTTCGTTTTTGATAATTCACCTTACATTTCTCAAATCTCATCGGAATATTAAGATGAGTAATCCTCCATGTTTGACTGCCATACTAAAGCGTATATGCTTGAAAACCCTATTTGAAAACAGTATTCCAAGCATACGCGTTTTCATTTAGCGGCCAGACAAACATGGGGGATTATCAACACGAAAACCCAGGATAAGTTTTAGGTATTACATTATTAAGATGAGAGTTGGTACACGCAGGTTTTATCAAACGTTACATCAATATTATATAAAACTGTTTTTTAAAGCACTTACATTAATGGCGTTTCTGCCGAGAAGAGTCTACATTTAGAGAAAAAACAGTACGGCACTGGATTTTTTAAACGTTAATAACAGTATCTCAAGGCCCGATTGCTCCTACTTAAAGGTGACTATCGTGTTTCATTCAGACCCATCGTTTTCGAAATTACATTATTTCATTAAATAATACATATTCGTTGTTAAAAAATAGGTATTAGGTATAGAAGTACGAACATAACTCAAATACAGTAATGGACAAAAGTATATAGACAAATTAATATTGTGCTGTATTTCTTTTTTAACTTGTTTCGTTAATACACCAACCTGTATACATAATTCGTTATAGCATAATACTCACTTATACATAAATAAACTCTTTAGACTCCCTTCAATAAAAAATTAATTGAAAAAAACTGGAACTATGAAGGACAAAAATATATAGACAAAGCAAAACAATTATAGAAAAAAGAAGGAAGGTTCATTGAATTATAGAAAACCAACCATGTTTGTGTTAATATTTTGTAGCATAACCATTATTATCAATCACTGCCTGGCATCGTCTCGGCATAGATTGTCTAGAAGTTTCTTGATATAAGATTCATCAATCTGTCTCCACTTTTGCTCTAAAGCGGCAAAAAGTTCAACCTTGTTTTAATAATTTTGATCTCGTATTTGCTTATCTAAGTATTACCATATATTTTCAATGGGGTTTATATCGGCAGACTGTAAAGGCCATTTGAGAACTGGTATTTTTTCATCCAGAAAGAATTTTTTTGCGAGATTTGAAGTGTGCTTCGGGTCATTATCTTGCTGGAAGATTGATCTTAAGTGCATATCGTCTTCCATATAGGGTAACATGTCATGTTTTAGTATGTCTGTGTATACAAACTTATTCATAATGCCATCTATTCTATATAAAGGTTCCATCCCAAAGCCCGAAAAGCACCCCCAAACCATAACAGACCCGCCTCCATGTTTGACAGTGGGCAAAGTGTACTTGGGGTTCAATATTTGTCCACTAGGACGTCTAACGTAATGAACACCATCTGATCCGAACATATTGAACTTGGATTCGTCACTGAAACATACCCTCTTCCAGTCACAGATGCTTCAATCAAGATGCAACCGTGCAAATTGTAATCGGTCCTTACGGTTTTTCCTCGAGATTAGCGGCTTCTTTCGGGCGACGTGCAAATAACTTCAAATCATTTAATCTTCTATTTATAGTTTTCGTAGAAACACTGACAATTCCTTTTGTCTCGATTTCGGCTTTTATTTGTCTTGGGGTTTTAAACGAATCTTTGGACGAAATTACTTTTATTAATCTAACTGATCTAGCATTTAGTTTTCTAGGCCGACCACTTCTCTTAGAGGCTTCCAAGATACCTTTTTGTTTATATTTGTTCAATATTGCCCAACTGCTTTACGCTTCAGCTTCAAATTTTTGGCAATGTCGACTTGACGTTGACCATCTTTGTATAACTCATTGATCTTAGTTTTCATATCGAAAGAAATTTCTGGACCACGCGGCATGGTCTTAAAAATCACTCAACTCATTCCACAATATTTGATGAACACAAACTAATCCTCTTCTGACACGAAACTGTACTAAACTAATGTTGAAAAGAACTTGTCTACATACTTTTGTCCCTCATAAAAAGTGCTTATATTCAGACTTGTATTGTGTTCATTGCAGATAATGTAAAAACAAGGAATTTAGTTTTTCTACTAATAACGCATTTGTTTATGGAGCAATGAAGTATGAATTCGTTTTCTAAAGGTATTTAGGTAAATATTCATATTTGTCTATATACTTTTGTCCATTACTGTATATTTTTTCAGTTGTAATCAATATGGCTTCGGCAAAACTAAAATTAGTTTTGAAAAAAAAATTATCAAAGACCAATAAGTCTGAATACTTCGTATCATATAGCAATGGGGAATTTCTGGACCCATGTTTATATTCTGTAACACCCTGATTACTTCCGATTTAGTAATATTTTATATGTTAGAGGAAACATACTCACCTTGAAGTTAATAATACATTAATTAGAAGCACTCGATGTTATCCATAAAAAAACAATATGATGCATGTATTTAAATCATTGATGTTAAAGAAGCAATTTAATAAAGCGGAATTTAGCGAGCGTAGAATTAAGAATATACAGAATTTATATGTTTAACTGACACTTAAGGACTTTAATTGAACATAGCTATTATAAAGGATCTAATCTATATAGTCCGAATTTAATAAAAATACATGTTAATAAAAACAGTGGTATCGATATTAGTATCCATGAATACCTGAGTGGTTTTACAACAAAAGCAATTTTGATGAGCCATATGTATGAATGAGTAACGCTACTTCAAAATAACATGATAGTTGAGCTTAAGCTGTACTTAGCTTATTCTATATACTGACATAACTGCACCAAATCTTGTGTACCCTTATTTATAGGCAAGGTTCAGAAAATAAAAGTGGATTTATGCAAAAACCAAAAAATTTATTGCGGAACAAGGTAGAGAAGTAGTACACAACTAATCAGTCTAAACATCAAAATTGATGATGAAAAAACTCACCAGTTCCCGTTAGCCCCAACTTGGCTAGCGACGCCAAGTTCTTGTAAGCAGTATCGTTGGTCAGTATGTCAGCCAAAGTGAAAGGTGTTGGAGAAGGTGATGCTGCAGCACTATTGGTGGTTTCAGCTAACGTGGCTAACTGAGCCAAATTGTACTCTGCAATGCTGTTGAAGCCCTGTAAAGACATTTAATTTGGAATAAGCAAGCGACTAAAATATTAATATACTTGCTATGTTTTCATGGTTTAGAATTCACGTAACTGCATTCTAGCATTCTATAATATGGGAAATGATATATCAACCTAAGTCTTTGACAGAATGCTAACAAAATAACGTTATGCAACTAGCTTATCGGTACACGTAACTCTGGTGAGCATTCTGTCTCAGAAACTAAACTCAGCAAAAACGTATCGTAACAAATTGTTTTTGAAGATACATAAAACTCGAAAATTACAAGTGTCCAATTTCAAATTCTTCATATGACTTACTTGAATGGCAGTGTTGTTGACATGCGGTAGCGGCGGACTATGGCCCATTGTAAAGTTTGGAAGATGGTTATTTCCCATATCGCCATCAAAGGACTGCAATGAAATGGGACTGGTGTTGCTCACTGGTCCACTGCATCCATTGGTGATGATAGCTGGAGCAGAAGTGCTGACGCCGTTCATGTTCAACCGAGATGTCAAGGGCACTAAATCGGTCACCACCGAGTTCGAGTTAGTTGTTACAGCTATTGGCGCGGAGTCGCTTTCGGTTGTAAACTTTCCGAATTGCTCTGTAAAAAGAAAATTATGCTCTTTCCACTAGCACAGATCACAAATTAAAACATAACAGCAATTGTCGATCTGACAGTTGACACATGGGCTAAGAGATCCGTTGACGTTGGAGGAATAACCCATACCTATAGGTTTGCCAATTGCATTGTCACTTGGCAACATCGCTTTACTAATACGAGGTCTGTAAATCAAGTGAAGAGTCTGGCAACGTAGCCTTCGATCTGGCAACAATGGAGGTGCCGGGCTTGGAGGGGAGACAGGGGCCATCTGATTCGCCTTCAGTAAAAGTTTGAACTCGCTTGAGTTGTTTGGTTGTCCGTAGCGTTTTTTTTTGTGAAACAGTTTTTTCTATTGCGTTCTAAAAATGAGTTTTGATTCAGACTTGCAGTGCAACTTAAACTCTTGCTAAACATGCCTAAGGAGATAGTGTTTTGTCTAGAGCCCAAGTTGTTTGGTGGTTTAAGGCATTTTCAAGAGAGTAGAGAGTCGATTAAAGATGAACCACAAAGCGGAAGGCCTTCACCTTCAAGAACTGATGAAAATATCGAGGAATCCGGGATCCTGCACGTTCAGATCGTCGGTTGACATTCAAATTGATCGGGGAAGAGTTAAATTTAACTCGTACCACCGTTCATCAGATCAAGAACAACTGGGTGTTGCATCACATAATGCTAATTGTCACATACACAAATGTCAATGAGATTTTGACCCGTAAAAACATTCCTGTGGTTCCTTGTGATTTTTTCCTCATCCCGAAGTTGAAAAATCACCTCAAGGGAACTCATTTTGGGACAGTCGACAATCAAACGGCTGTAACCAACCAGCTGAAGGCTATTCCAATATCGGAGCTCCAGCACCTCTATGAGTGGAGCAACCGTCTACAGCGCAGTGCGGCTTCAGAAGGAAGTTATTTTGAGGGTGATAATATAAAATTGTAATTATATCTGAATTAAAAAAATCGGTCTCATCACTTAATTCACAGACCATCTGTTGAACTAATTTTGAGAATGAAAGTGACAATTGTATCATAGTGATGGCCAGGTTTGCCAAGTTACCAAGGTGCCCTCTACTTGAGAGAACAGAAAAAATTCATGACATCCAATGCGGTCCTGCTTCAAGCAAAGGATTAGGTGAAAATATATAATATAGATACAATTTTATACTGCTCTTTGGTGCGGATTATTTTGGAGTACAAGACAGTGGTATGGTCGTCAAATTTAGTTGGTGACATTAACTCCACTGAAGCAGTACAAAAATTTTTAAAACAGGCAGCTATTAAAACGGGTCAAAGTCAGAATGGTCCAGAACTACTAAGTATGTTGAACATGGACTCTATGAACCACTGCAGGGAAGTTTTTGTTTTCTGTTTAAAATAGTTAATGGTATCATAGATTGCCCAGAGTTGCTTGCACAAATAAATCTTAATGTGAATGAAAGACGAACTCGCAATATAGGACTTTAAAGATTCCACATCAATCTACCAGTAATGGTATGAATATAGATATTTTCAGTAGCAATTAAAAAACACATGAAAAATATACATGAATCCTTAGTTCTTCTTTAGTTCAATAATTTATAAAAAAGCTATTTTTAATCTGTCACATAAACGTAATGTTCTTCATCTGTAATGGGAAACCATACATAAATATACGTCAGTATCCAACCCAGGCGATACGCGCCCTGTAGTTTAAGCAAGCGGTTCGTTTGTAAATCGGATTTGAAGGAAAAACAAAAAAGAATAATCTTATAGGATTGATAAACTTATCAATATGTTAGTTTATGTTACATGTCATTTATATATATATATATATATATATATACATAGTCGTGCCATAAGTTCTGTCCCATGATAATCTCATGATAAAAATGAAACAAGATAAGATATATTTATATGAAAGATATTATTTATTCGACAACATTTTTAGAATTCATAATCAAACAGTTTTATTCAAAATGTCCCCCCTTGGCCTTCACACACTGCTTCAATCTCGCGGGCCACTCATCTATCACTGCACGCACAGCTTCCAAAGGAATAGCTGCCGCTGATCGGATCAAATCCGCTTTCAGGGACTCGATATTACGGTGAGCTTTGGAGCAGGCCAACTGCTCTAGCAGGTCCCACAACTTGTAGTCTAAAGGATTGAGGTCCGGACTCCCTGAGGGCCAATCTTCCGCAGCAATGAACTCTGGCACATTGCTTTCCAGCCAGCGCTGCGTACTCTTAGCCTTGTGAGCGGGGGCGGAATCCTGCTGGTAGACCCAGTGTTGGTTGGCAAACAATGTACCACTTAAAGGCTTGACGATAGGATCCAGTATGTCGCTCTGATAGTTTGCCGCTTTTGTTTTCACGCCCTGTTTACAGAAATGGAGCTGAGTGACCCCTTCGTAGGACACCCCCCACCAAACCATGACTGACGCAGGGTGGTTGCCTCTCTCAACTCTCGGAATGATCTCCGAAGCTTCCTGTGAACTCCTTGCATACACTTTGTCATTTTGTCGGTTGAATTTTTCTTCTATGGTGAAGATTTTCTCATCCGTGAACAAAATCTTTCGGAATCCCCCAGCTGCGTACCTCTCCAAGAGCTTCTTGGATCTTGTCGCCCTGATGTGTCGCAAGGTGGCCGTAAGTCGCTGGCCCGTACGTCTCCGGTAAGCCCCTAGCCCTAGGTCTTGTTTAATGATGCGCGACATCGTCCGGACAGGAATCTTCATTTCCCTGGATAGGATCTTCTGCTTCCGGAGTGGATTCCTTTGAATCCTGGCTTTTACGGCTTTGATGGCTGCTGGAGTCCTTACTTGACGAGGTCTTCCGCTTCTTGGCCTGTCATCAACAGAGGACGTCTCATTGTACCGCTGAATGGTCCTAGTCACAAATTTACGCGATATTTGAAGGCCGCGTAAGAGTTCAAAATTCTGACTAGCACTGTGATTACACTTATGTAAAGCTATCACTGCAATACGGTTCTTTGCCTTGCCCCACTCCATCGTTATGCTTCGAGAGATCAATACAAACTGAGGTATATGTAATTACCCGAAAAGCGCTTAATCAACTGACACCACAATGTAAACAATCGGACAAGTATTAACAGGTCTACACTTGTTTGAAAACGAGGGACAGAACTTATGGCATGACTACGTATATAATATATAATATCCCCGAATGTTGAACAGTGTTTCAATTGTTATACTTTTCGTTGCCTTTTTTCAATGCAGAAGCAGCCACGTCGGCAGAAGCCTAAATACCAGGACACCGCGTCTGTTTTGAGGAGCTTGGACACACTTTGTTAATCCGATTTTTGAACTGCCTATCTGTTATTTCAAGCATAATGTTTCGAAACTTCCAGAACATAATATATTTAATAAAGCAGTTTAGCTACAGGTAAGATAACTTAAATTTCATTATGAAGTTTAAACATGGGCCTGAGATCCAATATCAGTGATATCTGAAAATGATATAAAAAGCTTGAATAAAACAAACCTTTGACAATCTGCTCGAACCTAGAATAGTCGGACTTGAATTCGATGCTGAAGAATTTCTCAGTATTGGGCACCTTCTGGTTGAGCATGAGCAATCGCGATGCGACGATTTTTCTCAGATACATCATTTCTGGCACGGTGGCGTTCTCTAACAGGCGAGTTGTGTATCTGCATGCGTCTTCGAAATTGTCGATGGTTTTACCCAATTCGTCGGATTCCTTCATGATCTTCAGCTCCCTTTCATGGTAGAGTCTGTTCAACTCTTCCAAAGCATCTTCTTTGCATCTTTCCAGCACAGCCTTGTAGCTCTGATATGATTCATTGATGAGATCTCTGGCGGCGGACCTTTGGTGAGCTAGCTCTTCCATGTTGTTGTTCAGACCAGTGGAAGCCTTAATCAACTGTTCGATTCTCTCTTTGCTTTTGCACAGAAGGGCTTCCATCTCTTGGCGGACCCTTACTTCCGAGTCTAGGATGCTCTCGCAAGGGTGTCCTTTAACAAATAAAATATAATTTATCATTCCCCAATTTAAATTAGTTAGAATAATGCCCGGTCGCACTAATTTGCTACGGACGACGTTAAGCTAAGCTGAACTAGCTCAGTGGTCAGCGCGTCGAGCTAACAACCCGGAGCTCGCGGGTTCGATTCTCCTCACTGGAAGTTAATTTCTTGCCATGGATATTGTGTTGTCTATATCACGCCCGTGGTGCAATACTAACAGGTACATCTAGTCGCTGCAGCTGGTTTATTATAACAGTTACCAGTAGATGGCTCGTGGAGTAGTACAGTGTTGCTACTACACAGTAGTAGTAGGCCAGGTTTCGCCACCCCACACTACTACTAATAAGCTGAACTTTATTTTCGATAGTTTTGTTGCACCAGATACATTTAAATCTTGGGTGGAAGTTAAAAAGATGAAATACGTAAATCGATTAATTCCTCTGCTTAAAACCTAGTTCATATTAACGCGAATCGCGAATGCGAATTGCGTAGTTGAAAATTCATACCAATCATGTAGACACGAATTTCACAATAATTTTAGGAACATTTACTTTTATTTTTCGGTGGTTTTTGATTCTGTCTTTAGGTTGTATATTTGGATGGTTTTGAATTTGTGATTTCGATGATCATAACGCAAAATGGTCGGTCAAATGAAAGACGATCAACAAAATGGAAAACTAACTGACAGTTGCAAGTAAACAGTACTGACAAGTAACCATTCGATAATGATGGTCGCCTACAGAACCTCTTTTCTTCTGAAAGAACTTATTAATAATAGGCCACAAAATTAACCACAGCGATAGCAAAATGTTAGATAAAAATACCAAAACTACTAACTTTGTGCTTTTAAAAAGCGATTAAGCGCTAAAATAAAAATATTGATGAAAGTTTAAAATCCATATGTTCTAAAATATTCAAGGGCCGTATCGCCAGTTGTTCCTACAATATAATAATAATAATAATAATAAATAGCCTTTATTTTACCTGGCGGGTTACATCAGCACAAGTTGTTTTTCAGAACCAACCAGGGCTAAAAAAAAATTCAAGTACATGCAAATACAACAAAAATACATTGAAGATAATAACATTTAAAGCAGAATTTTTTTTTTTACAGAATCGTAGCATGGTATAATGACCAAAAGACCAAAAGAGAAACGTGCAGCAATAGAGTACGTAGCAGAATCAATAAGCGTGATTAGAAGTAACTTTAAAAAAAGAAAATATTAGGTACATGGCGGAAGATATAAAAATTAAAAGTAAACAGTAACAAATGTGTAAGCAAAACACAAACAAATGAAAAGTGACGAGTGAGAAAACATGCACAAATAAACAAATATAAAAATAAAATTACATAAAAATACATGCTACATGAAATCAAAAAAAAAAAATACATGCTACATGTCAGGGACGCCTTTATGGCATTCTTGATATTTATAGTTTTTTCTCTCCTTCAGAAAGGCTCGGGAATTTCTAGATTTCTACTGTTCCGTGTCAGCGTCAGCGCTCTCCTATTGTGAAGTTATGTTTTCTTTTTGAATTGTAGGAAATTTAAGGCTGTTAAAACAGATGTGCGACTGTTTATGTGGAACTACAATTATGGAGTGTCGGCTTGCCGCTTTTGGTGATTGATTTTGACATAAAAAAACCACCCAAGTCGACAGTCATCATTAAGCTACAAGGTGCAACTGTTTTTGTATCTTACCTTTATGCTCGTTCTTAGAACACTCTGCACATGCAGTGACATTGCAAGTGGTGCAGTTGTAGATGACGTTTTCCTCAGGGTGGACGTCGCAGACGAGGGGTTTGTGAACGGTGATACGGGTGCCGTCTTTGCGCATATCGTCTAGCGCGACTACCTTGTGCGACTCGAAACAGCGCATGAAGTGATGGGCGGTGTCGCAATTGTTGCAGAGCAGGTTGTGGCAAGTGCTGCATCTGGACTTGGCCACCTCTTTGGCGGTGCACGAGGTGCAATGCAGACTGGCCGAGTTCGATACGTCAGAGATGTTCGTTTTGGTGACGTCCAGGGGAAGCACCGAGAGTTTTTTTGTGCCAACCTGTCAAAGATAAACAGTTTAAAAATTTTCATTCATGATTACTCTACCATCGATGCAGAAAACAGTAATGAAAACCTACTCATGAATGTAGACACCCAAAACTCAGACACAATATAAATTCACTAATGTATCCTTCAGTATAAGTAGATTTCTATGTAACCTTATACATCAATGATAACTGCTTTGCATATTTTACCTGAAGATAACCAACTATATTTTAGTGTCTAAAAAATGATCCCATATGCAATGAGAAACAATAGCGTCATCTATGAGAATCTGTCTCAGAGGTGTTTCTCCTCTCCACTCTAATTAAGCATCCACTTTGAAAAAATTGTCTCTAGATGGAGCTATAGCCGACGATATGAGAATATGAGCACTAGATGGTTGGTTATCTTTAGGTAGAATATTTTAATCAATGTTGAGGTCCAGGGTTTATGGCCAATAAATAGCACATGATAAATACTGATGCATCACAGTAAATATTGATTCCGTCACATCTGTCATAGGCTGATTCCTCTGGTGGGATATGTATAAAGAGTATTTAACTGTACAAATTTCAAATAATATTTTTTGGAGATGTAAGCGAAAAATCGAGTACACTTTATCATCATTGAAGAATGGATCTGGATAATCTATTTTGATTATAAAAGGTGCAATTTTGTCCAGGGCAGTAGATACCTACTTAATTAGTGAAATGTTAATGTGAGCTCTCTATCATCACTCATAACACCATACTTCCATTTTTTTAGGGGTACACTTGAAAAAAATGCTTTTTAGAATATTTTCTGAATATTAATTTTAGTCAATCTTGTAAGTTTTCATAAGGACTCTAGTTATGAAGTTGTACTGAAAATATACCTACATCTTATATTTTTTTATTTTGAATAAATGTGTTGGGGCTTGGGGCATCACATTAGTTTGTGTCATGATGAAATACATTTTTGTTTGGAAGTTACCTTTATTGCATGTTAATAATATCGCGTTTTATCATACATATTGACAGATCCAGCTAATTTAAATTGTTCTCAACTTACCTTTGTAACATAGTTACAAGTTGGACAGCAGATAGATGCATCCAAAGTGCCAGTATCTCCAGCTTCACCAACCAGCTTCTTATCAAGACATTCTTCACAGAAGACATGCAAGCAGTGCAGCATTCGAGGAACCACTAAAAGCTCCCTGGAATATTGCATAGTGGTTTAGTGATGTTTAGAGACATTTCAAATTTCTGAAAAATGTCTAATATCTCATAAATAAATCGAATTTTGTTACATTTGCGAAATTCACGCGAATATGAATATCAGAAAAAGAAAATATGTAAATAATATTAGGTACTTAAATAACACAAAAAATATCAGTTAAATTTTTGGTATAAAAGCTGTAAAAGACAAACAAAAGCTTTATTCTTCACATAAATGTTTTCCTCAATTAGATATCTCTCAAACGAGTTTAATTCATTTTGTAAGTGAAGTAAAACAGTCCATAAGTGACTGTCTGGCTTCAGAGTACAAAAAAAAACAGCTGATCTAACCATCATCAGAATATAACCTTAAAATCAATTTCATGGAGCTACACTCAAGTTTAAGCATTTTTGCAGTTTGTTGACATGGATCGCAACAAAAAAATAATTGTAAGCAAAGTTAAAAATCTCACAATTTGACTTTAGAGGATTTTGAATGTAAACAAAATGAACTAAACCTAAGCGCTGCAAGTGAGCACAGATCTCACTCAGCTGAGGTTAGTTAAAATGAGTTCTGGTGACAAGGATGTATAATGAAATGAGCAATCTGAAGTGAGATTTTGTGCAAAATAAATGGAGCTGTAATTATGTAATAACTTCAAACAACAAAATATACTTTTTTACTATCATCTTTGATTATAAATGTTTTACAAATAAAAAACAAATAGAAATGACAATTCTTTTCTTAAACTTGTGAGAAATATTTTTTTTACAAACTACATATTCATTCATGAATGCCTGAAAATTGACATTTGTTACATCCCTAATGCATAGTTAAGTAATGACAGTGTGGTTAAACATGATGTTAAATACTTCCTCAGTTAATCCATGGGTATTAGTAGCTTTATGCTTGAACAATTTATTCAACAATCACTAATCAATCTGTTACAAATTTAATGCATTTCCTGACATGTAAGAAAATAAGACTATTATGTAATTAAAGATAAAGGCTTGATTCCTTCTATTATGTGGAAGTAAATATAATATCCATAACACACAAAAATAGGCAAAAATATATAGTTATATTCAGGGTTCTTGGCAGTTACACAAACATGCCATATGAAATAAGAAAACAATCCATCACTCAGCTGCTACCCATTCTTGCACATACACAAATTAAGTGAGAGAATCGTTGTTACCACTCGCTTTCCGAAAATACTTTTAATATAGACTGTAGATATTGCAGTTGAAACTGTATTTTTATATTGAAGATCAACATGGGTAAACAAGCCCATGACAAGCAAGTTTTCGTACTTACAGTGACAAGCATAAAAGTGGAAGACTAGAATAATGATGAGAAAATGTTCCAGGCACTGGACAAACTGGACAAAAAATGGATATTGGTGAGCTGCTACCCACTCTTGCACACAAATTGAGTAAGAGAATCATTGTTACGACTCACTTTCTGAAAATACTTTTAATACAGACTGTAGATATTGCGGTTGTATCTTCAGGCATTACTATTTTTCACATTGAAGATCAACATGGGTGAAGACACCCATGACAAGCAAGTTGTCATACTTACAGTGACAAGCATTAAAGCGGAAGACTAGTATAATGATGAGAAAATGTTCAAGACACTGGGACAAAACTAAAAAATGGATATCCATGAGTTTACACAAGCAAGAATCTGTGACAATTGCATATGTATGTGTGAGGGAGATGGAAGTATGAAAGTAAATTCTGTACTCTTACTGTGATTTATCAAAAACTTGAAAAGACCTACAGATAGTCAAATATTTGTACTGCAAGCATATGTATGTTTCTGGAACTAACATAATGACTGTCAGAAAGGTAAATATTAAGAATTTTATGAGTGTTTTGCTCAATGCATATGAAAAACATTGTTACAAACTCCTGCCAATATTATTGTAATTATCACTCATCAAAACTGTACACATAATTAATTTTTCAATAGCAGTTGATACTCAAATGATAATGGACAAACTAATACCAACAATAAAACCTATAGAATGAGTTCTTTTAAATATTGGACATGACTGAAAAAATCTATAAAAATAAAGGCTTGATTTCTTCTATTATGTGGAAGTAAATTTATCCTAACACACAACAATACATACATGAACATACCATACGAAATATGAAAACAATCCAATGCTAAGCTGCTACCCACTCTTGCACACACACAAATTGTGTAAGAAAATCATTATTACTTTCTGAAAATACTTTTAATATAGTCTGTAGATATTGCAGTTGTATCTTCAAGCATTACTATTTTTTATATTGAAGATCAACATGGGTAAACACACCCATAACGAGCAAGTTGTCACACTTACAGTAACAAGCATAAAAGTGGAAGACTGATATAATGATGAGAAAATGTTCAAGACACTGGGATAACACTAAAAAATGGATATCTGTGAGTTTACACAAGCAAGCATCTGTGCATAGAGGCAATTGCATATGTATGTGTGAGGGAGATGGATCTACAAAAGTAATTTCTGCACTCTGTGACATCACAAACATGAAAAGACATACAGATAGTCAAATATTGGTACTGCAAGAACATAAGTTTCTGGAATAAACTGACACTGACAGTCAGAAAGGTAAATATTAAGAATTTTATGGAATGAGTGTTTTGCTCAATTAGATGTGAGAAACATTGTTACTAACTCCTGCCAATATTATTGTAATTATTACTCATCAAAACTGTATACGCATAATTAATTTTTCAATATCAGTTGATACTCAAATGACAATGGACAAACTAGAATTTCCTACAATAAAACCTATATAATAAGTTCTTTTAAATATTAAGCATAACTGAAAAAATCTATACATACCCACACATGCCACAGTTATCAGGGTCCGCTAATAGAGCATCTTCCAATGACTTATTGATACCCATCTTATCGCTTCCCTCAAACATGATCCCAGATAATTCGTCGAACTCTTCGGACTTAGGGATGAAGTCCTTAGCTTCCGTGAAGTCTCCTTCTTTACCATTCGTACTCATGGTTGCAAATACTATTTGTGTTAAATGTACTACAAACAAGTTGCTTATAGGCCTTTTTACACGAAATCTTTAATCCCGTGGAAAGTTTATCTAAAAATAAAAATCAATTAAAAAGGCGAAGGTCTCTACCGAAAAAATCATTAGTTTCCAAGATGATTCTGCTTTATCCAGGCAAATACAGAATATCAACAAACTTAGGTTAGTGTTGAAATTACATGAATAGGATATTATTTTGGAAGTGCAAGAGGTAAATATTGATTAAATAGGCAAACACTTACCACTGCCATGATGAACCGATGTTTAGCAAATGGCGCGTTTACGTCTAAAAAGCGCAAGGGCAATGGGTTATTGAATAGTGGCAGGAGAACGTCAAACATCCGCAGAACCCGGGAAAACGGATCAGTTTGAAAAATACCTTTAAATACTACTTGTATAAGAGTCATTCTTCAATGATACATCGACTACCGCCAGTTTGATTTGATTATTGAAGATATAAAACTAGTTACATGAGCCGCATTATTTTATTGAGATTTTGTACATGTCTATCCATAGTATTAGTTGCCACTTATGAATACTTTTTCTACAAAAACGCAATGATAAGGTCAAAAGTGCGATGCTTTCTATTGAACTATGAAATGAAATACCTCGAAGTAGTATCGGTACCTACCAATTAAGGTTTCCAAACAGTATCAATAATTTTAAAAAGTAGGCTTCAGTGGCTAGGTCAGTACGTGCCTCTTAACGCTATGCAAACGTAAAAATACCAAATACCTATTTCCCAGAAATAAAAGAAAAATGTAGGTATTTATAACATTATATGGAATGTATACTCACCTTATTAAAAGTTGTGTCTAAATTCGATAAAAACCCATAAATATAATAAAATTAGACTAAATTGTTAAACAATATAATACTTTCGTATATTTTACATCTGTCAAAATGTTAATATTTGTTTGTGGACAAAGCCAACTTGGCTTTTCCTCTTTTTGTGTAACCACTGGAGGCGAGAGAGGGATAGACAATAAAAGCCTGAACAATGGGTGATAAGATAAAGAAAGATAGGAATATAAAAATGTGAAGATAATTTCCATAATGTAATGAGGATGTGGTTATAATTGATAACATTTCTATTATCACAATTTGATTGCAATAAGATTAATCTGTTCAAGTAAAAACATTTTTTCTCCATGAAATCCTATTACTTCCAGGTATTTCCTTTCTCCTCACAAAACATTTTCTCCCTCCCACTAATCGGGATGGGTGTGCCATTAGCCATTGGTATTCGTAATCGGTTATACTGGCGTATAGAGATGGGGATAGTCAATACGAGCATGCTGGCGGCAGTTGATAGAATTTGTGTTAGTTATTTAATTGTATTTCACTTTTCGATATAGCACAATATTTCCCTACACGTGATTAGAATTTCTATATCATATCTCTAGAACCCCAATAAAAACTACAAATTAATATGTTTTGAGCTTATTATACATTATAATAAATGAAATACCGAAGAAAGATTCATTCTCATTACTATTCACATCATGAATAGAAAAAAGTTAACAATACATTACATGCAACTCGCAGGATTTTCTGGATGTGACTTTTAGTCACCACTTCATTCGACATTAAGGGTAAGTATACAGGGTGTTCCTTAATGATATGCGAATATTTAATAGTGTGAATCTACATGAAGAATTAATGTTAGTTTGCTTTATAAACTATGGTCCAAAAATGTTTCCTAACAAATACTCGGGGTGTTGAAGTTTTAGGAAAAAAATAGAAATTAATTAATATTTTCAGAACCGCTTCAGATATTTTACTGATATTTAGTACGTAGTGAAAGTTAATGAAGTTGCATATTTTTCAAGGCAAAAATAATTTTTAGCTTTAACAGTAGCGTGCGTACGGGTATTGGCTTCGATATTTTTCAAGAAAAAATGGTACGCCAATGGTTCTTGCCAAATAAAAGTTATTTTTAAATTCCCCATTCAATTTAAAACAAATAATCTCTCTTGAATTGTTTTCCTTCGATGAGCCATTTTTAAGTAAAAAATAAAAACCATTCTATTGTCCGAGAAAATTAATGTAATAATTGAAGAACGCAATTTAGCAATATATCTAGTTGCTCTGGAATATGACATCTGACAAGTCTCTATTATTCAAATCTGTTCGCAGTGACATCTTTTTCATTATTTAGTTTTTACAATCTTGTTAATGGTGAATTATTCAAATGCAGATATCGCGGAAATGCATTACGTACATGGCCTTGCCGACGGTAATGGTGAGCAAGCCAGACGGATTTATCACCAGAGATATCCCGATCGAGCTTTGCCAGATAGTCGAACCTTTTCTAATATTCATCGTCGTCTTGTTGAAACTGGTTCAGTCCGAAAAGGAATATCTGAAGGTAGACCTCTAAGTGTGAGAACACCTGAAATTGAGGAAGCAATGCTGCACGAAGTCGAAGAACATCCTAAAACGAGTACGAGGAAGATCGCTAGACACTTAAATATTTGCCATCAAATTGTTTGGAGAATTTTAGTGGATTTTTTGTTATATCCTTACCATATTTTAAGAGTACAGGCATTACTTCCCATTGATTTTCCAAGGCGTGTGACCTTTTGTCAGTGGAATCTTCAAAAAATTACACAAAATCCGCAATTTGAATCAATTGTTCACGGACGAAGCTAATTTTTTTCGAAATACCATTCAGAATTTCCACAACAATCATTTGTTGGCAGAAGAAAATCCCTATGCCGTAACCGAAACCCATTTCCAACACCATTTTTCAGTTAGCATATGGGCAGGAATTATTGGCAACCACTTTATTGGCCCATTCTTCTTGCCGGGACGACTTGACGGACAGAAAGAAACAATATGTGGTACATGCATGATTGTGCACAAGCGCATTTCAGTGTAGCGGTTCGTAATTATTTACAAACTGTTTATCCAACTCGTTGGATTGGCCGCGGTGGGCCCCAAGAATGGCCACCAAGGTCCCCAGACCTCAACAGCTTAGATGTCTTCAAGACACTAATGTACACAAGACTCATTAACACTGTAGATGAATAAAGAGAAAGAATAGTTGCAGCTTGTGATAGAATAAAAAACACTACAGGGATATTTCAACGAGTGCGCAATTCCATGAGAAGGAGGGCGGAAGCATGCATACTAAGTGAAGGGGGCCATTTTCAACAATTTTTGTAATCATTTTATTGCTTTCAATGTTATGCTTATGTTGTCAGTTGTTGCTGTTCATTACTCCTAATGTGTTTAATTTTTCCAATTAAATCAATAATAATTTTGCAAGTTGGACAATAGAATGGTTTTTATTTTTGTTACTCAAAAATGGTGCATCGAAGGAAAACAATTCAAGACAGATCATTAGTTTTAAATTGAACGGGGAATTGAAAAATAATTTTTATTTGACAAAAAACCATTCACATACCATTTTTTCCTTAAAAAATGTCGAAGTCAATACCCGTACGCACGCCACTGTTAAAGCTAAAAATTATTTTTGCATTGAAAAATATGCAACTTTATTAACTTTCATTACGTACTAAATATCAGTGAAATATCTGAAGCGGTTCTGAAAATATTAATTAATTTCCATTTTTTACCTAAAACTTCAACACCCCTGAGTTTTTGTAAGGAAACATTTTGTGGACCATAGTTTATAAAGCAAAACTAACATTCATTTTTCATGTAGATTCACACCCTTAAATATTCGCAAATCATTAAGGAACACCCTGTATATTATATAGGAACAATTAAACTCATTTCAACAAAACAGGTAGCTTTAATCTCACTAATAACACACAAATACATAATAAACAAATTTTGTCAGCAGCTTGCAAAGGGCACAGTTGTGGTATATACAGGGCTGCGCTCGTAAATTGTTACATAGTGTACTGTACTACTTGTACTACTCTGTAACAATTAGCGTTCGTAACTGTTTGACGTACTTGTTTTATGCGTTCGGAAATAGAACAAAGTAATCCTTCTAGAACGCCAAAAGTGTGCTTTTCTTCCCGAGCTTAAAAGCGTGGGCACAAGAGTTCTGTCACTGTCATTTTCATGGTTCATTGTTTGTTTACTTTACTTGGTTATCAAAAACTGCTCAAAATTGATAGAACATATTATTTTTCATGATAAATGCCACTTCGTATCCCTAGGGTCTCATAAAACAACTACAAAGGTCGCAGAAAACGTGGTTAGAAATTAGTCGGCTGCCATCAAGTGTCATTACATGACTCTGTAATAATTGAGGCGTTCTAAAAATAAAAGTTTCACAGTATTCCACAGTAAAATTACATCTATCAATCTACATTCCATGACTGTAATCAAATCCAAGCGAACAACCAAAATGTCTGTATTATGTACCGCGGTTATAATATGGTTTAAGATGACACACGGGTTGATGACGTCGTTACTCGAATCGCTTGAACGCGTTGGTTTTAACTGCGGTTTTGTTGCAAGTTGTTTATTTTAGAAAAGCGCGCGTGTAATTTATGATTATTTTTATTATCACGTAATAATCGGTGCTTTTTCGTCTAGAACAGTGTATGGAAAGTTTAAAAAATTAAAACTTTCATAATATTAATGGGAGAGTTTATTTTTCAGAAATTTTTTTTAATGATGGAACCATGGCTTTGTAGCTATGATAACCTTCAATTCTCTAAACTTGAGTTGGGTAAATACCACAATTTTACGGCGATGACTATGACATATAAAAGCAGATTCATGACGTCACGGATCTTATAACCAAACTCGCTCGAACGGATCGGTAACTACCAATACAAAATGGTAAATACCATTTTCATTTGGTTACTCGCTTGAACTTGATTTGTGTACGGTATTACATTGCCAAGTGATTTACAAACGCACCCCTGTAGTTTACGGAAAGCGATAGACATATTTGAATCCATATACGAATATAAAAAATGTGCGATTTTGATGAGTCGGCTAACAACTAATACCAAACATAACATATCTAAAATAAACTTAACTGAAACTTCGGATGCCGAGGCTTCATAATAACTTACAGAAAAATAAAAAAAAAAAGTTTGGCCAGTGAAATCGGAATCAAACAATTATAATTACAAGACAGGGTTTGGAAGTCACAAGTCACATTTGTACTTTTTATGTCTATGTATTTCTTAAGATTATGCATGTAAAGTGTGTAGAATGTCTCTTAGGTAGTTGCTTTAAAGATATCACAGAAGTTGTATTCTACTTAATAGTATAATACCACTACTATTACTACAATATTGAATACAATATTTTCTAAATATTTTTGGTGCTTCCGTGACGTTGTCACAGGGCTGTTTATTTGCCAAACTGGTATCGGGCATTATATATACATACATGACATAATTTAGTCCATTTCTTTGCGTTTTATTTGTCACTCTTTTTACCATTTTTTGTCGCCGTTTGATTTAATATAACAAGTCCATTATCTGACGAATCAACCGATTCATTATCTGACAATGGTCCATCATCTTCGTCACTAGTTTCTTCTGAGGAATCTTCGCTGCTCAATATATCACTACCACAATCGCCACCATATAAAGCTATTTCTAATTCCTTTTCTGTAGTTACGTGATCCAGTGATATAGAAGAGTTCTTCAAGCCAAATGTAAATGGGGTACCAAACGTTGCTTGGTGAGAGTTTAAGCTTGTTGGGTTGGTGTTAATTTCTACTTGTATATATCGTAACATATTAGTCCATTCTTCTTTGGGGTGCTGAATTATCCAACGTGATATGATCTTCTCAATTTTCATTGTGTTAGTCTGCTTAAGTCTTTGTTTCCCAAGTATGACTTTTATCTGACGCCATTGTTTACATATTTTTCTGATAAGATAGTGGGCAAAATGCCTGGTTCCACTAATGTGAAGAATGTTCGGTACTCCCAATATTGCGAATATGTCCAAAACTGCCCCAGCTACTTCGCTAACCTGTTTTGACTTCAGCGGACGTAATTGCACTAGTTTGGTATGGTGATGATACACAAGTATATAAGAATACCCATTCACTTGATTATTTTGCATATCTATGATATCTACCTGACATCTTAACTCCATGTCCATTTTTTTCCGACATACATCGCAAGTTTCCAAGTACATACGAATCATATCTCCTGTTATGTTTTGATATTTGCTCTTCAATGTTTCTTTCATTCGTAATACTCCGCTATGGTTGGAATCTATGTGAGTATTGTGGATAATATCGAATATTTCTTCACTGTAAGCGTACATTTTGAACAAAGTGCTACCTTCTTCCTTATGAGTGACAAGCCTCTCAGAATTTTCTGTCTTCATTATGTCGTAACTGCGCACACGATGTTTATCTATTATTGAATTTGATGACAATTTAGCCTTCTTAATTTGTCCGATTAAATAGTAGTATGCTTTTTTGGATATCACAAAACCAGATTTCGTCTCCTGCAGTCGCTCCATGAAGCGTGATTTTGGTTCAAAGACTGATTCATCCTCCGGTTTATGTAACTCACTATCCATATAATGTTCTGTTGTTTGAGTACTCGCTTCAACTGACTGGCCGTTCATACAGTTCATTGTATTTGAAAGGTGGTCTATCCGAAATTTGCTGGGAGTATTTTCCGTGTTCTTGTCTATCAGAGTCTCAGCAATATCACAGTCTTCCTTTATAGCAAACTCTCTCTCTTCCTCACCTGCTTCAAATAACATTTCGTTTTTACACAGTATGTCAAGTGGTTGATCTAGAGTACTTGTAAGTACTTCAGAAAAGCTCATTACTTCTTTATTGTTAATCTCATTTACTTGGTTCCGGTTGTTATCAGCAGCTGGCACTTCATTTGTTTCGCATTCGTTAACAGTTGTTTTATTGCTATCAGCACTCTTTGTAAGACTATTATCTTCTTTCTGGAGAGAGTGCATCAGACGAAATCCATTGATTTGGCCCACTGACCCTCCTAAACTTCCGTTTTCTTTGACAATTTTCTCTACCAATGATATCTTTTCATGATGATTCCCAGTATATGTCTCTACGTTTCCAATTCTTCTACGCTTTATGCTTTGTTGTAATTTACTGATATCATCTGCACGAATCACTATATCTTGGCTACCCTTATCATATACCATAGTACTTTCATCATTGTGTGGCGATGCATATTTCGCAATTATTGTATCTGTAATTCTACGGCATCTGTTCAGCTTAACCACAAGAGTTTTTTCTATATTTTCCTTGTCGACTGGAAAACCTTCATTGCATGAAACATTTTCCCGAGAATTGTTACTATTAGCCTCGATTTGATTTCTAGTGCTGTTTTCCGAATAGAAAACCTGTGTATCCGTTTCATTTATTTTTTCATCTTCAGATTGGTAACCGAGCCCTATTTGTGCGATAATAATCGTTTCATTTGTCTGTCTTTCTTCTTCAACACGTTCACTATTCGAGATGTCCATATATGTTGTTTGCAAATGACTCAGTTTTGTTTCCGACATACTGACATTATCTATATTTATGTCAAATATTTTAGTAACATTTCCTTCTTGAAGTGTCATGACTACATCATTGGGAATGCCATTTTCAGCTTGCTCCCCTGCTTTACTTACAGTTTCCGTATATTGAAGGCTAGAGTGGTAGCTAGGTCTTATGATATCATTTGTCCGTCCTGATCCAGAATCCGCAGCTTCACGATTTGACACGTCCTTACCTATTATTAGCATATTTTTCGGTCTTGTTTCCAACTTGCTGACATCGGCTACGATTATATCGTTTTTTCCAGTAACGCCCAATCCTTCTATTTCAAATTTCATATCCATATCATTCGGAAGGTAAATTTCGTCTTGTTGACCCACTTCGCTTGCAGTTTCTGTGTATTTGACATCAGGGTGGAGACTAGGGCTTAGGTTTTCAGTAATAAAAGATATTTCATTTACTTGTCGTTTATCTTCACCATTTGACACATCCTCATCTATTCTTAACAAACCTTCCGTTTTGGCTTCCAGCTTACAGACATTGTCTATGTTAATTTCGTTTTTTTCAGTTACGCTAGTTTTTTCTATTTCAAATTCCATGCGTACTTCATTCGGAAGGTCTGTTTCGTCTGGCACACCTGCTCTACCTGATGTTTCTGTTAATTCAACTTCAGAGTTACAATAACGGCTTATGTTTTTATTTGCTATATATTTTTTATCTTCACGATTCAATACGTTAAGATTTTTCGGTATTATTTTCGAATTACTGTCAGAGCCCATGCCATTTTTTTCAGTATTGGTAACTCTTTCTGTCTCAAATTCCATGTTCACATCATCTGGAACGTCATTTTTGTCTTGTTGACCTGCTTCACTAGTAGTTTCTTTGTATTCACTTGGAGAATTTTGATGATCTAGACCAAATTCTTCATTAATACGGAGCTCGCACTCATCATTTAATGTGTCTTGAACACCAATAATCTTATTTGATACACATGTTTCATCTGTTTGATTTGCTATTTCCCCCTCCATGTCGCTTGAAGAATCGCTACTTATCTCTATGAGCGCATTTTGTAGAACTTTTTCTTTCTCGTCAAGATACGTTTTATCAGAGTATGTAATTTCATTGGAATCAGCTGAACTGTATTGTGATGTTGCATTATCTACAGAATCTGAAGTGTATCCATTTGGAAATCTAATGTATGATGCAGTTTTATTCATACAAGAACCACAAAGCTCCAAATATAAGGCGATCATATCAGAGTTAATATTTTGAATTTTTTTTGATAATTCTGCCTCCATAATGTCCGCATTACCATGGCCAGTAAGTATGTGACAGTCATGTATTATCCTAAAGGCTTGTTCCAAGTAGATGTAGTATTTTACTTTGCATGGCGAATCTGCTGACTCTCGAACTCTAGTAGCCAACCAGCTTGTATTCTTGTTTCGGCACTGTTTAACATCATACATTGATAAAAGTTCTAGGTCGTGCTGATCTTTAGATGCCGTTCGGTGTGCTTTTTTCACTTCACCAAGTAGAATCGAGTAAGCACGTTTTGTAAGGACGTCACACTTGGACAAGTCAACCAGTTCTTCCAACCGAAGGTTAAACAATGAATGCATTTGTAGAAATGTTAAGCTGCAATTTGGACTTTTATCCATCATATATAAATCCATTACTGTTTCATTAGACTCAAAATAATCGATTCTTAATCCTCCGCTTAAAGTCGTTTTGCATACAGCACAAAGTTGGATGTATTCTTCTATTGCTGTTATTGCAATATTCGCATACATTTTGGATAAGAGCTGAACCATTACATTCTTAGGGATATGCTTATTTGTAATGTGTACTTTGTGGATTGCTGCAAAGAGTTCTTCGATGTTCAGGATTGGAAGTACTTCGTGAGCAGCCGTCAGTTTTTCTCTTCCAGAAACTGTCGAAATACCAAATTTGCGTGCCAGCCGGCTTTCTTCGTGTGTTCGATTTGATTTTTCCTTGATGTTTTTAATATTTTGGAGTATTTTGCAGTACATTGACTCAGTTATAAAGTAGAAGCTATTGGTCAGTGAGTCTGCAATTCGCTTTATTGCTGAATTGAACTGCTGCTGCATCTCTTTAAGCTCTTCAACCGCTACTAGCTCAGGTCTATCATCAGTCAAGGGTGTTAGTGCCACTTTTCTAGCTTGCGCTCTTGACGCATTCAACCTATCATCTGTCAAGGGTGTTGGTATAGGTTCACCAACATGCACTAGTGACGTATTTACCCACCATTCATCATTATTTGAGGTATTTAAAGGTATGCGCACTGCCTTACAAAATTGGCATAAGTCCAGAAATAACGCAACTACTTCATGTGTAAAATTTTTATACTGTTTACCAAGTTCTGTAATCATCCCATTTTTTCCAATGTGGCCATGCTTCAAGTGATAGTCGACCAATATCTTGAACATTTCTTCGATGTAGACATATAAAACAATCCGAGCTTCTAGAATGCAGATCGGTACAATAAGTCTTTCTTCTTCTTCTATCGTGATAATATCGTAGTTTTTTAGAAGCCTGCGATCATTAGCTGACAGCGTAGTTTTCATTTTCGCTTTTTTGACTCTATTTATTATTTCTGTATACCTAGCTTTTGTCAGCAGTTTTGGACAAGAGATTTTAGCTTGCATGGAGGCTTTTACATTCTCCAGAAATGTGGTTTCTAATCCGAGAAAACTTTCAAGCTCATCATTTGTGTAATAGATCGAACTTCTTGCAAAATGTTCACTATTCACACTAAAATTCATATTATTCTCTGTTGTTTTCAAATTACCGTTGCCTTGCAGATCTACTATCTGGAAACTTGAAGAATTGTCTTCAGGTATTGGACTTCGTTCTGGAGATGGTATGTGCAGCAAAACTTCATTCTGATTTTCCTGTGGATTAGGCTGATTGAGGGTTGCTTTGGGAGGGAAGATTATGTTAGTTGCGTTTTCCGCTGTGCCAACCTGATAGCAAGTATAACCCAATCTTTCCAGTTCTTCAACTGAACAAATTAGTCCATATGTCTGTTCAATGTTCTGTGTGTGGTTAATTTCGGTATTTATTTGACATTCAATTTTAGATGTGGTAGGGTTAGTTTCAAAAGTCGCATGATTAGTCTCTTCCAACTGCACTGCATGCAATCCAGAGTGACTTGCTACAGTATCAGTTAGATGGAGCGGCTTATTTAACTGATTTATTCCATATGTTTCATCTAGCAGATGGTTAGTAACTTGTAACTGTGCTTCATCCAATTCACTGTGGCTTCTTTCAGGATCGGATTGGTAATCTGACGTATTTGACCGATTTGTTCGATAGTTCGAGAAATCCATGCGCTGCAAACGCACTATCAATTGTTTGCATTCGATTTTTTTATCGTTTAGATTGCCGCAATGTTCATGTTCATGATGGTATTCTTTTAGTTGATTAAGTATACTTTGTTTCATCCTCTCTATAACCTCCATGTTTCTTCCTTGACTCTGTTGTTATCGAATCCTAAGGTACGGCTGAGTTCAGGCCACACTTCTGCAATTTCAAACTCTTCAACAGCAACTTTTTATCTGGATAGAATATTAAGAATTAGTATATAATGTCCTTGTACCCAGATGCATTTAAAATTATGACATCGAAAATGTGTAAATTTTTAATGTGCAAGATATTTAATCAGTCGAATAAAAAAGCAACTATACTATGTAGCTACTACTTGCAAGTTTTTTTATACATATAATGGAAGAATGAGTGTTTCCACACGGCAAGTATTAATCCCCTATTTGTTGCTTCCGGCATCGATGTGGAGATTTACCAAAAACATAGCATGCATCACGCGACAAGAATAACCTACAAAAAAGTACGAAACCTATCAGTAACGTTTTTCTCACAAAAATGATACAGGCAAAGTTGTGAAAAGTAATTTGAATTCAGTTTTTTTCAATCTAATTGGAGAGTCTAGTACTTTACAAGTAGTTTGCAAGTTCATATTGAGTCCTTCTTTGTCCGCCCTACAGTGCAAATATTTACTTGATCATTCAGTTATTTTTCTCAACCGACCTATTGAACTATTAAGTATATTCGGAATACGACTTAAAAATGTAGAAACACCAGGTCAATTATACACATCTAAAAAATTCTACGCGCGTTATAAAAACAAAAATGAAGTTACTTCATTTTGCATCTACGCATCTGTTTATCAGGTAATCATGCAATGCATGTAGTGCATGCATTCATATACATCAAAATTCGAGTTTACTCATCGCTAGCGTTTGAGCACGCAGCGCCGCTTTCATGGAGCCTACCATGGAGCCTACGAGGTCTGTAAATTAAGTGATCAGACTGATTCGATATTTTTTTTATACAAATATCCTTACAATTTTATATCATCACCCTCAAAATAACTTCCTTCTGAAGCGACATAGCGCTAGAGAAGGTTGCTCCACTCCTCATAGCAGTGTTGAAACTCCGATACTGGAATAACCTTCAGTTGGTCGGTTACACTAGTTTGAATGTTTTCGACTGACCCAAAATGAGTTCCCTTGAGGTGATTTTCCAGCTTCGGCAAGAAAAAAGTCACAAGGACTCAACTTTAGGTGAATAAGGAGCCACAGGAATGTTTTTACTGGCCAAAACTCGTTTATTGACATTGCTGTGTGACAAGAAGCATTATCGTGTTGCGACACCCAGTTGTTCTTGATCTGATGAACGTAAGGCAAATTTAACTGTCCCCCAATTATTCTGACGACCAACCGATGATTTGAACGTACAAGATCCCGGATTCTGTCGATATTTTCATCGGTTCTTGAAGATTAAGGCCTTCCGCATCTTCAATCGATTTTCTCCCTTCTGAAAATGCCTTGAACCACCGAAAAACCTGGTCTCTTGACAAAACACTATCTCCGTAGGCCTACTGAAGTTAAGCAAGAATTTCCGTTGCACTGTGCCCAAGTTTGAAGCAAAACCTGATAGCGTGCGGTTGCTCGAAATTGATGTCATTCATCAAACTGTTTCGCTACGGACAATTAAATGACTCGAGCGAGTTCAAAATTGCACTGAAGGCGGATCACATGATCCCCTATTCCCCTCCAAGCCCGGCGCCTCCAGTATTGCCAGATCAAACGCTACGTTGCCAATCTCATCAATACATTTACAGACATCGTATATACCAGAAGAACCGGCGAAATAAGAAAAAAACGACCCCAAAACTTGACGCCTGACTGAGGACGCGTGATTATGAACATTATATCTCCCAACAACAAACATCCTAAATTTCGGGGAAAATCAAGTTTTGCCGTGGTTTATCTTGGTATAGGGTGAGATTCAAATTTGGCTGACGTCATAATGTGTACGACAAAGAAGCGGGTTAAGCGTAAGATACAGTATATTAACTGAATCGAAGCAGTTACGTCACAACGTGACAGTGAGGCACATGGTTGTCACACTTATTAAAACTTCTAGATCCTAGGAAATAAACCACAAATAAACAACAGCCGTTGGGGTAATTACCTGTCAAGCTTTGCGCCAATGTCACAACACAGAAAACTGTTACTAACATAAATGCACCTGGGAAATTCAAACTATACGTACCAATTTAGGATCTATTTAGTATCAAGGTTGGAATTCACATTTACTAAATATGACGTAACTGCTTTGTTTCAGTCAAATGACTAATATGTATGTTGGAAAGGCTGAGCCGATGGCTTCCGTGACCTCGTACTGGGGTTGCTAGGCAACGAGGTGCTGCTATCTCTTTCTAACACACGTATCGCACGTTTCTCTCTCGTACACATTACGACGTCAGCGGTATTTGGTTTTCAGTGTTTAGGCTCCATGGACGGTTCGCTGCTCGGCTAGCCGACATTGCGTAACACGCATGAGCACATTGTTGCCAGTTAGGGCTAACATTTTAAAATATATGTAAGCTTGTTTACAGAAATTGCTCAAAAAACTATGTATAGTGGATATATTGCCTGATCTGGAAGGAGAAGGGGACACTCCTCTATCTTTTATGTATTGCGCAATGTCCTTCCTATTTCCAAACCTTCGCTTTCCGTTATCAAAATAAGAAAGCTCCGTTACGAAAGTAACGGAGGACAGGAGAGGGCTGATTTCGTGAAGTTATTTTTTCCCTATTTTGCGCTGTTGCCGGAATTCGTGAAGCTGAGTAAGCTTAATTAAAATAATTTCAAGTTATAAAACATTTGTTAAAATATAAAAGAAATATGAGTTTTAGATCACAGATAAAGATAAACGCAAAACATTTTCCTTATTTTGCGCTGTTGCCGGAATTCGTGAAGCTGAGTAAGCTTAATTAAAATAATTTCAAGTTATAAAACATTTGTTAAAATATATCATTTTGCATCTACGCATCTGTTTATCAGGTAATCATGCAATGCATGTAGTGCATGCATTCATATACATCAAAATTCGAGTTTACTCATCGCTAGCGTTTGAGCACGCAGCGCCGCTTCCATGGAGCCTACCATGGAGCCTACGAGGTCTGTAAATTAAGTGATCAGACTGATTCGATATTTTTTTTATACAAATATCCTTACAATTTTATATCATCACCCTCAAAATAACTTCCTTCTGAAGCGACATAGCGCTAGAGAAGGTTGCTCCACTCCTCATAGCAGTGTTGAAACTCCGATACTGGAATAACCTTCAGTTGGTCGGTTACACTAGTTTGAATGTTTTCGACTGACCCAAAATGAGTTCCCTTGAGGTGATTTTCCAGCTTCGGCAAGAAAAAAGTCACAAGGACTCAACTTTAGGTGAATAAGGAGCCACAGGAATGTTTTTACTGGCCAAAACTCGTTTATTGACATTGCTGTGTGACAAGAAGCATTATCGTGTTGCGACACCCAGTTGTTCTTGATCTGATGAACGTAAGGCAAATTTAACTGTCCCCCAATTATTCTGACTACCAACCGATGATTTGAACGTACAAGATCCCGGATTCTGTCGATATTTTCATCGGTTCTTGAAGATTAAGGCCTTCTGCATCTTCAATCGATTTTCTCCCTTCTGAAAATGCCTTGAACCACCGACAAACCTGGTCTCTTGACAAAACACTATCTCCGTAGGCCTACTGAAGTTAAGCAAGAATTTCCGTTGCACTGTGCCCAAGTTTGAAGCAAAACCTGATAGCGTGCGGTTGCTCGAAATTGATGTCATTCATCAAACTGTTTCGCTACGGACAATTAAATGACTCGAGCGAGTTCAAAATTGCACTGAAGGCGGATCACATGATCCCCTATTCCCCTCCAAGCCCGGCGCCTCCAGTATTGCCAGATCGAACGCTACGTTGCCAATCTCATCAATAAATTTACAGACATCGTATATACCAGAAGAACCGGCGAAATAAGAAAAAAACGACCCCAAAACTTGACGCCTGACTGAGGACGCGTGATCGGAGTGCACCAGCTACTGTGCATGCGCAGAGTATGAGGTTAGGAAAATTTTTGATCTCAAGCTGACAATATGTGCTCTTACCACTAAATCATGAAATCTCCCGCGTAGATCCCTAAAAGCTGATCAGCTAGGTGCAAAGTTGAAGGTTTTACGAATAACTTCTGTTTTCACAGGTCTAAATCACACTTTTCGCGGGTGATTTATAGACTTTATAGAAACAAAAATCCCTCAGAATTGCTACTTTTAAAAAGAATACGACAAATCTCAGTTAATTAATGGAAACGGGTAGGTTTGGTTCAAAGAGCGGGGGATGCTTTCTATCCGCGAAACGTGTGATATCCCCCAGAACATTATATCTCCCAACAACAAACATCCTAAATTTCGGGGAAAATCAAGTTTTGCCGTGGTTTATCTTGGTATAGGGTGAGATTCAAATTTGGCTGACGTCATAATGTGTACGACAAAGAAGCGGGTTAAGCGTAAGATACAGTATATTAACTGAATCGAAGCAGTACGTCACAACGTGACAGTGAAGCACATGGTTGCCACACTTATTAAAACTTCTAGATCCTAGGAAATAAACCACAAATAAACAACAGCCGTTGGGGTAATTACCTGTCAAGTTTTGCGCCAATGTCACAACACAGGATCTAGGATTTAGGATCTATTTAGTATCAAGATTGGCATTCACATTTACTAAATATGACGTAACTGCTTTGTTTCAGTCAAATGACTAATATGTATGTTGGAAAGGCTGAGCCGATGGTTTCCGTGACCTCGTACTGGGGTTGCTAGGCAACGAGGTGCTGCTATCTCTTTCTAACACACGTATCGCACGCTTCTATCTCGTACACATTACGACGTCAGCGGTATTTGGTTTTCAGTGTTTAGGCTCCATGGCCGGTTCGCTGCTCGGCTAGCCGACATTGCGTAGCACGCGTGAGCACATTGTTGCCAGTTAGGGCTAACACTTTAAAATATATGTAAGCTTGTTTACAGAAATTGCTCAAAAGACTATGTATAGTGGATATATTGCCTGATCTGGAAGGAGAAGGGGACACTCCTCTATCTTTTATGTATTGCGCAATGTCCTTCCTATTTCCAAACCTTGGCTTTCCGTTATCAAAATAAGACAGGAGAGGGCTGATTTCGTGAAGTTATTTTTTCCCTATTTTGCGCTGTTGCCGGAATTCGTGAAGCTGAGTAAGCTTAATTAAAATAATTTCAAGTTATAAAACATTTGTTAAAATATAAAAGAAATATGAGTTTTAGATCACAGATAAAGATAAACGCAAAACATTTTCCTTATTTTGCGCTGTTGCCGGAATTCGTGAAGCTGAGTAAGCTTAATTAAAATAATTTCAAGTTATAAAACATTTGTTAAAATATAAAAGAAATATGAGTTTTAGATCACAGATAAAAATAAACGCAAGACAAAGGCAGTGTTCTAAATGAATTGAATTATCCTGACTTTTGTTATATATGCAATGTGGCTCTGCTGGTTTTGTAGTCACTTCTGGTTCTATGATTCTAAACATATTAAGCTATTGTCCGATTTAGACACAATAATTACTGAAACTTTTTCATGAAAAGTATAACCAGGTTTTGAAAATTTGCACACGTCAGAAAAATTACCGACCTGTCATGGCTGGCAGCAGTTGGTACTATCAAATTATCACATCACAGTTCACTTTAGTGGTCATAAGAACTCTTGTTTTTCTAACCATCATTATTTGCTATCGCTTTAAAAATAAAACGTAACCGAATGCTTATTCGTTATTTTTGTTGCAACTCTCTATTGTGGTCCCGACTCGACTGTGAATAGCGATCAACGTCATCATCCGTTCAGTTGACTGATCTGCCTATTAACCGGAAACAATGTTTTCGTCTGTGGAGGCGATGTCTCCTATGTCCACCTTGAACATCCAATACTAACCTACACAAGTTAACCATGCAGCAATATGCATATCAAAGTTGATTCTCCCTTGTTGCACCTTTCAACTCTTCTTCCAGAAGCTTCAGCTGAGACGGGGCCTTTTAGGATCCCAACGTTGAGTGTGTAACGTTGATAAGAAGATATTTACTAGAGTTGTGGCTTCCTAAACAAAAATCTCGTTGAAATATCAGCCTACAGGCAATGGTGTATTAAGTGGATAGGGATATTCCCGCAGGACTGTCAATGGGGTCCCAAATAATATCTCTACCACAGATTAGTTATATCAACAGAAGATACTTCTTTATAATCTTCCAATCAGTACAATTGACCTTGGCTTCCACCTGCATTATAATAGGGGGCCGACCCAAATTTTTACTGATTGGTATTATAAAAACTAGCGAATCATTACGTATTCTAATGTTAAACAGCAAACTTGCATAGTTAAATGTAGTTCCGAGAATAAAAATACGTATGATTTGGCTAGTTTTTAACATATATTAGTACGTTATTTAACAAAAAATTTGCGCTCGGCTCTTTATTACTGGTTTGAACAAACACAGCGATTATGAGTGGATCGCTCTTGGTTTGGCGTTTCGCTCATAGATGGCTCAACGTCTCTCAAGGATATGTTGCTAAGCTGACATAAGATGTTTAAAAAATACTACATTTATGCTAAATAATGTACCTATGTATGTGAGCTTACACAACCAAACGTCTGCACATTGAGGCCTATTACACATGTATGTGTGAGGGAGATGGATGTATGAAAGTAATTCCAGTAGCGTTACTGCTTTATTGTTACCCGCCGCAGCGGCTAACTGTACTTGTCTGATTGGTGTATATTTCCTACATTCATTTTCCACAATATGATGCACACTATCAGAAAATATTTGATTCAGCAAGCATTTTAACGACCGTCGCTTCTACTAATACTATTTACCATTGGTTAACGTGAAAGAATATTAGAATGTCGTCTTTTGTGATTGCTTCGCACGATACACTTGCGTAACTATTTTGTAACATACGTGGTCTTTCTAAATTAAGTAATGAGACTGGCAACGTAGCATTTGATCCGGCAACACTGGAGGCGCCGAGCTTGGAGGGGAGATAGGGGATCATGTAATCCGCCTCCAAGTTTGAACTCGCTCGAGTTATTTGGTAGTCGGTAGCGATTTTTTGTGAAACAGTTTTTTTCTATTGTATTCTAAAAGTGAGTGATATCAATTTCAAGCAACGGTGTGCTCTCAGGTTTTGCTTCAGATTTGGGCAACGGACACTCTTGCTAATTAGGCCTACGGAGATAGTGTTTTGTCAACAGCCCAGGTTTTTTGGTGCTTTAAGGCATTTTCATAAGGGAGACAGTCGTTTGAAGCGATGAACCACGACGCGGAAGGCCTTCATCTTCAAGAACCGATGAAAATTTCGACATTATCCGGGATCTTGTGCATTCAGATCGACGGTTGACAGTCAGAATGATTGGGTAAGAGTTGAATTTGACTTATACCACAATTTATAAGATCAAGAATAACTGTGTGTTGCATCACATAATGCTCCTTGTCACACATCTATGTCAACAAGCAAGTGTTTGGCCCGTAAAAACATTCCTGTGGCTTCACAGGCTCCTTGTTCGCCTAACTTGAGTCCTTGTGACTTTTTTAACTTCCCGAAGTTGAAAAATCACCTCAATGGGAACTCATTTTGGGACAGTCGAAAACATTCAAATGGCAGAAGGAAGTTATTTTGAAGGTGACAATATAAAATTGTAATTATATTTGAATAGATATCAGTATCATCACTTAATTCACAGACCTCGTATATCGTACTCACATAAATTTGAACAAATAATAATGCTTTGCTACAAGTAATGGACAATGCATTCACCCAAAAAGGATATCCATCTGGAAACACCGCATATATCTGACCAAACAACACAGGCCATCAGCTGTTTTGTGGACGGAATGTTTGATACAGCTCTACCTCTCTTTAATTTTATTTCTCGTGTCTAACTTCCTTCTCTTGGTATGACTCTTTGGTTCCACAGTATCTCTTTACCGATATAAAAATACTAAACTACAGTTTGGTGCTCTAACCCCTTCATCTAAGATACTTCAAAATATTTTTGTTCATATTTTAAGAAACAAACAATCACGGAATTGAACATTTTTCCATAAAGCATTATATTGCTTACAATGAATATTCATTGAAAAAAAGCGTCCCAAACTTTTTGTTTATATCTCAAAAAACAAATGAGTATGATGAATTCGGGTACTGCCAGCATGACCTACGGACGCTTGGTACGTGATATTCCCCCACCCTCTGTTTACATGCGTTACCATTATAGCAGCTTCAAGTTCAAATAACTTACTTGTACATTATAATTAGTATTCTTCACCACTGCATGTAGCAACAGGATACAACTCAGCTGTAATTAGTAGCGTAGATAACACATCTAACTATACTGAGCATTTGTACAAAATATCGATTTTACGCAGTCGTATCACTACTACCTTCCTCAACGGTGCCACCACCACTACTAGTTCTACTACCAGTATTACCCGTGGAGTTTAGTGGTTCGGTCTGCTGCGCGGTGTTACGCGTTCGCGAAGCAATTAGAGATGGGAGTGTCCATATTCGCAGTATTCGAACGGGAATAATCCAAATACTTGAAAGTAAAAAGTTATTCTTTTTTAGCGGTCATGTTGTCAGCATCAAAACTTTACGCTTCTTATTTCGGGCTCCTTATTTTGTTGCTAGTTTTGGTATCATACAACACGAATGAATTTATGGGATGCTGATAACAAAGAAGGTATAATTGAAATCAACTTGTGTTTATGGCACCAGAATATGTGTATGTCATCTACACAAACATGTTATGACCAACCTGTAGCCCTACCGTATTCAACCTTCTTGGTGCGACTAAAGGTATAAAGTTTTACTATGGGATTAGTGCGACGCAGCGGTTGAGGATAAGTTTACCCAATAAAGATGTAATAGTTGTAGGTAATTTCTTACCTTTCTATTCGACATTGTCTGTCAGAGCGTTCCGTAGGACCTCTGCTCTTAGTTAAAGCCTTGTAAGTCAGTAGGTCTGTCAGGACTGCTTGCCCAGATACCAGTCGGGGAGAAAGAAGGGTAGACTGAAGAAAGGAAGGAAGGAGGGCGAGCAAAGAAAAAAGAAGTGCATCAATTTGAGGGGTGCCTTGGCATTGCTAATAAGTATTCGGCAATTTTAAATTGATCCTAAAATCAATTTAGAGATTGCTTGACTGTGTAGTCTACTGTCTCGCACAACAAAGGGTTGCTATGCGATTCCGCTTGACTATAACGTAGCTGCGCTTGTTGTTTGATATAGTCCCTTGGGTAAGGGATGTCAATATCTCTGTGAAGGGTCTTGTTGGAAACATACCATTGGGCGTTAGTGATTGTACGCAAGGTTTGTTCTGCAAAACCTGCAGGCTACGCAAATGCTTTTTGGCGAGAAAACACCAAGCCGCACTTGCGTAAGTGATCGCTGGTCTAATAACCATCTTGTATAGCCGAACTTTGTTGATTAAACTTAATTTTGAGGTTCTACATACTATAGGGTAGAGTTGTCGAAACGAGATTTGGAATTTAGTTTTTAACGCTTCAGTGTGCTTCTGCCAGGTCATCCCCTTGTCAAGAGTGACATCGAGATAGTTAGCAGAACTTTCCCAAGGTACCCGAGCTCCATTCACTGAAACCTTAGACGGCGCCACTACGTTTTTTAGCACAATAGACAGTCTGCGTTTTCGAATGATTAATTTTGATCAGCCACCGATTCGCCCATTCCGATACCTCGTCCACCGCACTTTGCAGCATGTTGTGAACTAGATTCTCAGAACACGACTGGATCACCAGGGCAGTGTCATTAGCATAGAGATAGATTTCACAGCTGCTGGGGCAAGGGACGTCATGAATAAAAAGTGAATAAAGGACTGGTCCAAGAACTGAACCCTGAGGAACACAGGCTTTGATAGGCCGTGTTGTCTACAGCACGATATTAATTTTGATCCGAAATTTCATATTCTCAAGGAAGGGTTTTAAAAGTTTTGGGAGTCAACCTTATGGAAGCATTTGTAGAGAAGGCCCTTGTGCCACACCTTGTAAAATGCCTTTAAGACATCCAGAAGCAAGATGCCAATACTTTCGTTACGGGTGAACCCTCTGGTTACTCGTACAATAAGCCTAACCGCCTGTAACTCCATACTATGCTCAAACCGAAAGCCAAATTGCAAGTGAGGAATCACATTGTCGTCTGACGAGAAATTTTCAAGGTGACGTGGAATCACATTTTCAGCGAGCTTAGAAGTGCTGGGTCCTTAGCATGGCATTGATTATAGCCTCGAGATAACTTAAGGACTTCCGCGAAAGCGGTAATGCGGGATCTCAGGAGATTTCGCTGACGTGACATGCAGCTCTTCAGTTGAGGAATCTTCTGAAGACTCTCCTGAGGAAAAATCACTAAGGGAGGCGCTTTTGCCACTGACGCCGTTGGCCCTAAAATATCTTCTGACGGATCTTACCTTGTGTTGATCCTCGTCGAGGTGATTATCAAGGTCATAGTTGGGAGAGAACTTTCTTTCCATTGCATCAGCGAAAACCTCGACCTTTTCCTCTGTCCTACAGACTATGCCCTAGGACCGTGGATGTGCGAGAGTCTATAGCAGGTTCAGAAATTCTACATCGATGCTTTTTAATTTGTCGTCATTGATAAAACATAACTTTTGGATCTGTTTATAAATTGTCTGCACTAGTAACAGTGATTATTTCGATTTTCGAGATAGATAGACAGGAAAATCGGGGCTTAGTGCCACAAAACGTGGGTGTATTTGAGACATCTTTGGCAGTCTATGACGAGGAGATTGGAGTTTTGTATTCTAGCTGGGGGTATTTAGCCGGTATTTTTTTAGACTAATGAGCTTGTTTTTTGCTAATGCTGCCTTATTATATTTTGACTGTCTTGGATTTTGAAAATTGAGCAGTTTATCGAAAATCGACAAAATACAAAATAAATGGTCCAAAGAATCACCCTAGAATTTTTGCCTTCTGCATGCTTTACTGAGTGTTTATGCATCAACAGATATCGAGGTTAAAGCCTCAGGTCGAAGGTAAATAATAAAACGTAGTTTGTTAATGAGATGATATTTATTTGACAAACAAAACAATCTTAATGGAACAAGTGAAACATATCACATAACATAAAACGAAAAAATTGGAATTCATGTTGATTCCTGGAAAAGATTTGAGGCTTTCGCCGTGAGAGTTTACGTTCAATGTATTTTCAGCAGAAAAGCTTACAGGATCTTCACCATAAGGAAATAAAATATATTCTAGTAAGATAGTATTTCTGTTTGGACGGTAGAATTGTATCCAATATAGCTACACACAATACTGCAGATTTTGTGAGATATCTGTTATACTTGAGACGATGAAAACCTCATTTCTTTTGCCTGTATAACGCAGAACCAACAACTACGTTATTCTTAAGTGATACCATCATCTGTAATATTGAGTCTATTTTTTCTTTTCGTACAACATTTCGTACTACGTGTTATGTACATATAAAAATCAAGGAGTCCTATATTCATGGTTGGTATCTTGACAGGCATCCATAAAATTTAGGTTCTATCGAATGCAACTATGCAACCAAAAGTTCAGAGAATAAGGGTACGTACATAGTGAAAGATGCTTACTGTGCTTCCTCGCGACTTTCTACATGGATGTAGGTGTTCATACTGAATTCACCCTCGATGTTTTCTCTTCTCTCCTCGAACGCGATTCTTAATGTTTCATTTGTTCACGACCGAATAATAAGGCAGGATGTAGTCGAGCCACAGTGACAGTGAGAATGATTTGTCTTTAGTAACCGAGTGGTGGATGTTTGGTTCTCTACCACATCGAAAATACAGTGCACATCCAGTAAACAAAGCGAGACAGGCACATGGAGAGCACCACACCAGCTTTTTCTCGAATTGAAGAGACACAAGGAAATATTCCACTCCTGCATGAGAATGTCGAAAGATACATTTGGTTACATACTAGACCTAGTTGAGCCTCTACTGGACGACCGCAAGTACACCAACTTGCACAGTAATCCAATTCTTGACGAGGAACGAGCACGACTTTGAAAGAACCAATCACAGCTAAGCCCACCCCGATGTTTCCCTCCTGACAGCGAGGTAAAAAAAATATTTGTTCTACCGCGCGGTCGAGAAGGTAGCGGCGCAGAATGCATCGTCGCCATGAACGCTCCCAACTTAAAACATGTGTTTGCTTTACATCGCCGTCAGATCGAGGAAGCGATCATGGAGGTAGCGAAGAAAGCATCGCAGTAAGCGTCTTCACTATGAACATACCCTAAGTGGTAAATGCTTCGATTCAAAAATCTCTACGTAATCTTGGCAACACTACAAAATAAGGAATAAAAATGTACATTTTAGAGAGTGCCATTGAGAAATTATTTTTTTGTAACATCAACCATCTTAGGGACACTAGATGAACAGTTTCTAAAGATAAAGAAGAAGAGAAGCAAGACAAAAATTTGACAGCATGTACTATATACTACTAGCCAACGTGCGAAAGTTCAGAATATTAAACCATAAATACAGGACGTCAAATGTGTTCAGTAATGACATTTTTGTTCCACTGGCTGATAAAATCACTTATATGATTAAACCTAAAGCTTTTTTTCCAATTACACTATGGTACACATACTTATTTATGTTTCTGGTGTAGTGTCGGTATAGTATATAACTCTTTGTGCAGATGCAATAACTAGTTAAATATCTCGAGAAGAGTTACTTTAAAGATTCTTTTTACAAGATCTATTAGCTATATTTTCTATTGTCATCGATATACTAGCCATGAAATTTTTTATGCGATACCTACACGCTGCATATTCGTTAGAAATATAACATTTATTATACAAAAAGTTATATGTACTGATAAACTTTTCGAGTAAATAAAGAAATGCTACATACCTACGTTCAAGATACTTCACATTTACGATCCTTGATTACGGGTTACAACTGTATCAAAGCAAACTGAGGAATGAAGTAGGTGTAACAAGGTCTGAAAAATACTTTGAAATGTCATTGAGCAGGTAAATGTTGTTTTGAAGATGTCATAAGCAAATCCGTCATGTCATAAGAGGACGACGTTGCTATTGTTTTAGCTTACAATGAGACGAGTACGAGTATTACTGTGATCGTTGTAAGAATGAGACAACCTCTTGATCGTAGATATTGGTCATACTAGCCGGGATCAGAAATCTACTTTTGAATAACGTGTAAGAAATATTAGTTTACAAGGAAAAGAGAAAACAAATTATATGCTATATAAACATATTAGACGATATGATATATCACATTGTGACCGTCAATTATTGTACATTGTTAACTAATTATACTTTTACAAGGTGAGTTCAAAAAGGCCAGTGAGCTTCAGAAAATACAACATTGCGAACACTAAAGTATAGAATAAAAATGAGACATTTTTCTATATGGCGTAAGACTAAGTACGAATACCCAACGAATTATTTAAGAAGCAATATGTGTTCAGAAACCTTAAGTGACAGATCTATGATGACTCGATTTCTGTATTAACACCATTACGAAACGCAACGTTGTATTTTTGGCCAGCTCAGGCTTGAATCGACATAACCTCGACATTAAGTACGCTAAATTTTCGTTATGCGATTTCACAAATTCATATACAATTCAATAACAGAATCACTAAAACGTAAACTGGAACTGAGACAATTTCCTATCCGAATGAATATTTCTAAATAGCGAAAAAATCAGTCAAATGCAGCTTTTTTTCGACATTTAAAGGCATTTCATTGGGTACTTAAGGAAACTATACATACTTTAAGCTAAACTGAATTTCATAGTTAAGTCTAAGTTTTCCATAATGAGCTATATAATCATTATCATCTACAGTATATTAATGTGAATATATTTCTCGATATGTTAAAGCAAGGTCTATCTACTTACATTATACGTACAGCCCGTAAAACAAAAAACTATGCTGCATCAGAGAAATATATTTACACTTTGTTTTCAGAACTAGCATTCCAATTGTCATTTGTTCTAGACATAGTAGTTAATTCGCAAATTTTGAATATTTCTTACAGACATCAGAAAGCTATACAAGTGACATGATGCGTTCTAGAATAGTTATAGCGATACTTTTTGGATTTTTGACGACGATTCAGCAGTGCTTGTGAAGTTTATGCTAACATTTATCAAGCTATCAGAATCAGAAATAGTAGATGACTGAATTTGCAAACAAATGACAATTGTTGCTTAACCTTCAGCATGTTATATCCATAAAAATAGAGCAATGGGGGTTTTAGCACTTTATATACAATCGCACAACATCTTAATAAATCTATACATACATTTCGAAATTATAAGCGCAGCATAAGGAGTTAGAGATAGATGAAGTCATTATCGTTTATAGCAGATCATTTCCTTTATGCGATGCTGACCTTCGACCTCGTCAGTATATAAGATTATGCGATCTTAAATACTTCTTTCTTTTTTACATACCCATTAACTTCGTTTTGTAGATAATAAACGAAGACGACTCTTTTATCAAGATTCTTTCCGATACGTCCTCTAGTTTCACAAAACTTGAAGTAGCTTGTACAATTTTACGATTGATTTGCTATAAACTTGAAAAATATTATACCTTTTATTCTACTGCGAATACTCCCATTGCGTGTATTTCAATACTCATTTGAATATAGTTTTAACAATTTTTAGTACCCTAAAGTCCATCTATCCAAGAAAGACATTAAACCGAAACAAAAACCAGCCGTGTTCAGTGCGTGATCAGCACGTTGATATATTCCAAGAAATGGGGGGCTGAAGTGCTATTGGGCTGAATCGGTCGAGCCCATATGCAGGACCAATGCCATCTAGGAAGGTGGAGTGGGAGACGACACAGCGGTGCCGGCAGCCTTACCGGTCGTTAGTGTTAGCTCCGCGTTGTGGTGTGTATGTTTGGGTTTATTATCTTTCTTCGATATATAGACTTATAGTATTATCTCTATGAACATAATAAGCTAGTGAACAACTGTCAACATCAACAAGAATGCATAGTAGTGAAGGCAAAACGATTAATAAAATCGTACTCAGGATTCCTTTAAACGACTTTTTTTGATGAACGAAGGTTTATGCTCATGCTAGGAATTGGGTAGAACTGCAGAAACCTGTAAAGAACAGTGATATTTGTACATAAATTGATCAGGCAAATAAAAGATATATTGGCAAGGGTTTCATATTGTTTTTGTATCAGATAGGATGATTTTGAGAATATTAATAATCATTTATTTTGCTTTTATAGACGGCGTCTCAGAATGAGATGGCAATCTATCGAATGCATACAAAACAAAAAAAAACGACTCTATACTTTGCACGTCTTCGAGACAACTTCCAGGACAATTTTCCATGTAGAGCAATGGTATAAAAAAGTCGTGAAGCTCCTGACGAGTACTTTATAACCCTAGAATATAACGACAATACCTTGACCTACTACAAAATGGTGGTACATTTAATAATTACTTGAACACAAACCCACTAACATTCATATCTCTAGAAATAATTGTAATTCCCTGTCGTATCCACAGCAACAGCGACAAAAACTTGTCTTGTTATTTTTTGTTGACAGTGACAAGAATATCAGTACGGAAACAATCATCATTGTACAGTTAAAATATTCTTATTTAGTTTTCGGTTTTAGTGCCAGATACTGTTTGAACTATTTTTAAAATGGTCAATTCTCGTCCACTGGAAGAAAAAATCGAAGCGATTTTCATTTATGTTGCGACGCGTAACTTTCACGAGACCGAAAGGATTTTTAATGATCGTTTCCCGAATCGTCCTATATTTAGAAAATATGTAAGGGAACTTGTATCTAAATTTACAGCTAGTGTAGTGTAAACAACAAAAAGCCCCCAGGTCATCCGACCACCCCGGAAGAAAAGCAAGTTCAAATAATTGGTGAAATCATAGTAAATCCCCAACAGTCTACTTCCTCCATCGCGAATGTATGTGAGGTTTGTCCTTCTACTGTATGGAGACTTTTGAAAAAGAATAAGTATCACCCATACGAAATTCAAATGGTACATCAGCTAACTGAAGATGACCCTGATCGAAGAACTATGACGGAAACCATACCTACCTATATCCAAAATATTTGTTTTAGTGATGAATGTACATTTTTTCTCAACGGTAATGTGCATAAACAAAATCCTCACGTCTTCCGGGAAACTCGTACTCAATATTCACCAAAAATTAACGTTTGGGCTGCGATATTGGGAAATCATATTATGGGGCCTCTATTCATCGAACAAACTTTAACTGGGGAACTGTAATTGGATATGCTGGAAAATACTATTGACCCTCTAATCACCGAAATCGTCGAAGGGAATCCTAATGAATTCGATACTGATATTGTATTCCAGCAAGATGGTGCTCCTCCACACTACTACAGACAAGTTAGGAATTATTTAGATAACAATTTCCCCGGTCGTTGGAGTGGCCGTCGATGCCCTGTGGAATGGCCAGCTCGCTCGCCAGATTTGACACCTTTAGACTTTTTTTATGGGGCTATTTGAAGCAAGAGGTGTCCGAAACTGAACCTGCTTCAATATTGGATATACGGCTGAGAATAACAAATATTTGTAGAAATATCGATGTTACTATGTTTGAAAATGTTCGACGCGAAATTACGGACCGGTTGTTATTGTGTCAAGAAGTTCAAGGCAACCATTTCCAGCATCTTCCAAACTGAACTCAACGTATTTATTCGAATTATCAAGTTAAATGTCAATGTATTCTAGAGTTATAAAGAATTAGTCAGGAGCTTCAAAATGATGTGCCACAAGACTCCCGTTTTCTTAAAATAAATTTCCAGCGGCCATCTTGACATTTTCATCTGTCAATTTTACTCTAAAATATGGTATCGACGCATCAATTTCATTACCTCAAGTTTTAATTTCAAATCAAATGGGAGGGAGACATTAAAGAAAATCACTGTATATATAGTATATATATATACATACAAAGTTATATATATATATATATATATATATACAAAGAGAAAATGATCATGCGGAGAAAGGTATATATCAAAAAATAGGAAAATAATGGGCAAATTCCGCAAAAAGAAGGAAAGTGGATTCCAGCAGAAAATAGGATAGGTAACCCGAGCGATACGAATTTCTGCTGGTTGGCTTCATCAGGCCCGGAATGAATGCACATATGCAACTCCAAAAGTAGATACACATGCTCATACATCCGGATACGGTTGTAACCTGGGGAAACAAAGATGGAGAGGGAAAAAATCACACACGAAGTCCACAACAAGAGCCGACCTACACATTGTAGTAAAATTTGCATTTTTCCGTATAATTTGAACTGTATCCAAATTTTTTTCTACATCTAAGATATCTACGTTGGAATCCATAATATATTTTTTCAATGATTCGAATCCTGTAATTGTTTAATACAGTCTTAATAAAAATACCTTACATAAAAATAACTACTTGACTGAAATATGTTTCTCTAAGACTGCAAGAAGTTCCCAAAATACAAACGAATTATTTCAAGTGTGCCCGCAATATTATTTTTTCAACAAAATAAATAAACTGTAATGAAAAACCTAAAAATAACAATTTTGCAAAAACATTCCATTTGTATTTGGAATGAATCTATACTTTGTATTTTTGTATTCACTTTGTGAAAACAGTCATAGAAAATCGGTGACACGGTTGACGCGGCTTGTACAAATAGCAAAACTTCAGAAACATGGATATTTTTATAACTCACCTATGGAATACCACAATATAGATCTCATGTTCATCTTCCACTTTAGTCCTTCTTTTCATCCTCTGGGTCCTTCAAGGTATGCCATTGGGCGATGGGCCTACGCGGTGACGCCAACATGTCAGACCAGTGGCGGAGCTCGGTGCCGCTTGCATTGTAGCCTAGTACCACTTTTCCAATTGGTTCTGAGGTACCGATTCTGTCGTAGTCTACTACCGTTACTACCAAGTTCACTTTCTGCAAAGAATACGACATATTTGTAATACCATCTTATTTTATTACTAGCATTTATGGAGTCTCCCATGAGTCTTAGTGACTCTTTTGGAAGGTTGCAGTATCAGACCTTGTGGGGGACGGTAGCCTCGCAAGAAATAACTTTTTGTGAAAGGGTACCTGCCCCCAAAACTTTTTGAAAAGCGGGGGTAGCACATTTTATCAGAGTGAGGAAGGAAATTCTAAAAGTCTCCAAACTTGTACACAAAAACATGCTAAATATTATGTAAATTTTAAGGTCCAACCGAATTCTCAGTGGGGGCCAAGGTCCCTTTTGGTACTTCCCTGATCACATGGATAGAAAACGTTATAATTATAATTTTTGAAAATCAGTCTAGCGGCGGCAAAAAATGCCAGAAACGAAGAAAATAAAAATCGCTCAATCTCCGTCCTTTGACAGTTTATAGAATCATGATAAATTTTGAAAAAAAAATTAGGGGTAAAAAATTGAGGAGTGGAGGTTGTAGGTGGGTGGCAGAGAGTGTTATTACAAACTTTTGGTGTCACTATATTAATATACTTCCAACGCCGGTAGATTTACTCATTTCACACATCATAGATTTACCTGTGCATTCGCCCCTAAAAGTTAAAATGTTTTCAGCAGACGAATCGCGTACATAACAGTCGCATTTGCCGTGCGGGACGAGGTTGTGACTATTGCATCCCTGTTAGTCCATCCGGGCAACCTATAAAGGCAGGTAGCAGATGCAACGCAACATGCACAGATGAGGTGGGCGCGATACTATCTATATATCCGAGCATTACGCTTGGGGTCTAATTTAATGAGGTTACTTGATTTCGTGGAATAATAAATAGCATGGTACAGAATTTGCATATATTGTATAAGCTACTATCGAGAACTGTCGTAATCCGTTATCAAACATTTTTGACAAATGAGGCTACGGACACGTTCCTGGCTGCAATCTGAGGATATTTGGTCCATGAACACCTCAAATATTACGCTAATGGTTCTGACAAAACCTACGTTTTTTGATGCATGGGCAGGATAGAGTCAATCCACTTGATGTCACTTTTCAGTCGATACTCGACTCTTAAAACAGCGGAATCAACATAGAAGTTGTGACATGACACCGGTTATAGAAGCACTTATATCAAAGCAGGTGCTTTATTTTACGTTATTATAAGATTTTAATATGTGTATCTGAATGTCTGTTATATTACTGAGGTAAAAATACTCACTTGGATTTGTTCGAAAGGTACTTCAAATGTAAAGGATTCGTTATAGTACGGATTCAGCGTACATTTCTTGATGCTCGTCTTCTTCTTCTTTAGTCGCTTTCCATTTTGCATTAAAGCTATTTTCACGTACGGGTCTGAAAAAATATTTAGTGGTGATGATGATGATGGAATAAAGAATCTCTTGCTACTCCCGGAACAACTAGATATTTGGGGGTTTTTAAGGGGTATGATGAAAATAAAAAAATATGGTTTTAGGATGTTCTCCTAGACTTTTAGTGGTGACCTCGAATTTGACCTTTAATGAGACTTGGGAGGTCAAATCAAGGTCAAGACGATTTTGTTAAATGGGATCCTACACTTATGACACCCAGAACGAATTAAGCGGAAAAGAAAAGTGGCTGAAAATTATTTAAACCTTGAACATTCCTGATCAAAGTCGTGTCTAAAAGTAGACTTTTCCGCTCCATCCATTTCCGGAGTCAAAAATATAGGGTACCATTCAACAAATTGCCTTGATCCTGGTTATCTATGAATAACCATAAACAAATTTAAGCTCGTAGTGTCTTTGATTCCTTATTGCTTTATCCTAAGAAATACCCCTTGAATCTTTTTAAATGAACTACCTACTTCTGTGGTAAAAAATATAGGGTACTAGGCAAAAAGTTGGCTTAACTTTGATTTGACCTTGACAGTCATGGTTTCAAGGTGACCGGCGACACGACAGGAAAAATCCTGATATCACCGCTGCCGTAGGGTCCTTATTCGTGCTATATTTTCAGGAAGATCCCCGAAATCTTTTCAAATGAGTGCTTTTAATGGTGACATTGATCATGATGTTCAAGGTCAAAACAATTTTTGTTCAAGGTCACATAAGAACATATAATTTCGTGCTCTATCCGCTTTTGTTGTAGAGTCTAATTCATCAAAATCGTGATTTGAACTTTAAGGTCACGTTCAAAGTCAAATTCAAGATTAACACTAAATAGCTAGAGAGACATCCTAGATCCTTAGTATTCTAGTTTAACTATAACCCTTGAATACAAATATCTTTCCATGTTGAGACTTTTGCATCATCCTGTAATAACTGTCTCATAATACGAGTGAACCCTTAATACTAAAGATTCACAAACCTGATAATCCACCGACGTCCATTTTTTTGAGGTTCTTAGCTTCGAGAATGACAACGGTAAGCTTTCCAGCAGTAGGTACGTATCTCAAAGAGAAGCATATGTCTCCCAACTTGTTTTCCTGTAATATGAAGTCATATAATTTCCCTTCGATGACTGCAGTGTGGAAAATTCACTGTATGAATATAAAGAAATTATCCGTTGTAGGACAAATAAATAACTGTATTTACACAGCTTCCTCCAGGTATTATAAACGATTAAGGACCTTTAGTATTAGTGTTAAGTATGGTATACGGAAAGCTGATATCAATATACATAATCCATTAGCTGCATAACGGGGTTATTGATAGCAATTCTAATGAAGTAGTTTTCACATTTATCAAATCCGAGATATTTATGAGTGTAACGTTACAATTTCATTAGTGCAAATTTCGTAGTAGGTTCTTCATTTTGTCAGTTGCTAAGTTGCCTAATTAGAATTATGAGAAATTATTAACAACTTGTTGCGTTTAAAGTAGAATTTGCCGAATTTGGAAGCCTCCAAGTTTTTTAAAAACACGAATTCGGTTTTATGATCTTTTCAGTTCAATCTCACTAGTTTTCTGACATTAAAAGCCGAAGTTTAATGACCTCTTCTCTGAATCATTCAAGTCCACAGCATCAATTATATGTTGACCAACTGCGCGAGTTTTCTTAAAATCCATTCATATAGTAAGGGATTAAATTACTATTCAGATGTTAATTATCAGGAGTATCTTTTGGATATAAGCTCAACATGTATGGATGCATTAGTATGAAACCAATTTATGTGGCAGCAGAACATTAATCCAGAATATATGAATAATAAGGAACACCTAAGACGCAAGCTATGGAACAGTGCCAATTAATACGAACATTTAATGATAAAATACACACATTTTCAAAAATGACGAAATAGTGTATGAGACATATATTTACATAAGTAAGAGATGGAAAACACCACATTTTTGTACAGCACCACATTAAATGTACATTAATACAGCCCAATAATTTTAGTCTCAATATTACATGCCAAATTTTACCTACGATACAGTTCTGGAGTCATTCTCTGTTGATATTAGAAGTAAATTGTTGCCAAGACAATTATATTATGGCATAAATCAGGTGTGTTTTGTAATACACCATGAGAAGAAAATTAAACATAAAATATATCTATGATAGAACAATTATTGTTGCTTCCATATCACTCAGGGTATTCCGAACTTAAATTGGCATACCTTTTCATATGTGAAAATGAAAAAGTTCTAAATACATTTCTTACTGATTTAGGATTTATCTCAACAAGCCAAATCTTTAATATCAGGTATAGTCAACGCCAAACAAAGTGGCGTGCACGTCATCACGATAAAAATTCCCCGACCTAATGCCTAGGTTTCTATCACAAACAATTGCTCTATTGCAGTTTCATATTAATGTGATATATAAATTGTAAAATGGTCATTACTCTCTTATTATGGTTAATAGTCATATAAACATTGTTATTAAAATATCACATAAGTTGCTTTCTGATAAATTTAGACGCATTATGCGAAATAAAATGTTTTGCAAACGCTCCAATCACTTATCGACATGTAAACGCACTTAACCGATTTCGCAGCGTTGACACATTGTCACCTTGAAACTTATTTAAACTGGGAACTGACATTTGTATTAATTTTGACACTGAATCAATTTGTGGCATTTCAAATCTTTATAAATCCTTTGGCCCCGCATACTGTAAATCAACAACTGTTTGTTTCAAAGCAAAATTATTCATTTTACGAGTAGATAAAGGCAATTTTGGTATATAAAGATGCCCAAACAGTTAAATAGTCGGTGTAAGGAACTCGTGGCCTCGTTAATGCACTACTTTGAGCAAGAAAGGGACAACAACGGGCCTTTGTTGCCTTTAAATGCTGTTCAAGAGGTAGGTTACTAATAATTATATGTAATGTATATTAATAATAGTGAAATTTTATTTCATTTTTTGTAGCGTGTTGCTGCTGCTTTAAAAATTAGTTTAAGGACAGTTAGTCGTATTTCCGAGGGTGTGAAAAGTGATGCAAATTTAGAATCGCCCAAGAAAAAGCGGAGTTATATTAAACGTGTAACCAACACAGCGACATTGGATACAAGTGCCATTCGAGAAGTGATCTATAATATGTATCACAAAAGTAAGATCTTATTATAATAACTTATCAGAAATTTGAATTAATTTGTTAACTAAATTATAATGTCATATTACACATGGTTTCAGAAGAACAAGTTACGATACAAACTTTATGGTCTCCATTAAGAGATAGGGCATTATTTGATGGTAGTGCCACGTCTTTAAGGCGGTTGCTTAGAGATCTTGGATTTAAGTGGCTTAAGGACAATCCGCGACGAGGGCTCATGGAACTACCAAGTATAGCTTTGAAAAGGGTGGAATTTCTAAGGCAATACAATCAAGCCAAGGTTGAGGCCTTATACCAGTTTGTCTTCCTCGATGAAACTTGGATATTTCAAAATGGGACCATAGGTCGCTCTTGGCAAAATGGAAACCAAAAAAGCATGAAAGCTACTAAAACAGATGGTAAAAGGTATGTACTTTTACACAATTTGCACTATAAAATTTAAAACTAATATATTTTAGACACATTATATTACATGCTGGAAATGAAAATGGGTTTATTGAGGGTAGTGAAGCGATATTTTCTTCGAAAACAAAATTGAGCGATTACCATGGAGAGATGAACCAGGACAATTTTTTGAAATGGTTTCAACATCAGTTATTAGAAAAATTGGAGAGTCCATCTATGATTATACTGGATAACGCCCCTTATCACAGCATGATATTGAACAAAGTGCCCAACAATGCATGGACAAAAAAAAATATCCAAGACTGGTTGACAAATCAAAACATACCATTTTTAAACACAATGTTTAAAACAGAGCTATTGAGTATTGTTGCTCGGTACATAATGCTTCTTAATTATATATATTTTGGTCGACAGTTTATATTTCTTTTGTTTATTCCTATTCTTAAAATAACTGCTTTTTTAGAAACAAACCACCTAAAATATACGTGATTGATGAATTGGCGGAACAACATGGGCACAAAGTTCTTCGTCTGCCTCCTTACCATTGTATATTTACCCCTATTGAGTTAATTTGGGGCATAGCAAAAGGTTACTATAACAGACATGTTGGTAGAGATGGTAACAGTGAAAAAGACTGTTTGGATATGTGGAACGAGGCTCTACAAACGGTTACCCCAGACATGTGGAAAAATAGTGTTCGACATACTGAGCAAGAAATTTTTAAATGGTATGAAAGAGAACGAATTTTTGATCGACCAGGCATCGAACCTTTAATAATCAACTTTGAGAGTGATGAAGAAAGAAACTCCGACTAACTTTATTGTACAGAAAAAGCTTACACCAGTAGCTTACCTAATTTTAGAATGCATTTTTCTGTATGAATTCTGTAAAATAAATACCATGCATAAAATTTGGAGGACCCCATTTGGATTTTTATTCAGTACCTTTAAGCTATCAATTAAATATGGTAGTTTCATAGTGTCATCTGATCAATAATTGTCATACTTAATGATTATGCAAGTACAGATCTATAATTTTATTATACTATTATTTTTGTTCTCATTTGAGGTTAATATTGCTTATAAACCTAGATATGTGAATAATGAATTTTATTATTTTACAAAAAGTTTGGCAACAATGTAAATTTTTCAACACACCCACCTTGATGACGTGCACGCCACTTTGTTTGGCGTTGACTATATCTTACGGTTAACTGGATTTAGTTAAAATTTTTCACGATAACAAAGTTGCCTAGGAGTAAGGCAAAACGACTAAAAATGTTATCAAAATCACCTTTTGAGCTGAATATTCAAATGTTTGACTATGTAAAAAATGAATAGTACTAACTTATTAGTAAAACACATTGCCTGAGCGAGCCTCTTTTGGTTTTTTGCTTAAACATATTTACTTATTCACGTAAGTTTTATCAAAATTTTGTAAAAAAATAGTGCTTAAAATTGAACTAAAGGTGTTATGAGAGTTCAAAATTCCAGGGTCGGATTTTTTCTTTGAATTTTGTCAAGTGCAACGCCCTTTAAGTTATATCCTGAATTTATCATTATTTCGAAGTAAGCCGAGCAATACATGATATAAATAAAACAAATAATTAATAGTATTTAGTTTTTTCTGCAATTTTTTAATGATTCAATTGTACCAACATGAGCCCTGCTGCAAAGGAATACGGCATTTTGTATGTAAATGCACTGAATTTGATTTTCCAGACCAATACGAAATTATGATGAAAATATAGAAAAATTCAAACTACTGGTCCGGACTCAGCATTTTCAGCGTAGTTACGTTTAAGTACTCTCACCACAACCCTACGTTAGTTTTACTTACATAATGCACATATGACATCAAAGAACTAAATGTCAAGTCGGGTGCTGCATACGATGTTTTTGTAAATGAATAACTTAATTTCAAGATGATTAGAAATGTACAATTTAGTGAAATTGTATATTAAGTGCCGTTTTCCCTTTAAACACAACTAATGTTGTACATTATCAGTTGGTAGCATTAAAAAATTACGGAACAAAACAAATATGGTGCATAACATTAATCGTCTTTCATTTATGTCATTTATTGCTCATTTGTACGAAAAAATTATAAACTCAGTATAAGTTACAGGGCGTTGCAACTTAATGCGGCCCTGGAGTTTTGAATTCCCAAAACATCTTCAGTTAAATTTCGAGCATTATTTTGTGAAATGTTGATGAAATCAAGTTCTTAGCGCTTGAAATTGAAATTGAGTAGACTGTGTCACATAAACTGATAAAATATTTGAATAAAAAAATGTTAACCAAATAAAAAAAAAACTTTGTTGCTAATTAATTAACAATATTCATTGGTTTTTTTTGAACACAGATAAATATTTCATTGTTTGGCTTTGGAGGTATTCAGTTTAAAATTGAAAAATACAAAAAAGTTAAAAAATCTAGTCTGGCCCTGGGTCATGAAACCGTCCGTATGGTTTTACGTATACTCCTAGGTAGCTTTGTTATCATGAATAATTTCAACTAAATTGGTTCAATAGTGCCTAAGACATGTGATGTTAAAGATTTGGCTTATTTAGGCCCGTATCGTCAGTCGTCTCTACAATTGTAGGGTGCGTTTATGGCCTCATTGATTGTCATACTCTTTTCTCTCCTTCAAAAATTTCTAGATTACACTCGTCCCGTGTTAGCGTCAGCGCTCTCCTATTGTTAAGATATGTTTTCCTTTTAAATTGTAGGAAATTTCAGGCTGATAAAACATGATGTAACTCAAAAGCAAGCACAATTTGATACAAATAGATGTTTGTGACATAACCTCAAAATAGAGCTCTGACACGGAGAAGTAGAAAACTATAACAATCAAGGAGGCCATAAACGCGCCCAACAATTTATTGTAGGGACGACTGACGATACGGGCCTTAGATAAATCACCCTTTATAGATATCCGTAAAAGTCTAGAATTTATCAGAGATGGACCATACTGCCTACTATTTTGCTACGTCCATTTAGGTACGAAACATGTAACGATTAGGGTTTTTTCAGCTGGTTCTATAAAAAGTACTAAATTGGGAGAGAGATGCATAACCACCGTACGTCACTACTAAGCCAGTATGTACTGCATAGCAACAGCCCCTGGATCAGCGACATAGGATGCGCTACGTTGCTCTATCCCAGCTTGATACATCACTGTAATAACAACTGTATATTTTTTATTTTGAGCTGCATATTTGCAACCATAGGACGAGCCTTGATTAGGTTCGATCTAAGCTATAAGAGAAGACGAACTCTCAAATACTCATCAGTTTTTCTGGGGTTCGCAGGAAAACTACAAAAACTGCATCGATAAACGAGCCCATTGGTATCAACTTCTCGCCATCTCAGTGGCTAGGAAGCCGGTGCAAAAATTATTTTGTGTATAGTGTTCGAAGCAGGGATCGTCGCTCTAATATGTAGGAAAGAACAAAAGGGGGACAAGAACACAATAAAAAGCAAAAAGAATCGGTTCCTGAAATACACAATAGCCTCCTTTAAACGGAAATGATTGTCCATTCAATTTTAGAAACCAGACTTTGTTACATATGCAATTGCCCCCGTCTCGGATCTCTTGGTCAGGTGATGGTACAAATCGCGTCATTGAAGGCCTCATAGCTCGATCAGTCTCATACTTTCACTCCGTGAAAAGGTGGTTATTTAAGTCGAAGCAATGGTTTCGGAGCTCGAATTGTATTCCTCCTACTGAACAAATTGAAATTAAAGTGTGACGGTCATCGATGTGATCCAATTACATGTTTAATGATGAATAAAAGCATTTCATATGTCATTTTTTTGTATTCGCTTTGATTAACGTATTCTAACTGAGGGTAACTATCCGTACACTGTATTCTGCGCCCATTAAGCGATGTGAAAGATAAAAGCGCCATCTAAAAGACAATAACAGAACACAAAAAAGAATTTACAAATTTGCTTTAAAAAGAATTAGAATTCTTGGTTCGGCTACTATTTTATAGATGGCGCTAATATCCCTTTTGGACGTGGGAATACAGTATACTCGTACTTGGGCTCGGAAGTTTGAACACAATTCCCATCCAAAACTGTGCTTCCACCTCTGAAACAGATCTTCTGATGCACTCCAGCCAGAAAATTGACATGTGCTAAGTGTATCTATGTTTCTCAAAGTTTTTCCATTGCAGGACGTATTTTGTTTCTACTGGAAAAATCTAAACACCCAGCTCAAACCAAAATTTCAAAACTTTCCTGTTTACTAACACAGTACACATATCTATAACACAGTGTGAGGGTATCTGAAAAAGGTATCGTATCTACTGGTATATCTGTAAAAATATGTGAAAATGAAAGATAGCTATGGAAATACCTTTAGTAGGTATGTCGACATCCGGAATCCACAAATACAATAAGTAGTGACAATAACAAACAACTAATAGGTATCAAAACGTGCATTCCAGAGCAAATCAACAATTCGAAACGGGTAGATTCAAATGGATTGGAAAATGCTATTTGTCTTTCCTGAACCTTCACAGGATGACGGGTACATAAAAATGGTAATACACTGACAATATCCAGGAACTTGTCGATTTAACAATTCAATTGATAACCCAGCCAGATCTAGATTGTCTGGCAATATTTTTAGTATTACTACATAATATAATAAGAAATCAATATAATGTCACTTTTCAAGTTATGCAATACAACTCGTCTTCAAGTCGATTTGGACTTCAGTTGTGTTGCTTTTACGTTCGCATCGAAAAAACAGCTATGCATTTGGCAGTGAGGATGCGGAATATAAATAACTGTAGGACGATCAATCAACTTATGTGATTTTTATTATTTTCCCAAAACTCCGAATGCCTAACAAATAGACTGTGCGGTAAATGATCTGCGGAAAGTAACACCTTGTACAAAAAATATTTCTGGAGGATAAATGTGTGTCACATCTCTTCATCAACTATATTTTTTCTGAAAAGTTTCCCACACTCCTGCTTAAACTACATGACTTCAAAGAACGCAAAGATGCGATGTACTTTTATTGGATCGTCAACGATTTTTTGAGGATAGCGCAGAGTTATTATGTAAAAAACCTATATAACGCCAAAAAAAGAAAAAAACTGATAATATGTCAACTTGTTGACTAAGTAGTCTAGTGTGCAAATAGAAAATTCCGCGCTTGCTGCAGGAGAGCATGAAGTGAACGACAGCTAGTTCCAAGTTGATGTTGGAAAACCTACATAATATCAAAAAACAGACATACTCGTAATGTCACTTTTCAATTAACGTAAGATCTCGCGCGTCAGACCTTTAGCTAAAGTGTCACAATGTCATCCACAGATGGCACCTTGCATCAAAACTATTGGGTACATCCAAGCCGCCTATCGATGGCAATGCTTGCATTTAAATAACGTGCCGAAACGTTTTTTTAATCTTGTCAAGGGTCACACTGACACCTCAGTCGAACCGCAAAGGGAAGGTCTCGTCCTTCTTATGAGGGGTGACCTGATCACCCCTAAAAATCGCTTTGACCGCAAGTTTAATGCGGAGTATCCGACGAGGAAGCCGCAAGGTCTCCGAAGGAAGTGGGCACGGATGGCTCGTTTACTGAAGAGAAGAATAAAAGTCTTCGACAGCCAGGCTGCGATGAAGGTACTAAGTGCCTGCAAGATAAGTTCGAGCCCTGTATTGCAATGCAGTGAGGTTCTGGATAGTCTAGCAGTGAGGCATCCGGTATCTCATTAGTGTGGATACCGGGGCACGCTGGGATAAAGGGTAGTGATAAGGCGGACGCTCTTGCGAAGGCAGAATCAGCGGGCAGGCTTTTTGGTGCTGAGCCAGGCCTAGGGTTGACCGCGCAAAGAGTCAGGAGGAAAATCGAGAATAGGATTGTTAAACAACACTCTCAGAAATGGAGAAGCATTTCTAGACATTTCTGTCAGGCACGGGAGCTCGTAGGGCTCGGTGTTAAGGATGGTCCCCTTATCTTTGGATAGAGCCAACCTCATGCTGTTGGTGGGACTGTTGTCTGACCATATCACGATGAGAATGCATGTGATGGGGATTGCTGAGGATCCCATGTGTGAGCGCTGCGGGGTAGATGAAGAGTCATCGGTGTAAGTTTTGTGCCGTTGTCAGGCTCTAAGCTATACTGGGGTCCAACACCCTTGCTTCCCAGAATTTTAAGGAGCCGGGGCTATACTCTACTTTGATAGAAGCGCGGAGCTTGAGTATGCCTCTAATTTCTTTATTCATTCATGTTACCATTGAGTTGTTCTCATTGGCCTTTAGTGAGAAGAGTCCCTTAGAGGAGACTCCGTTGGCGCGGAAAATTTTAATACTACAATGTTTTACTTTATTTTTTTCATATAAATTCTTTCAACGGTTACCTTTCTTTGAGAACTAAACTTCAAGCACTTCATTGAATTTGATCATCATTCATGCTTACATTCCCTCGAAATGAGGAGCTTTTGCTATCATCACCAAAAAAATAGGAGACCGCGTAGACTTGTGGGACACATTGTGTACTAAGGGTGTAAAGTTCTTAGTTGCTGATTCAAGTTCATCGGATTTGACATTTGTCGATCGCTCTGGAATGCTAGATCACTAAAATGTACTGTGCTGCAATAACTAACTAGAGGTGCGGACATGCTATAGAGAAAAAGTTACGTTCCGACTTAAAGAACATGTATATGGGTCTTTGATTTGTTCCATTAAGAACTTGGTAATGTCGAAATCTGGTTGTTAGATTCGATGAGCATATGCTTGGTAAAAATTATGGAATGACCTGAAATAATGAATTACATAGTTGACATTAAAATGATTTAATGCACTAATTTTGATTTATATATTTATTTATAAAGTGTGGGCCATCCGGTGGTTTCGTTTTTAAATTGGTATTAAAACTACACTCTTCGGTAATGTGTAACACTCGATACTTTATTGAAAAGAATACACCTTCTGATTATTTATGAAAAACAATTTTAGTTAAATGGCTGCCGCGGCTGTCCTGGCAGTAGTCAATCCTCTTATCCCAATTTTGAAGCACATTTTATCGATAGCTCGACGGATATTTTCCTTAAGAACATCAATTGTTTGAGGACCGTTTGTGTACCATCGGTCCTTAACAGTACCTCATAGAAAGTAATCCATGGGCATCAAATCACAGCTGCCGACTGGCCAATGAACGTCTCCCAAACGGTTGATAACGCTATGACCGAACATAGTGTGTAAAAGACCGATAGTTTCACGGCTGTTGTGGCATGTTGCGTCATCCTGTTGGAATCAGAGATTGTGCAAGTGCATGTCGTCTAATAGTGGCCACAAAAAAACTCCTCAACATGTCCCTATAGCGTTCCCCGTTCACGCTGTTACCATCTTCATCTTGAAAAAAGTAGGGACCAATAATCCCACCACTCCAAAAGTTACTCTTTTTGGATGCATTGGTTTTTCTATGACGACATGTGGATTTTCAGAACCATAAACCCTACAGTTCTGCTTATTAAGTAATCTCCCAGGTGGAAATGGGCTTCGTCCAAAAAGATGATTTGGCGACCAAAATTGACGTTTGTTTCCAATAGATTTAGAGCCCGCACAGAGAAACGACATGAAAGAGGATGTTCATTTTGTTGCACAAGTTGCACCTTATAAGGAAATAATCCCATGCAATATTCTCGGCACAGAAGTGCGACTGATGCCCACTTGTTATGCTCTTCAAGAATTTTGTATACCAGTCGCGGACGGAGCTTCATTCCGACCAAATAGTCTTCTCAATTTTCAAGTTTCTGTAACACAGCAGTCACTTTGAAAATAGTTTTCAATGTTCCCCCCTCTGTTCAAGATTAAAACAATCCATTGTTCACAGCGGAAGTTTGACACAATATATCTGTCAATATGTTGAGCATGGAAGTGTTACCAACTGTCAAAAGAATACCAACTTAAGAAAAACCAACTGATGGCCCATTATACAGGGTGGGCCATCTATCGGTTTCGATTTGAACCACGTGTTAATTTGACGCTGACAATACTTATGTCAATCTGATTTGTCATAAAATTCAGTATATTATCTCCGCTGAACGAAATGAATCGATTTACGCTTGAGCAACGTTGGGTAATATTGGAAATTTATTTCCAAAACAAAGACAATTGGGCAGAAATTGCACGAAAATGCCGTTCAAAATTCGGTCACAACGAAGCACCAACAGCGCCCGGTATACGCAAGTTTATTAATAAAGTGCGTGAAACTGGTTTCATTGTTGATGCTCCAACACGTCAGCGTGCTCGTACAGTGCGTACACCCGAAGGTATCGATGCTGTGGCTGCGAGTGTGCGTGAAAATCCATCAACGTCAACACGTCATCGTTCCCAAGAATTGAACATTTCCCGCACCAGTTTACGACGAATTTTGCGGAAAGATCTCGGTATGACGCCTTACAAAGTTCAATTGGTTCAAGAGTTGAAGCCGCGTGACCATCCACTTCGTTCTGCCTTCGCTACATGGGCCAACGAGCAACTAATCAATGATGTCGATTTTGCGAAAAAAATAATCTTTTCAGACGAAGCTCATTTTCATATTGGTGGCTACGTCAATAAGCAAAATTGCCGTATCTGGGGCTCGGAAAACCCACACGAGGTCTTAGAGAAGCCAATGCATCCCTTGCGAGTGACTGTTTGGTGTGGATTGTGGAGCGGAGGCATCATTGGCCCATATTTCTTTGAAGACGGGGACGGCGCAACCGTTTCTGTCAATGGAAACACCTATCGCACCATGATAACTGATTTTTTTGTTCCTGCTCTTGATGGTATTGATGTGGAGAATGTTTGGTTTCAGCAGGATGGTGCAACTTGTCACACATCGCATGCCACAATCAACTTATTGCGCGAAACCTTCGATGGCCGTTTAATCAGTCGAAATGGTGATGTCAATTGGCCGCCAAGAAGCTGCGACTTGACACCATTGGACTATTTCCTGTGGGGCGCTGTTAAAGACAAGTGTTATGTCGACCATCCAGAGACAATTGACCATTTGAAGGCCAACATTCGTGATGCCATTGACGAGATACGGCCCCAAACACTCGAAAAAGTGCTCGAAAATTGGTCCGATCGAATGGGCTACTGTGAGGCCAGCCGCGGCAGCCATTTGAATGAAGTAATATTTCATTTCTGAGCGGAACAATTGTACTTCAAAACAAAAAATAAATTTGGCAATATCTCAAACCGTTTTTGTTTTATTTTATTTTTAAATCGAAACTTTTAAATGGCCCACCCATTATTATAAATGATGTGTGAATAGGTTCTAATTAGGTTTGTATGCTATATCGTCCCTTGTGTGAAAATTCATAAAAATTATGAATATTCGAATAAATAATTATAGATTTGAAATCAATACGATGTCACGTAAAGTTGTGGAAAAGTATTACGATGAAATTGCTTTTTGATGGATTTATCAACAATATTGGGCAACGGCATACTTCTGTCAGTATTTTTTGGAGGCAAGGAGTTAGAACTAAGTTACCATATTATTTCTTGATACAAACTGTTTATTGCTTAGTACCGATACTTTTCAACTTATTGCAAGGAAGATGGAAATAAATCAGTAATTTTTCATACTTACAATGAGACTGGTAGAAAATAAAACAGATCATTACGTACAAAATGTTATTGATATTCGAATATACGTACAGTGCCTTAGATTTACAGTGATCATCGATTGTGACTTTAAGATTATTTCCGTATGCGCTAATATTTGACACAGCGTATTTGCAAAACCAGAATCAGGGTACGGGCATTGGAGATTTTTCACCATAATTTTTCCAAGTAACATAACCAGACTCACGACTATCTGAGTACGAGATATGATTTAAAAACAGTCACCAGCCATAAATGCAAGGCCAAAAATATAGGACATGCATATGCAGAAGATTGTTAAAGGTAACAAAAATCGTGAACAATAGAAGAAAAAATCTGAGGTATTTTTAACTACTCTGACAAGAAGGTACATCCAAAATATCAGTATAGGAGAACAATTACTGAATTGGGTTTTTACCGTCAGTCTTTGAAATCCTATTAATCTATTATACTCTTTATAAATTGTATGACTTATGTATGTCTTAACGTCACTGTAGAGATTTAATTGCAATTCTTTATACAATAAAGAAGAATTAATATAGAGTACTCTAATATTTTGGATGTTCGTTTGACAACATGAAAATGGCATAGTGTAATAATTGAAGAAAAATGGTGAGAAAATAGATGTCGCAAAACAAAAGAAAAACCATGTTATAGATTCAAGTCCATGGGGGAGTTACTGCGAATTTTTATTTTTTGTAATCGATTTGTATTTGTTGTGGAGCTTGAATCGTTGTTGCAAGGTAGAATCGTTGTTGTCCAAATTGCTATTTGAATTTCATTTGTAGGTAGTTTGCTTCAATGCAGAATTTTACAACATCGTGCTAGAGAAAGACATGGATGGTTTCTGATTGAAAAAGCTTCATTATGGTATTATAATCGGACAATCATATATACCAGCGAAAATAGGTTAAGGTATTTGCTGGTATCACTATCCAGGACTCTACAAAGATGAGTAATATTTACAAGGTTCAAAAATACATATAGATAGTGTTGTGCTAAGGTTTGATAAGCCTCTTTTGTCATAAATACTCATAATTATAGCAATGTCTTGCAGATGTTAGCTGTCAATAGAAATAGTCAAATAGCTGCAGATTTTACAACTTTGGCATCCACAAATACCGCATACGTGAACGGTAACGTTGGCGTTTAAATCTACAGGTTAATGCTAACGTTCACCCTTGTGATATTTATCTACTAGACCCACTTTACTTTAACTGCTAACAATAAGAACAGTTTTGCTTACGGAAATTTATTACCGCAATATTAATACTTGCAAGATACTACGTATATGTTTTCGAACCTGGATTGGAATATTCTGCATGAAACATTTATTATTTGTAATGTAAACGCAAGAAACAACCTTATGGATTATAGCAGAAACAAGGATAAAATGTGCTGTTAGTTTTTCTTGAAAAACTTGTAATGGTAAGAAGAGGTGTCGAAAAAGAATTCATGACGTAACTTATAGTAAAATATATACTAATGTAAAAGACAACGTTTCGAATTCGCAAATATAATGATTAGATAAGGTGATTATGTGAATGATATAGAATGCAGCATCTTCGTTATCTAAACTTACCTGTTTATGGAAATATATTACAAATATAACTGAGGTACCTCTTGGTGCAAATTTGAAGGTATTAAGCTATTAAATAACTTAGTCATCTGCAAGATCTCGTGTGACTTAGAAAAACATGAAACATCATTGCAATTCGAGACAGTACACCGCAGTACAACAAGTTACAGCTTACTTTTTGAGCGCAGAAGTAGTTGAGAGTCTGAGATCTTTGATGAATGGTTCACAATTCATTTATTTGAATACAGATACTTGAGGAGTTTTACGAATTGATTATTTATTTTTAAAAAGTATAAACATAAAACAAGATTCTAAGCTGTAACTAGAGCCATGACTGTAGTGTACACAACTATTAGACACAAAAACGACCTGTTTATTATAATTCTATTCCCAATTCTGTGCAAAGCAACCATTCGAAACGTTATCCTTATTCATAGGTAGATCTTATATCCTGCAAAAATGTAAAACAGACGTGGATTTTCCTTAAAATAGAAATTTTGTATAAACAACAATACGTATTAATTATAACCAAGTAATGATTCCTGTTTATATTGGCTTTCCATATGCTAGATAATTCCTTTAATAAAAATAAGTGATGCTTGAAGACCTGTGATCATGGGGATGAAAAAATTAATCTTGTTAGAGTGTCACACCATGAAGTAATATAAAAAAAAACACTCTTACCCCAAAAATAGTAGATATTTGATTAGAGATTGTTTTGTTAGAAAATGACTGTTTTCGTTGACATCGGAAAGTATTTTCACTAGCAAATTTTAGCGACTTTCTATGTGGAAGCATGTATCCATATGGAAGTATGAAGCTTTCAATAGGGATTCCTCATATTATTTGTGTTGCTCAACGAATATGCGTTTGTATTCTAATACATTTTACCCTTTGATCTGACGTGGCTCAAAAAAACATCATGGGATCTTAATCTGAGTACTAGATTACTCTCTTTAGATTCAATATTAAGTTGTTCAATAAATGCTCCCATTTCCCAATTCCCCAAAGTCAACTATCAATTTGGAAACGAGTGAAGTGGAGCGACGTACGCCACTGATCTGGGTGCATTCATGCATAAGCTGAGATCTGACAGGTTGGCGTGGGGTTAGTTATGCTATTCCTATCAAATTTGATATAGGTCAAGAAATAGACAATTTTGGCGACAGTAAATTTTTTGGGTGGTATCGTTAGATTATTGCTTCCTAATGGTAAGTTCAAATTGGCATTATGATAGGGCTGGAGAAATCTCGAAAACCACAGATACTATGTAAAAAGGTAATAAAAACAATTTTGTAGGGAATTTCTTTTTTTATCATTTTGCTCCTGAACAAAATTGTCGCATATTCGACAGATTACAAGGAATTAAGGGGTAAATGTACAAAGAATGATATAATGACTAAACAAACAATCCAAGAGTAAATAAAGACTCTTCTATTTTTTGTAGAGAATAAAATTTGATACAAAAAAATATTTTCAACACCTTGATGGTTCTTGGAGTATAAGGAAGGGAACTTGAAAATTTGATTCAAAATTGTTTCGCGACACACTCCACACGATACGAGCGTTGCCTACGTTATCTGCATATATTATATCACATGGATATAACTTCATAATCATTATCTACGATCAACGAGTATCATTTTAAAGTGAATCTATTTTTTACAGCCATGTGAAAGTTTGGAAAATTAAATACTTATTTTTAATTTGAGATGTCTCCATTATGAACCTCAAGCCACTCACTCCCATTAGTTTTTCTATTAGCGGTTTTTCCACTGAGTAATTTCAGTAACCGTTGCAGCAATTTTAATGGAAGAAAAAATGTAGTAGATAATGCTAGTTTACGGATCACTCCTTTTCCATTAAAATCGTTACAGCAGTTGCTGAGGCTACGCAGACTGATAGAAGTGAGTGACTTGCATTTTCATGATAAATACATCATAGCTTATCCGAAAAAGTTACATTTTTACATACTTGCGTGAGGTAGTAAAGGATTTGACTCACTTTCAAATTATATTCTTGATCATAGATCATGGCTTATGGAGTTATCCCCATGTGAGAACATGTTGTATGTTGAGAACACACGTACAACGCGAAGTATAACTCGCGACTGTTTTCAATGAATTTTTAACTTCCGCTTCTCATACTTGAAAAACCATCAAAGTGTGGAAAAAACGTGAAGAGCTTTTTGTGGAAAAACATGTATTCTTCACGATAAAGGTCCGTGGTCTTCATACGCTTAGGTTGTTAGCTTAGCAACCATAACATATCGTTACCTTTAAAGAACTATGCACTTTTCTTATGGAAAATGGCTTTTGGGCGTAAAGGTATGTCGATATGTCGATCACAAATACAAATCTCAATGGGGCCAACCCCCTTACACCCCTCCTTTACCCCATGCGGAACCCAGAAACCCCGAGCTAGGGGTTATTGATAGATATGGGAGTACAACATAAGTCTTAAAATAATATTATCAGAGAAGAAGTGAAACATACTGTTGCTAGGATCTCTTGAACACTGGTCAATGGCGATCATGGATCTGACCTTAACAGTGAACTTAAAGGTTATGGCCAAGGCCCAGTTAAAGCAAGACTCGTTACCGCTCAGTCAGTCAAGATTAGCCACATCTCTTTAGCCAAGTAGGATGTTTGATTTAAAAGAACTGACTTCACTTTGGTCATAACCTCCAAGGTCACCATCAAGGTCAAGTCTATGTATACCATTGACCACTCTGGGATAAATCTTAACAACACTACGTGTTACTTATTCTCAGTCAACATTAAAAGCTATAATAATATCCTACATCTAATAATATGCCCTAATTGGGGGCTTGTGGGTTCTGCAGGAGGTCTGGGAGGGGTTTTGACCATGACCTTCAGGTGATGCATTTTCAAAATGCTCAAGTACAAAATGAAAGTAGATGTTCCGCTTTGTCCATTTTCCGGCTAAAAAGTAGGATATACGACTTTAAAAAATTAACCAGATCTTGACCATAACCTTCAAGGTCACTGTCAAGATCAAATCCCTGATCACTATGGGCAAGTCTGAGAGCAATCTTAATAACAGTAAAATTGTATGAATAAAATATCCATTTTTTTGGCCTAATTCTCGACTATGGTTTTCCTTGTGATCAGGACGCAGTGAATAGTTTCTGTATATACCGGGTTATAAGATCTACCCATTGAAACGAGTATAGAGTCGTTGTAATGATAAAATATACTTACGTGTGTCAGGTATTGATGATCGTATTGGAAGCGTCATGCATATGAGCATCGGCAACACGAACCATAACAGAGCCATAACCAAAAGCAGAGCAGAGAAATTAGGGAAAAGAGAAAAAACGATTTACTTCAATACGTCAATTTCGTCCACTTCGTGGTAAGGTAGGAGATGTATTGGTGGTTGTAGTCACGATCGTCTTTGCTTCTGTCGGTAGACGTGAATGTACTACGCCCTTGTTCAAAGTGGAAACGTCGAGCATAACTGCTACTCTGGGAAGGCTTTTAACGTTGAATTTAAAATTAAATCGCTAATTCAGAACATATTTTTATTGAATGCTGTTCAAAATTAATTTGCCAATACTAGTGAAAATACCAAGCCATCAATAATATCTAGGATTTTTTCTTTGCTGTTTCTTCTTCTCTTCTTGTACTGTATGATAAGTTCTAGCTACAGTCATTTCAAAGTTTTTTTAGTACCTTGATTGTGATTTCTGGAGTGAAATACAAGGAAAAATTGCATAGCTTTTCTCTTGAAAAAAACGTCTTATATCCCCTAAGAGGCAGTGAGAGTCTGAATTTGCATCCAAAATTTCCTGGCATCAAAGCCTTTCTCAATCATTATACCATCTTCAACAGATTCGCAGACGCTGTAGTCTGAACATTCCAAAGACATTCACATACAGGGTGTTCATTTGAAGAGCTCCCACCACGGATTTATCGGAAACCTCTGATTAAATGATAAAACGCCGAGACACGTCAAAAGATTTGTCAAGTGAGACAACTTTTAACCAAAAACTACTTCACACCCTTTCACCCTCGGCCCACTAGGGTCATTCCCTTAAAAGTTTTAAACGACAAGGGGTATCGAGTAATAGCTTGTCGGAACGGTCTTTCGAAGTCCTTTATTTTGAAGTATGATTTTTTTAAATCAGTAGATTCGTTTTTGAGAAAATTAGAAAAATCTTTATTTATATTAATTTGTTCAGATAGAAAACAAAAATACACGAAAATATCACTTTTTATTTTATTAAGTGTTTAAAATGTTTTCCAACATATCCAAATAAATATCTTCGTTCAAATTTCCATTAATAAACAATGGCCCAATGACTTTGTTTCCTAAGATGCCTTCCTAATTTTCTCGTAAACGGATCGACTGATTTGAAAAAAAATCAAACGTGAAAATAAAGGACTGCGAAAGACCTTTCAAAGAAGCTATTACTCGATACCCCTTGCCATTTAAAACTTTTAAGGGTATGACTCTGGCGGTCGAGGCTGATAGGGGGTCACGTAGTTTTTGGTTAAAATAACGTCCCCATTGACAAATCTTTTGACGTGTCTCGGAGTTTTTTCTTTTAATAAGTGGTTTTCGATAAATCCTTGGTGGGAAGATTTCAAATGAACACCCTTTTTAGTACTACAGTGTTTCATTGTCTTGGTTTGTTTTTGAGATACATACGAGCCCCTTCCCACTTCAGTTGGCCCACTTCAAGATTTGTACCAAAATATGAATTTATAAACTAAACATGACGAAACTATTTACTTCTAAAACAATTTATTTTCTCAAAAACATTTTAGATACACTCTAGTCATAAAAAAGACATATTTGAAATCACTTAGACCTATAACTAATAGAACATCTGAACAAATAAACAATGTGCGAATAAATGCGCGAAGTTAACAAAGCAACAATTAAAATATTACCATTGGGTAACATCACCTTAATTTTTTATTACGGCTGAAATTCTTTGGGCATAGTGTTAACCAAGTTTTGGCAAAAATTTGGTGTAAAACAATCCCATATTTCTTGAAGCTTTTGTCTCAGTTCGGTGATTGTACGAGCAGGATGTTGCCGTAGAACCTTTTTCATCTCGTGCCACAAAGTTTCAATAGGTGACAGATCTGGATTGCTAGAAACCCATTTCAAAAGTGGTACATTATTTTCTTCTATCCATTTTATAGCCTTTTTTGAGGTATGGCACGCTGCACCATCTTGCTGAAACACAAAATCTTGGCCGGATGTCAAACATTCCCAGACCATAATGGATGCGGGAAATTTCACTTTTCTTTTCAGACAGTCAACATGGAATGCTTCATTTTTTTTGCGAATAACTCTACTGCGACTGTCACCAACACAAACTTCGAATCGGGCCTCATCACTCCATTGTATTGCACACCATTGTTGAGGTGTCCATTGTCTATGTTCTTTAGCCCACCTAAGCCGATTTTGCTTTTGCAGTGGAGTTAATAGTGGCTTTTCTTTGGCCTATAAACAAGTTGTGCAACTTTAGGGTTTTTACTTCACTTTTTTTTATAAGAAACCTTGCAAGTGCTAAATCCCAGTTTGTGGGCCTCTCTATGAGTTGTAGACCTCTAAATACTCCTTCCAACAGCGTCACTCCACAGAGCACTTAATTGTAAATAATTGGCACGCCTGTTTTTCACGATTATTCTTCTTAATGCTCTTCGGTCGGCAAATGTGATATTACTTTTTTTCACATATCGTGGCTTAATATTAACTGAACCAGTTACGTTATATCTTCTAACAATGTTTCTTACACTGTACCGCGATAAGTCTAACAAAGATGCAATTTCTGAGGTTGATTTCCCAGAACTAAAAAATTTAATTTCAGTAACTGAATTTTCTCACTAATAACCTTTCCTCTACCCATTTTGAAAACCTTAAACACCCAAAACTATTTTAAACGTATTCTGACAGCTGTGATTAATAAAAACAATTGTAATGGCTTTTATTTTTCTCAGCCATCTATGCGTTATAGACTTATTTTGCATTGAAATGAAAATAGGTTGATATGTTGTTATTGCAACATGTGTTATTTTTATGCTGCAAATTAGGGAATGATAAAGTTGGTGTTTTCTACTATATATTATCAAAATAACAATTGTTAATATTTTAAACCTATAACACCCTGCTACATTTTTATTATTTGTGTTTGATAAGAAAAAAACTAAGATTTCAATAGTTGGGCCAACTGAAGTGGGAAGGGACTCGTATAAACTATTTGAGCTCAATAGGTATGCGATAAGAAACTTTTGCATACAATATTTTTTCGTAAGACCCAAGTTTTTAAGAAGAACTGCAAAAATAAACATTTATGCATTCCAGTGCATTTGAATCACGGCATAGTCACCAGATAGTCGCGTCAGTCCTTTAATTTTAGCACCTAAGAACGTAATTTGCTTGGAGAATACCGGAAAGGCGCATGATGCTCGACATGCCCACTTTGATCTAACCTTAATACTCATCAATGTATCCTTCATGTGTGTTTTCTCGTGTTCTTGTTTTATTCTACTTCAAAGTTATAGCAGCCATACAACAAAACAGTTTGTTCACTGACATACATTGGAAACTTCTGAATGAGAGATGGCACACACCAAAAAAATCTTGACTTTATTTTGAATTGAGATCTGAAATTTTCCTGTAAGTAATAGAAACGGTCTGAAAGAAACTCTATTTTTGTGATATGACTGCAATATCTCGAATTCAAGTCCAAAATTCAAATTCATAAGTGCTACTTGTTGTATTCAAAGATCTACGTTTTATCTTGAAACCTACAGTATTTGGAATAGGAGTAAGGGAAGCATATTCCTGTCAGCTTCTCCATTCTATGTTTCTGAGCTGCCCCTACTATAACTTTGAAAAATGTGTCAAAACAGTTTTACGTGAATAACTACTAAAGCTACCAGTACAATAAGTAAATCTGAGGAAAACACTTTTGTGAATTACGTGCAGCATTTCCGAAACCAGTTGTGGAAAAGTAATTTTTGTATTGAGTTTTTGATAATGAATCATTCTGATTCGATTAAAGTAGATATTCATTTCATATAATTTAGGATTTTTGCCGCAATTTAAGGTCAATCAGCTTAAATATCTAGTCAATAAAATTCGAAAAACCATTTAAATTTTGTAAAAATATATATGTATCCATAATCGCCAAAAATCATAATGATTTGATCAGCTATATTCCAAATATATCCAAAATACAAATACTGACATTTGAATAAATGGAGCTCATTGATAACTCACCAAAATGTTTTCCCATTTTTTGTGTACTGGAGCAGTTCAGTAACTATATTTTGCAAATGTCAAACTACTTAAATACTATAAAGTCTGTGGCAGCTGAATATCGAAAAAATGATCGAAACTTCAAGTGTTAATGAAAATGTGCTGTCAAAACCATTATACTTTACGTGTGTAAAAGCAATCCATTGGTCAGAACTGGGTGTAAAATCAATAATTCATAGAAATCCGATTGAAGCAAGTGGAGTTCATGTGCGAATAAGTAGATAATTCATCTTATATGAACAAGTATTTTGAATACAATTATCTTGATGAATCTCTGAAGTCAGTAAAATCGTCCAATGAACGTTTTGGTAGGTATCAAACGTTTTTCCAAAAAAAAGTCAGGTTAGTTTGTTGTATTTACTCGCATTTAGCTAATCTGTTTGTATGTTATTTTCTTTTGTTCAGATTATTTTTATAAATCTGCTTTGTAATATGTAATTAATTTGTTCTTTTACTCCTGTATCAAATTTTATTTCATCGATCCAAAGGATATTTGATTACGCTATTGACCGTCATGCCAAGTTGTAGATAGTAGTTATTTTACTCTACAGTAACCTTGCGTACTTCGTTTTTTATTTTCATAATAATATGTAATATTCCAATCTAAAACTGTTAGGAGTTTCATAAGTCGAGTCTTATGATTTACGCTTCAAGAGAAATCAAGCAATAAGATGTCAAGTCTTCTTTTCTTAAATGAAAACAGCAAAAACATCTTTAATTACACTGTTGAACTTTGGCGATTCTTGAATAAGCTAAAATTCGTCAATAGTGCCCAAGATACATTTAAATGCCAATTAACCTTGGACTTTGAGTGTCAAACTAAAAGTTTAACGGGGGCAGTCTTAAATAGACAGTTACACATTTCGTGCTTTTTGAAAAAACATTTGTATCGATTCTCAGAGAAATGTCAATGCTTGAGATAAGATAAGTACTGTTTCTTGTCAATCCACCTATTCGCACACGGTGGCCCCTTCTGACCGGACTATCAAAGTGTGTAACTACTTGAACAGTGTGTAGGAAAGGAATGGTAAAAAGGTTGATGTAGGATTTCTTCGGGTAGATTTCCCACCTGTCCTCCTTCTCCTTCCACACTTTGTAACTCGCGCCACTCCTCGATGGTCTGTGCCAGATCCACGGTGCAAAGTGGCACCTTCACCTCCCCGATTTGGTCGTGTTTGGAGAAACGATCGAAGTCGAAGATGGCGAACACCAGGGTCTTGTTCATCGCTTCGGCATACGGGAGGTTCTGAAATAAAGGGCGAATTTAAGATTCATTCATTCGATAAGTACACATTACAAAATATGAAAAACTGCAGAATTTTAACGACCAAAGGGATTTTTTAATGTTTGAAGTATATACGTAATTTGATACCGCTATTCGAATACAATTATCCAAATGTTCATCTGTAAGTCGATTATGGTATTTGTTTTTAATAAACTTCATATTTGAAAAAGAAGATTCACACAAATAGGTTGAACCAAATAACGCTTTCACTTTCCGGGCAACACGACATAAAACTGAATATTTATCTTTACTTACGGAAGGCCAGATACATTTTGTATTTGAGACTAATGATCTTGAAGCTAAATCATTTTGAAGGGCAATCACTTCCATTTCTGTCGCAACGATGTCTTTGCTAAACTTCTGCTTAACAGAAGTTGCAAACTGTTGGATATCAATTTCCATGAAGGGTGAAACAACAAATTTTTGAAGTTATCCTTCAAGCTACAGTATATTCAGATAAGAGATAGACCGGACATAAACAAGACCACGTGATCATCGAACGCTGTAACATTCGGCAGGGACGTATTAAGAGTCACGCAGTACATATTTTAGATAGTAGATGCTGCTTTGCGTAACTTTGTAGTAAATTAGCACAATTCGATGTGTATACGATTGGTGATGGATATAGGATCATGTGGGGGTGGGGTAAGAAATATATAATGATGTAAATATACATAAGGGTTTCAAAATTTTCGCTTCGATTTCCAGCTTCGGATGCCGCCTGATGTTTGGTGAAATACAGTCGAATATAATCTCAAAATGGCGTTTAAATTAGCCTAAATTAAAAATAATCGTATATCTCTTAAAATTGCTTTTAGAATATTGATTAGTATATTTTTTGATTTCTAGGTAAATATGTAACCAAATTAAAACGTTCAAAACGTAAAAAAATGTGCATGGTTGAACATTGTCAGAAAGTAGATTCTTGAATAGGTTTTGCCAAAATGGGTTCAAAAATGTCAATAATTAATTAAAAAATACAGTAGCTTTATAATTACTTATAACTTACCGAATTTGATGAACGACATCTTTTATTGGAAAGATGAGCTTGATGAGCTTTCATCATCGCTACTGCCTGAAGCACCAACGTCAATAATGAATGGCTCGACTTGTTCCTCTAAAATATTGTCCAGTTCCCACATTCTCTTTTCAACTTTGTCTTTCACGTGCTTAATACAGTTTTCCCATTTTTGCGCTGTTATTAATTCTAGTGCTTCTTTGAAAAGTCCTTTGAGGTCACAAAATTTAAAAGTTGTATTGTGCTTAGCTATATAATTTTTAACCTCTGCCCATAAGAGCTCAATGGGATTGAGCACGCAATGGTATGGAGGTGAACGGAGCACAGTTTTATTTTGACTTGCTGCCATTTCGTCAATGGCGTATTTTTGATATTCCGCCTTGTGATCCTTGACAATTCTTAATAATTGTACTTTCAGCATTGCTTCTTCAAAGTTGATATTTTTCGAGCGGAGCCAATTTTGAACATCAACTTTCCTTGAAGCCGTTGTTGGGACCTTCTCCATTCTTCGAGAATGATAAGGCGCATTACCCAACACAATTACTGCGTTTTCCTCTAAGTTCGGTAAAATTTTTGAAAACCACTGTTCAAACGATTCGCCATTCATTTCCTCGTGGTAATCTCCAGTTTTCTTAGACTCAACGCACCACAGACCGTCAACAACAAATCCATCCTCACTGCCAATATGGCAGATAATGGGCCTTTTCCCTTTACCTGGAAATCGAAGTACTAACTGGTGTAGATTTATTTCAATAAGCGAACCTTTTTCAAATGTTTTCATCACATTCGGCGAAAAAACATTGAGACATGAGTATCAGATTGCTATAATTGGGATTATTTAGTCATATTGAAAGAAAGAATATTGAACGTCGTATGATTACTCAGCGCTTCACAATTTAATTTAAAGTTATAAACCTTTAAAAAATGAATGATCAGGAACCTGAAATACGCGCAAATATTAATTTTAACAAATTATAACTTTATAAAGCTTAAAGTATGAATTAAAATGATTAGAAATATTAGGAACGGTACACAATATAAAAATTAGTAACTTTTTTTAAGTTTATAATATTCGACATATTTTAAGATTATATTAAAAAATTATTGAAATATCGAAAACACATAAAAACATGGCTTAAAAAAGTTCTAACAAATGAAAATGACAATAAAACATCCACGCATTTTATCGAAAGTTATAAAAGTTTTGTTACTTGTAATCTGCCCCCTGGAATTAATGTTTAGAACCTTGTTCCCAAGGATTGAGAAACATCCGATTGTTGTCCATTACTCGTATTTACCTGCTGGATTTTTTAATCCGGTGGACAGTCCATCTAGAAAGGCCCTCCTGGATGAAGTTACAGAATCATCAACCCATACTTTACTTGTAGTGTGTCCTGCGTTTACCCACGTTTCATCAAGGTAATAAATCTTCCTGTTTTGATTTCTATATTTCCCAATTTTTGTTAAATAATCCCTCCTCCATAGCACAATTTCTTCTCTATCCAGTAGTAAACTATTACGACCCCGTTTTTTCCATTTGAAATTTAAATGCTTCAGTAAGGCATGGAAAGTTGATCGTTTGAAATTTGGCAACGTTGTATCTCCATTTACCTCCTGCAGTACTTTATCTATAGTAGGTATTTCATTCCTAAAGAAGAATTCATGCACTTTCCTCCTAATCGCATGCTTATCAGCTTCATCCAATGATTTAACAATACTTTTGCGATGTTTACTGGTCATTGGCTCAGAAAAGGTGTGATTTTTTTTTGTATTGTCTTAACACATTAAACACTGATGCGCGACACACCCCAACTTTGTGAGAAACCTTCACAACAATTTCTTTGATGGTTGATGCCTCGTTCTCCTCGCGCTCGATCTTATATATATTCAAAATGACCTCTTTCATTTCTGCACTCAGGTGTCTTTTTTTAGAGCGTTTCCTAGGTGGACTACAGGAGTTTACAACTTCATCGGCAGTATCTGTACTACTGGGCATTTTGCGCAAGCAGTTGATAACAATAACAATCAATTGACAAGGTATAACAATAACAACGACAAACTTAACAACTTAATAAGATAACAAACGAAAACGTCCAAAGAAATATCAAATTGCAATGATGCACACGACATATGTAACACGTCTGAACCTGAATCTGACTCTGCCTTGATACGACTGCTCTGCCGCTCGGCATAGGCATTTAATTGCGAATTGACCAATGAGGGCTCCTGTTTTACGTCGAGACGGCGGCGTTAGCGTGAAAATCACCCGAACCTTTTGTTTACATCCGGTCTATCTCTTATCTGAATATACTGTAGAGACTATTTCTACATGATATTAACTGTCATATAGTTCTAATAGACTTTGAGATATCTTTTCTGAAAGATCAGGAAAATGCCGGGTATCGTCATCGATTAAGTTTTGTTACCAAAACTCAAGCCTTTTGATAAACGCTTTTATATCAGAAATCATTTTTGCTAGTTATTTGTCATTCCCCTGAAACTGCAAATTTAGTTCATTTATTTTTTCTGTAATATCCACAAGGAAACCAAAATCTGTAAGCCACATTGATTTTCCAGGTCCGGAATCGGTTCATCGCGTTGTTTGAAAAATTGAACTATGGCAGATATATATATATATATATATATATATATATATATATACTTTGAAGTTGAGTAATTAATTTTCAGATAATGATTGTAGAAGGAAGATAAACCAAAATATGTGTGTAAAAATAAAAAAAAAAATAAAAAAAAAAAATTTACCCCGACAAGGGCGGTACTCAAACTTCCAAAGGGCTATAACTTTATTACTTTGATTTTACCAGAAAAATGGTAAAGGAAAAAAACATTTCTTTTGATCAGATCTACTCACTGTTAAAATAAATGACTCAACTTCGAAGTCACCCTGTATATATATATATATATATATATATATATATATATATATCTTTAAAGCGTTTCAGCACTCGTCCCCTACTTAACCATCGGACTTCAGAGTGAAGAAGAAGTTCCCCGTATTGACAGTCAATTTCATCGGCCAAGGTTTTGAATAATCTTCTTTGTAACGCTTTAGAGTCTTGTTCACAATTTTTACTACCAATTTCACAACGTTGTTTAGTTTTAGAAAATGCCCACATGATGCTTGCTGCTGTTGGATAATGCAGTGGTAACAGAGAAATTGTGGAAAATTTCCATCTTTACGATATAACCCCACGAGACCCTTACCACGACCCACCATAGCTGGAGCGCCATCGGTTGTCAAGTCTACCATTTCCGATATTGGAATTTTCTCAGAAGAAGTAATATTTTTAAAAGAAAATAACAAGTCCTGCCCAGCAGTCTGTCTTGTCAGTGGAATAAACTTCAAAGGATCTTTTTTAATCGTAAAATCACTAAAAACCATCCTAATGAACACGGCCATCTGAGAGCTGTCAACGACATCTGTGGATTCATCCAGCTGCAGTGAAAAATGAGCACAGTTATGGAAGTCATTTCTTAACTGTAAAGCTACATAATTGCTCATTAATTCTACGTCTCGTCACTGTATTAGCAGAAATTTGCTTAGATTTTATAGCCGACACTATCTCGTGTTTATTTATGAAGTTGGCAAACAATGAATCTGCAGCTTCTAAAAACGCCTATTTTATCATTTCCCCGTCTTCATAAGGTTTCTTATTTAGTGTAATTGGGACACCCGGTATGACGTTTCAGTTGCAGCCTTATTTTTGTCGATTGTTTTTAAAAACATTGTCTGATGTCTAATTAACTGATTTTTTAATCGTTTCAATTTCAGCGTTCTGGTTGCAGAACGTAATGGGAATGATTTTTCAAAATTCGAATGTACAGTTTTGCAGTGCCTCTCGATATTCCCTATTTTAGTAACAGATCAGATGTATTACATAATAAACATACATTTACACCTTTAACGAAGAAATATTGTTCTTCCCATTCCGAATAACGTTTTTAATTGCAAGCAATTGGACTTTGCGCCATTCAGTTTTAAATTGAGCGCACTGTCGCCGCCCTTTGCGTATTTATTTCGTTCAAAGTAATCGAGATCATTCTCGAACAGATCGCTCAGCTCAGTGTTGCCGCTGCTTGTGTTTATTAAGACAATTTAAAAAATTTACGGAAGCTTCTATGATTTTTACACCTTTTTAAAATATGTGAGTCACCAGAATTGCTTTTGCGAGCTACCGGTATCTCGCGATCGACGGAATGGCGACCACTGTGGTAGACAAATAAATAAAATGAGAAAATACATTTTTAAGACCTGTCTTTTATTTAAATGTTAATAAAACGAACTAAGTTAATAAACACATTTTTTTGAGATTGGAAATATTTGAACTATATGAAGCTTCTTCATCTCAAGTCTTCAAATGTTTCTTTATTTAAACGCTTGTTTTTGAAAATGTCTTTATATATTTCATTTATTTTTTACATTTTAGTATTTATGATGTGAAATGACAAGTTTAGCTGTTTCAAAATCATTTTCATATATTTTATCAATAGGACTCTATAAGGTGAGAGTCTTAAGAATTCCAAAACGCACAATGACTTTGTTTGAAAAGTGCACATCTGCACTAGGATACACAGGGTGTTAATAAAGTATGTAGACAAACTTCAACCATCGAATCCTTGGACAATTTTTGCATATTTTACAAGTTGCTAAGGCTCAATATGAACGTGGATGAAAATAGTATTATCCTGTAATGTTGGGAAAAAATATTTAGAAGGTCAATAGTTTTGAACAGTGACATTCGAGTAGAACGACAACAATAGAAAATATCGAATAGTTTTTTTAGAATAAATGTTCAAAGTAGCAACGAATTATTTGAGAAAATAAATTAATTCATTTGTTTTAGGGTACGTCATAGGTGTCTACATTAGCACAATGCTTGAATATTAAAACTATTGCGATCAAAACAAATCGATGTCATGCTATTCTTTAAAAAAATACTGGATAACATTATCCGTATCTACGTACATGGAGGGTCTGGAAACAACTGTAAATCATGTGATATTCACCAGAGGGCATACTTAATTAAAATAAAATACGTTCCATTCTTTTATAATTTTTTAGAACAATATCATCATTTATTTTAGTGCTAATATGCTCTAGCTTGAAAACAAAGCCGTTGCGGACCCATGTTCATATGGAAAGTTCGTCTTCAAATTGACCAAGGATTCGATGGTTAAAGTTTATCTACATACTTTATTAACACCCTGTATGTGTATAACAAACTTCCAGCTAATTTAAGGAATATCAGCAGTAGTTTTAAATGTCAACTATGAAAATTATTAGTTGCTTATACTCATTGTCTGAATACTCATTTTTTACATCTCTTCTTTTATATCTGAATGCCGATACGTCTTTCTGTTCTGAAAATAATTTAAGGTTGTTCCTGTTGTCCTGTCTTGTTGTAAAAACTTATGTTTGTATATTGTTTTACTTTAAATTATGTGTGCTCTGTGCCTCCGTTTCGGACAAGTCATATGCCATTTTTATGATCTACAAGACAATAAATGTATCTATCTTTCTATTTAATTTCTTTTTCTCAAGGTTTTGATCGACGACCATCAGATAGTGATAACGGCCGCCGCCATGTTTGATTTAGAATTACGTCACTTTGCTTATTGCGTTTCTCATCAAGTCGATTAATTTGATACCAATATCAGATGGAAATGATAAATTGCTATTTTGAAGCACCCACCACACTGGATTAAAAATAGCGGCAGTTATTTCATTTTTTATTGTTACGGGAACCAATCGCGTGTACAAAATTTCAGCTCAATTGGTTAAGGTTAACTGGTTCAACATTCAATTCCAAGATTTGCCTCACACACTAACAAACAAGTCAAGTTAAATAAAAACTTGAAAAGGGTGTGCTTAAGCCGTTCTTATTCCAACCAAGTGTAGTACACTTTAATGCTTGTCAGCTGGAGTGTGCAATGGATCCGGATATTTTGAATGCGAGGGAAGCGGCACGGGTATCATGTAAAAAACCTATAAAACGTCAAAAAAATCTATAAGATGCCATCTTGCAAACTAGGTGGTTTGCTCACTAGGATCGTTGTGTACGTCCATCTATGGATTAATCACTCAACTAAACTACACGCATTATTGGTTGCATAGTTTTGTGAGGCTGAGTGATCCGGGTCTGTAGTTTTTATCTGTGAGAAGAAAGTTGGTTGAATAGCAAGATCGCATTTGGATGTGTATTGGTCTGCATGTGTATAAAATCAGTGATATTTGCTGTGTGAGAAAATCATTACTGAATATGCTGCCAATGAAGTATATCTACTGGCTGTGCTCGACGGGTTATTTTTATGTTGTGCTTTCTGAAGAGAGGTTATGTTCAAAGTTATAAATTACGAAAAACTGAGGAGAATTACGGAAAATTATCACCGCGCCCGCGTTGTGTGTAATTACTGTTAGCATGTATATGGCTTGTAATTTGACAGTGTACAGTGTATATAATTATTTCTTATCTCTCTCATTTTTGGAGTTCAGCAAATTTGTATAGGTAATTTCCAGAATAGATAAGAAAAAGTGAATGCCCAACTAATTTCTAGCACTGAATCTCAATTAAGTGTAGGTATTTGAGACAAGAACCCAATGTAATTATCGTCAACACATACCACTTAAAGCTTAGACCTCCTGTAATGCTATCTCAGAAGCAGATTTTACATCACATCAGAACCAAATATTGATAACAAGCCTCATGACGTTTAGGCAACACGTACAACTATAGTCAACGCCAAACAAAGTGGCGTGCACGTCATCAAGGTGGGTGTGTTGAAAAGTTTACATTGTTGCCAAACTTTTTGTAAAATAATAAAATTTATTATTTACATATCTAGGTTTATAAGCAATATTAACCTCAAATGAGAACAAAAATAATAGTATAATAAAATTATAGATCTGTACTTGCATAATCATTAAGTATGACAATTATTGATCAGATCACATTATGAAACTACCATATTTAATTGATAGCTTAAAGGTACTGAATAAAAATCCAAATAGGGTCCTCCAAATTTTATGCATGGTATTTATTTTACAGAATTCATACAGAAAAATGCATTCTAAAATTAGGTAAGCTACTGGTGTAAGCTTTTTCTGTACAATAAAGTTAGTCGGAGTTTCTTTCTTCAGCGCTGTCTGAATCTGAATCTTCATCACTCTCAAAGTTGATTATTAAAGGTTCGATGTCTGGTCGATCAAAAATTCGTTCTCTTTCATACCATTTAAAAATTTCTTGCTCAGTATGTCGAACACTATTTTTCCACATGTCTGGGGTAACCGTTTGTAGAGCCTCGTTCCACATATCCAAACAGTCTTTTTCACTGTTACCATCTCTACCAATATGTCTGTTATAGTAACCTTTTGCTATGCCCCAAATTAACTCAATAAGGTTAAATATACAATGGTAAGGAGGCAGACGAAGAACTTTGTGCCCATGTTGTTCCGCCAATTCATCAATCACGTATATTTTAGGTGGTTTGTTTCTAAAAAAGCAGTTATTTTAAGAATAGGAATAAACAAAAGAAATATAAACTGTCGACCAAAATATATATAATTAAGAAGCATTATGTACCGAGCAACAATACTCAATAGCTCTGTTTTAAACATTGTGTTTAAAAATGGTATGTTTTGATTTGTCAACCAGTCTTGGATATTTTTTTTTGTTCATGCATTGTTGGGCACTTTGTTCAATATCATGCTGTGATAAGGGGCGTTATCCAGTATAATCATAGATGGACTCTCCAATTTTTCTAATAACTGATGTTGAAACCATTTCAAAAAATTGTCCTGGTTCATCTATCTCTCCATGGTAATCGCACAATTTTGTTTTCGAAGAAAATATCGCTTCACTACCCTCAATAAACCCATTTTCAATTCCAGCATGTAATATAATGTATCTAAAATATATTAGTTTTAAATTTTATAGTGCAAATTGTGTAAAAGTACATACCTTTTACCATCTGTTTTAATAGCTTTCACGCTTTTTTGGTTTCCATTTTGCCAAGAGCGACCTATGGTCCCATTTTGAAATATCCAAGTTTCATCGAGGAAGACAAACTGGTATAAGGCCTCAACCTTGGCTTGATTGTATTGCCTTAGAAATTCCACCCTTTTCAAAGCTATACTTGGTAGTTCCATGAGCCCTCGTCGCGGATTGTCCTTAAGCCACTTAAATCCAAGATCTCTAAGCAACCGCCTTAAAGACGTGGCACTACCATCAAATAATGCCCTATCTCTTAATCGAGACCATAAAGTTTGTATCGTAACTTGTTCTTCTGAAACCATGTGTAATATGACATTATAATTTAGTTAACAAATTAATGCAAATTTCTGATAAGTTATTATAATAAGATCTTACTTTTGTGATACATATTATAGATCACTTCTCGAATGGCACTTGTATCCAATGTCGCTGTGTTGGTTACACGTTTAATATAACTCCGCTTTTTCTTGGGCGATTCTAAATTTGCATCACTTTTCACACCCTCGGAAATACGACTAACTGTCCTTAAACTAATTTTTAAAGCAGCAGCAACACGCTACAAAAAATGAAATAAAATTTCACTATTATTAATATACATTACATATAATTATTAGTAACCTACCTCTTGAACAGCATTTAAAGGCAACAAAGGCCCGTTGTAGTCCCTTTCTTGCTCAAAGTAGTGCATTAACGAGGCCACGAGTTCCTTACACCGACTATTTAACTGTTTGGGCATCTTTATATACCAAAATTGCCTTTATCTACTCGTAAAATGAATAATTTTGTTTTGAAACAAACAGTTGTTGATTTACAGTATGCGGGGCCAAAGGATTTATAAAGATTTGAAATGCCACAAATTGATTCAGTGTCAAAATTAATACAAATGTCAGTTCCCAGTTTAAATAAGTTTCAAGGTGACAATGTGTCAACGCTGCGAAATCGGTTTAGTGCGTTTACATGTCGATAAGTGATTGGAGCGTTTGCAAAACATTTTATTTCGCATAATGCGTCTAAATTTATCAGAAAGCAACTTATGTGATATTTTAATAACAATGTTTATATGACTATTAACCATAATAAGAGAGTAATGACCATTTTACAATTTATATATCACATTAATATGAAACTGCAATAGAGCAATTGTTTGTGATAGAAACCTAGGCATTAGGTCGGGGAATTTTTATCGTGATGACGTGCACGCCACTTTGTTTGGCGTTGACTATAAGTGCTAAGCTAACATCTTGTAGAAAAACCGACATAATGTCAAAAAAGAGCATAATGTCAAAAAAAATTCGACATAATGTCACTTTTCAAGGTACGTGATACCCGTGCCGAGCATTGCGGCTTATTGGTAAAGTCCTGCGAGCTTGAAAAACCTGACAAGAAAAAGTGTGAAGGGGTTTAATCGCATTATTCTGGTAGTGAATTCATGTTAACCTTACGTTCATGCAAAATTGTCATTTTAGCGTTCGATATTTGGGATGTAACGCTATCCTGCTGGAACCACATCATGTCTTCTACGTTGATTTCGACACAAAATAACTTTTCGTCATCATTGATTGAAAAAGTACGGACGTCGTCGACTTAAATTTCATAGCAAGTAACTTGTTGTTGATGTATTTCCACTTGAAGTCGCATATCTGTACCAATAAGTGAATATGATACACCGATAACTTCAAAGTCAACAAGATCCAGTTAATTGTAGATATTTAAGCGACGTCATAAACTAAACAAAATGCTTTACAAGGAAATTTCATCTAGAAATCAATTCTGCCCTGGTCTGATACCAAAACAGAAGAGAAGAAGCATAGCGCATCGTGCACTACTGCCAACGGGGCATATCTTTGAATGCGGCGTGAGCCATACGCACCGATTTTGTCGATACAAATGCACGTGTTAGCAGTGGCGTACGGAATGCTCTGTTACTGTCTTCTGTTTAATTCCGAGCTATGAATGTAGTGTTGTGTGTGGTCTATATCTTGGACAGGTGCAATATCAATGATAGGTACATCTCATCGCTGCGCTGGAGCTGGCTGATTATATCAGTTACCAGTAGCTGGCTCGTGGAATAGTACAAAATAGTACGGGGTTGGAAAAAAAGGTCAGGTGGTCTAGTTGCCAGGCTTCTCCTCTCCACCACTACTACTGCCACCACTACTCTCTTTTGGTTTGGTAACCGAGTATCGTACCTAATAAACAACTTATTTTATTAGATTTAAATATCGATGCATCCATACTGTATTGCCCTGTGCATCAACAACTTACTGGTATATACTCTCATTTGTTCCTAGTGATAGATAATGAGGAACAATCCAGAGGAAAAGTTTTCCTAACTTTTACTGATCTTAGACCAGAACTCATATCAACCAAATATGTTTTGATTTTTCCATAGTCTGGTATTTAAGCTTTGCCTTGGGAGTTGTTTCGGTGTAAATATACAGTGTTTTACCTTGAACACAAACGTTTCATTGAAGACAGGATTCAACGTTTTCCGGTGGACTTTCGTCTCGAATTTCTTTTTCTTATCTGGTAGTAGGTACACCTTCACGTAGGGATCTGACGTGCCGCCCATGTCGAGAGCCGGCAGCTCTTCTGCTTGGATCACGGTTACCGAAAAGCTGTTTTGGTTGAAGTCGTATTCCAGCTGAAAAGAAGGAAAATTTTCGTCAAGTAGGTTGACTCTGTACTTCTCATGCAATTATTTATGACCGGCACAAGTTTTTCCCTCTGAGACAAAAACTATGAACCAGTATAACAAAGAAAATAAATGGATCAAGTCGGTCAAACAGGTAGATACAATTAGCTGGAAGTATTTGACAATGATGCGACCAAGAAATTTCTCGACAGTACCGATCATCTGGCAACATCGCTATGACCAGCCTCGCCACTCACCACCTACCCCTCGGTCAGACTTGGGTTAGACCCTGAAGCGCGATACAGGTATGTCTAGAGGTGCGGGTGTTGAGAACATTTCTCTAACTCTGAGTTACAATTGCAAATGCACGGGAAAATATATGACGCCTAAAGTATATCTAATAGGAGCGTAGATTTATCAGGGTTGGAAGCGTATAAATATACTAAAGCAAAAAATTGAGACACATTCTCCCCCTTTCCATACAATATCCAATCTTCAATTACAATAACTCCTAAAACTCTTTTCTGAAAAGATCAGGAGCCTATGATACGTCAATTCTTTTCCTGTAGGGTTGCCGCCATTGGATTGCTCTTCTTTCACAATGGCGACGCTTGACTTCTCCTAGACTTTACCAAAACCAGATGTGAAAAATCTTATTAAAGAAAGTTTATTTTGAACCTCCTAAATATAATTTTTTGCTTATTTTAGGTATTTTATTTAAACTATTTTCAAATTAAGGTAAACATTCCTGGACTGAGCGTCTGGGGCACTTGATATACCTAATCATCTTATGCTATGACTAATCCAAGCCGTCCGAAAAAACAGTCGACATTTCTAGATGTTCGGAAAATTTTTGATCTTTTTTGGCAATGAATGTTAACAACTCCCTGCAATTTCCTCTATTGTCAAAGTGCTCCCCTTCAATATGAACGGTAATTCCTGTTTTGCCAAAAAAACATACGGTATCTAGAAGTGTGCTGCCTAAAAGCTTGTTTAAGACAACTTTCGATTCTTGTTTTGCCAAACTGAATTAAATTCTCTACACATCTCATATGGAACGGAGAAATTTCATGTCTCCTCTTTAGAGCCCTAAAACTATTTCAATGGTTGACTCCGTTCCGGGTCCACCCATTTTTTCCTGTATAAAACAGAAGACATCGCCAACAATACAATCTGTTTTTTGCAACCACATAACCAAGAGTTTCAATATACCAACATAATTTAAAATATCAAAGTACGTTTTTTTATTCCTTTTTAAAATTACCTAAAGTAGGTGTTGGTCTTCCATTTTCAATGATATCCTTTTTTCTTAAAAATTATACATGACTTTTCAAGTAATTGATCGATTACGCAGCGACACTCATCCATGTTTAATTGCACACACACTACAGCCAGTAACCAAAACGGCTACTAACGAGTGAGAAGTGAGTAAAGAAATCAAAAAATGGTAACAAGTCCTCATAATAGTCGCAGCGCCCCACGCACTCGGGCGACTGCGATAAGACACGTGCCGGTACCGACGTTCCCCGACGGACTATCAAGTGTATCCATAAACGCATTATTTTCGTGGGGCTATTTACTGAATTACTATTACATACCGCTGTTGGTAAACAAATAAATAAAATTATTTCACAAATGGTAACAATGGTTACATGGACGATTCGGCACTGTTCTTTCATCATAATCCGATCGATACTTTCCAAGTTATAGCGGGGTTCAAGCATTAGCGGACAGGCAGACCCACGAAAATGAGTGATATGGTTTTTTGTAATCTGCGAAAATCAAAACTTTGCCACCTCTTGACCCAACAAACTTAAAAATCGCTTCAGATAAACTAACCTTAAAATATTCTTCGAGATCTTGCAGTGCAAGGTTATGACTTTAACTTAAAAATTGTAATTTTTGAGCATCGAATATTCAAATTTTCAGAGGTTTTCGGACATTAAATCGCTTATAACTCTAAAACGGTCAATATTAGAGAGAAGATACTGGATACCATTTTTAGCTGATGCCTGCATGTTAGAAGAGGCGAAACTAGATGTTTTAATAATCTCGTTTGTTAAATGTTTCTTAACATGAAACAAGAGGTAGCCGCTTGGTCAGCCAGATACAATTTTTAAACATTTTTTTAAGTCAGCTTTTTTCGCCTGGAAAATTTTGTTCCATATTTTTTGGGATCATTCTGAACAAAAAAGGCTTCCAATATTTTTTTTCTAAAGATGACGATTTTCCAGATATAAGCGATTTAATGTCTAAAACCCCTAAAGATGGGTAAAGTTGTCCAATAGGGACGCAGGAAAGTAAACGTCAATTTGACATAGACGCCATCTTTGTTTTCTGTCACCGACATGTCATTTTGTTAGTTGAATGTTTACCATTGATCGCTATGGAGTCGTATTCGACCGCATTAAAGTTATTCAAGAGCACTACAAAAATGGTGCAAAAATAAAAAACACGTTTCGCGCGCTTCGTGAACATTTCGGTCGCAACAACCGCCCAAACGAAACAACCATCGGTCGTCTGGTGCGTAAATTCGAGGCAACAGTTTCTGTGGCAAATCTGCCAGGCTCTGGCCGGCCAAGGAGCGTTCGCACACCGGAAAATATTGGTGTTGTGAAGGAGAGTGTGAGAGACGATCCGAAACAATCAACAACGCGTCGATCCCAAGAATTGGGCATTTCGAGAACCGGTTTGCTCCGCATTGTCCACAAGGATTTGAATGTACACGCCTACAAGATCCAATTGACGCAAGAGCTGCGTCGGGCTGACCATTTTTCGCGCCGAACGTTCTCAGATTGGCTCCTTGAACACCGCCAAATTGATGCCAATTTTTCATCAAAATTCATGTTCAGCGGCGAAGCTCATTCCACTTTGAATGAGACGGTAAACAAGCAAAACCGCCGCATCTGGGCCAACGAAAATCATCCCCGTGAGTATCAAGAGCAGCCGATGCATCCTCAAAAAGTGACTGTGTGGTGTGCATTGTGGTCAAAAGGCATCATCGGACCTTACTTTTTCGAAAATGCGGCCGGGGACGCCGTTACCGTCAATTCTGAGCGATATCACGTGATGATAGAGGACTATTTTTTGCCGCAACTTGAAGGAATGGATATGGACGATGTTTATTTCCAACAAGACGGTGCAACATGCCACACAACCAACGTCAATATCCATCGATTGCAGTCCTTCTTCGGTGATCGCGTGATTTCGCGCAGAGGAAATGTGCCATGGCCACCAAGATCGTGCGATTTGACTTCCTTGGACTTCTTTTTATGGGGATATTTGAAAAGCAAAGTCTACGTCAACAAACCAGCCACCCTACAAGAACTCAAAAACAACATCATTGCCGAGATAAATGCCATAGAACCGACCATGTTGCAAAATGTCATTGAAAAATTTCGACCATCGCGTGGACGTCTGGAAATCCAGTCGTGGTGAACATTTGAGCGATATTATTTTTCATACATAAATGGTATAAATGAACCTTCAAAATAAAATACCCAACTTGATTTGAATATCAATCTTTCTTGTTTTAATATGCGTTTACTTTCCTGTGTCTGTTTTGGACAACCCCATACAATGCTCAAAGGTTATGTAAAAATTATAATTTTTGAGGTGGCTAAGTCTCTACGTTCTTGCTTAAAGCGATTTTTAGTCTTGTTTGTTGAGCCAAAATCGACGAACTGAAAAACGTGATATCTTATTTTCAATTTTTTTCTGGACCACAATTCTTCCTCGCCAATTGAAGTGGGAAGTAAACTGATAGAACAGATAAACAGAGTTTTGATAATGATAGAAGCCTATTTGCAGCAAAAATTTTATTGATGCATCGCCTTTGAAGCATATTATCGAAAACACATACAGGCTAGTTCTAAGATGTATAGTTACCAAGATACAGGGTGTTGTAGATTTCTATGCCACTGATGAGCCGAATTAAGGAGAAACATAAATATTTCTCAAAAAACATTGCGGCGAATCAAGATTACTTTCTTAATATTCTACAAAAGACCTTCGTTGTGGACCTTCAGAAATTTCAGCAAATATAGTAATGCAATAGATGGTTCATAAAAGTCAGTGGTGTAGAAAATACGTATCTTTCTTGTCCTGTAGTTGTAAAAAAGATCTAGTTTCTACACCACTGCCGTAGGTACGTTGTGTCATTAAATATTGGCTATGCTGACATTAATTTATCTACAAAATTTCCAATCGATAACTCTATCCACTCCAAACACTTCAACACCCTATACAACAAAGCGGCATTTTATGATGTTTGCTATATGAACTTTCCGTGTTAGTTTTAGGCCTACTGTCTATCCTAGAAATATTTAAACTGTTTTTTGAATAATCAAACTATCTAAGTTTTGAAATCGGCTTTAGCCAATTAATCGTTTCCACGAAAGCGATATTTTGTTTTGAAGATGCAAATCGTCACTCTAAAAAAAATTCAGTATTGGTGGAAGTACGCATAAGGAAAATTATAGCACAACCACCATTTATCAAACATTCAGGGTGATTCACAAGTCGTGACCAAAAATACACAGGACCGCATTTTAATATATAATAAAATAATGTCAAAAGTTTGTTTTTCAATTTTTGAGTGTTGAATTTAGCAATGATGAGTATGCCGCTATTATTTCTGTGTACGGGTTCTGTAATGGAAATGCTTTAGCGGCTTCTCGGAAGTATCAACGTAGATTTCCTAACACGCGCCAACCTACCCCAAAGGTTCTTATTCTGAGACTTCGGCAATATGGAATTGCCAAACTTCCCGAACTTAGAGGCCATGGTATCTGGCATACTGTTCAAGAGGAACTTTAAGTGATTAATTTGGCGTTGTATGATCCTAGTACAAGGACTAGATGGATTGCAGCCCAGTTACCATGTTCCCAAAGTCGTGCGTGGAGAATTTTAAACCGGGAAGTATTACATCCTCACCATCAGCAAAATGTGCAATGTCTGCAACACGGCGACGAAGTGCAACGACGAAATGTTTGTGAGTGGTTACTGTAAATGCATAATCAAAATGCAGATCTTATCGAATTGGTTTTGTGGTTAGATGAATCGCTTTTTGCGAGGAGTGGGACCTTTAACCCTCATAATGAACATATTTGGTCGTTAAAAAATCCCCTTCTGTAGGAATCCACTCGTTTCAACACAGATTTTCTAGAAATGTCTGGTGCGGCATTTTCAATGTTCAACTGCTTATCCACGTATTGTCAGACAGTTTAAAAGCAAGCTCATACTTAGCTTTTCTAGATAATTGCATAGAACATGTGTTAGATGATGTTCCGTTAGCAACGAGAGTACGAATGTGGTATCAGCACGACGGTGCCTCACCGCATGTTCGTCATGACATAACCGCATGGTTAAATAATCATTTTAGATAACAATGGATTTGCAGAAATGGACCCGTACATTGGCCTGCGAGGTATCCTGATTTGAACCCCCTGGATTTCTTTTTGTGGGACGCTTTTAAACTAGTATAGGCTGAATAAATTAATACTGTTGCTCAGTTACTAGAAAGAATAGATAATGCGTTTCATCAAATTCAAGCCACAACAGATACGTTTTCCTTTATTGAAAAGATGCCGTACTTGTATCTGTCAGAATAGTGGTCTATTTGAACATTTATTGGAATAAAGCTTTGATTATCTAATTTGCTTTTTTTATTTTTACGAAAACAATGCACTCTAGGAAAAACACAAGAGTAATCATTTGTAGCAAATTGAAGGTTAAATTGGAAAAATTGCGCTTACTATTTTTATTTGGAAAAATAATGCTACTAATCCCCTGTATCTCCGCCACTGGTGAACGTTAATTTTAAGTAAAGACTTTTAAATGTGGACAATACTTAGGTAAATCCACATATCAAAGTTTGTTTCATTCCAGTTGACGGTTTTGAAGACGTTAAAAAAATGTGCTTTATTTTAAAACTTCACCCCGTATCTCTTTAATGAAGCCCTTGATGAAAAAATGTTAGATAGAAGACCCCCTTAAAATGCGGTCCTGTGTGTGATGCTCCATTTTTGGTTACGACTTATGGATCACACTGTATACAGGTCCACATTAAGTACATTAATGCTTGAGCATGTTGTTTTAGAGTCAACCCCAAATGTTAAAATGGAATAAAACAAGTTGTTAGCTATTTACGAAACATTTTTCTATTTAAAACGCAAATTGGTACATTGGATTCATGAGGTCAGATTTTTAATGTGACAGGTGCGTAGATCTGAACTTGAGTGATGGCCCGGGTTATGTTGGGCTTCAGAGCAATAATTGATTGTGTGGAAAACTGTGAGTCACCTTAACTCTGCGCTATAGAGAGATAGCTTTATCATCAACGGGTTGATGCAGGATGTCCATTATGGCAATTGCTACCGTGATGCTAGAACCACATGGCGTCCACGTCTATACTGCCCAACCCGAATTGAAGAAATTGAATATCATTGATTCTGTTGGAGGTTTTGGACTTCACAACATTGTTTCGTGATAATCAAATATAGTTGGTCTTTTCATGAAATCTGAACATTTTCTGAGATGTGCAATTCTACGATATGGATACGACAGATATACTACATGAAATCACACGATCTTTGTCGATAAGCCACAATGCGAACACAGTCCAGACCATCGTTTAAATTAAGCCTGATCTGTACGGCAGTGTCTTTGAAAACTGGACTTTTGAATCCATATCAATGGGTGAAGCAACGACGGGCAGTTGACCCAAGTCAGATTTTTTACGAATTGCAATACAATAAGACTGTCTAAAGATAAAAGAATTTTGTTACTATCTTGTGCATAACTTGTTTTATTCTTAATACTTGGAAAATTCCGCCGATAGTGAAACAATAATTTCTTTTTGATTAGATTTTTATCAGGAATGTTTGCCTCGAAACTTCGGCAACATTGAAATTCACCCCATGCTCTTATTACATAAAATTCAAGAGCACCTAGTTTGTGGGGGTACTGAGAATATTTATGGCTGCTTTTACCTTATACTGAAGTTTTCCCAATTTCTGGACCTCCGGTTTTTCAGCTTCATCCGGTTCTTCGGCATTTTCTGTAAGCTCGTCCATATCCGGTTGTACCTAAACCATTAAAAATTATTCAGTTTGGTACGTTAACGTTCTGGTACTGCATATTTAGACAATGGGGTAAGTTCAGTGCAGACGGCATTTTGAATCTACGCTCTTTACGGTAGATATAAAGAGTAAAGCTGTTCATTCAAACCCTTTGTGCAAAACAATTCTGATGCTAAATTTTTATTGACAAATTTTAACATTCCCACAACATAGTCAAGTACCAATATGGAAACAACCTACGAGACTGTTGAAGCAGTGTGTCTTCGAGTACAGTGAGATCCACTCACAGATAAACAACTAGTAATTCAACTGAAGAACAACATTGTACGACATTGACATACATAATAATAAGAAATACACTAATATTGAATTTATAGATACAGATGAGGTTGTATAAAGGGTGTTTCAGTTTAATGTTGCATAACCTTAAGATTCGATAGAGCTTTTAAAATTAATGCATAAAGTCTATATAAACATGGGTCGAAAAATGCGTGGCTTCCGCTTCGGTGTTTAAATTTACTTTTTAAAATAGTTTTTTTTAAATATCTCGAACAATATTTGATGTATAACAGTGAAAATTGGTATACAAGGGTTTTTTGGTACGATAAAACGAACCATAGTTTTACTGTAGCCGCTAGATGGCGCTCTCTACTGTACCTGTAGTGTATTAAAATGACCTAAAATTTTTTCGTAGTGCAATTTTTGGCTTTTTGAATAAAAAAACTCATTCTTCGCACTTTTCTGCATAAAAAAGCTCTCCTGTGAGTTTTCGTTATAGTTAGCCGTTTTTGAGATATTTCGATTTTTAAGGTTCGATGCATTTTTAATTATTTATGGGAAAATAATATTTTTTTTACATTTTTGATTTGGGCATTACAATAATTAAGATGATCGTTTAGATTGTGTTTTTAAACACAGCAATAATTCCTAACTCCAAATAAACACAAAAAACAGAATATTCATTTATTTAATTTTCCAATATCATTTTTAACAAATTAAATTGATTATTTACAACTAAAATGCTATTGGATAGTTAGGACAAACATACAAAATCTAAAGTAGTTGCTCGAAATGTAAACCCAATTGTTCAATACACAATTCACATCTACGAATGATCGAACGTGGTATAGCATTATTCAAATAAGGCCTTGTTTCATCACATGCATTCCTGATTCTGTCTATTAGCATATCTCTTGTGGTTACGGGAGTCTGGTACACTTTTTCTTTTAGAAATCCCCACACAAAGAAATCTAATGGATTTAGGTCAGGGGATCGTGGAGGCCAGGCGACTGGTCCTCCACGGCCGATCTATCTTTCTGGATAATTTTCGTCCAGCCAGTTTCTAACTATTCTCGAATAATGAGCTGAACAACCATCAAGCTGGAACCAGGCCAATCTTAAATCTAACATAACATCATCCCACATATTTGCATGTTCAGCCTTTAAAAATTCCAAGAAGGTCGCAGCATTTAACCTTGCAGGCAAAAGGTAGGCTCCAAATAGCCGATTACGGTAGATACCAATCCACACGTTCACGCTAAATTCATGCTGAACATTTCTTTCCCGAACTGCATGCGGATTTTCATGCGACCAAATATGTTGATTATGAAAATTTACCACTCCACGTCTAGTGAAGCATGACTCATCGGTCCATAAAACGTTACTTAGAAACTCCCGATTATTATCAGTTCTATCAAGAATCCACTGACAAAATGTGATTCTTCGTTCTCCGTCCCCTGGCTGTAGTCCTTGCACAGGTTGCAAATGGTAAGGACGTCTATGGTCATTTCTAAGTACACGGTGAACATGTCTTGCTGAAATTCCCAAGGCACCAGAAACTCTCCTAACACTTGTGGTCGGATCTCTATCAAACTCACGCAGAATCATACGGGTAAATCTGCGCTGACGAACATTTATGTTTTGACCCCTTTGGAGATTTCCAAAACCATTTTCAATTATTTGACGATACACTCTTACAAATACTGAGCGAGTTGGATGTCGTCTGTTTGGAAATCTTCGTGCGTATTCTCTGGCTGCTTCTGCTGCGTTTCCATTTACAAAGCCATACACAAAATGAATATCCGCTAACTTTTGATTGGAGATAGGTAAAAGAAACTAAATTTCGTGCATTCACAATTGCAAAAAAACGTTTCAGGTTTCAACAGACAACAAAACTAACTGTCAACTAATTGACGTTTAACCTTATTCTGCTTTCAATTTCAAAAATATTTGCAGGCACAGCCTACTTCTAAAAATTGTCGAGATACTGACTTTTTAATCTTATTTTATCATAAATTATTAAAAATGCATCGAACCTTAAAAATCGAAATATCTCAAAAACGGCTAACTATAACGAAAATTCACAAGAGAGCTTTTTTATGTTGAAAAGTGCGAAGAATCAGTTTTTTTATTCAAAAAGTAAAAAATTGCACTAAAAAATTTTTTTCGGTCATTTTAATACACTACAGGTACAGTAGAGAGCGCCCTCTAGCGGCCACAGTAAAACTATGCCCATGGTTCGTTTTGTCGTGCCAAAAAACCCTTGTATACCAATAAATATTGTTCGAAATATTTAAAAAAAAACTATTTAAGAAAGTAAATTTAAACACCCTGTATTTCGGAAGCCACGCATTTTTCGACCCATGTTTATATAGACTTTATGCATTAATTTTAAAAGTTCTATCGAATCTTAAAGTTATGCAACAATAAACTGAAACACCCTATGTATACATATTATACATAGTTACTTAGGCTTGTAAAGAAATTGCCCTGTGTAAAGTAGTGTGAATGAGCTGCTTTCATGGGTGTCGATAGGAAGAAGCACTGAAAAGATCTCGATAAGCTATGTATGAACTACATCCATTAGAAGTCGAATTCATTTATTTGTAATATATTTCGAACGTGGCCATCGAACAAACATGAAAATACTATTTCTAGACAGTTTAATAAGTAAAACTTGTTATGGCATGTATTCATACAAGCTCAGTCCAAGTGGGGTTATTGAAATAAGAAATTAAGGGTAGTTTGTTTTGGAACAAAAATGCACAACAGCATGAATTACGGCTATTGAATTCTGAACAATTTATTATACAACAATCCAAACGCATACTTTGAAAACCACAAAAAATTCTTGGTAACTTTCGACTGTACTAACTTTGGACATGGTCTGGAGGTATGCATGTTATACAAGTCTATTTCATCCGTAGTGCAGAAATTGTATAGCCGATGTCCGGTTGATGATCGCACAAACGAGAAAAAGTGCCAGCCTTCCTATAGAAACGATCATTGGTTTTTCTTTAGCATAGCTATACGAAATAATTTCTAGTACACATGTGAGTAGGGAACTTTACAATGAATCTATGTGCGCAGGATGAAATCTGAAACGGAGAATCCGAAATTTATATTCTCTTTGTTGTTCTTCAAATCGAAACATTAAGTATGTACTATATAACTGATTGTTTTCGTGAAATGTCATTTTCAGAAGTTTTTTAGATCAACCGTTTCGGATTCTCTTTTCTCACTTAACATCCTTTCCTGTTATTTTTAACGTGCATAACAGAACCTAGGTGGAAACAATCCCCGATATATAAGTAAAAAAGTCTTTTGCAAAAAAGAACGTACAACTTCTAAAATCAGTATTTTTTCATATAACAAATCACTAATTCCTTCAAAGCAGAGACCAAGGATATTCTGATGTTAATTCCTAATTAACAAATTAATTGATCGAGAGTTATATCCACTTGAGTTAGTGAAGTCAGGGGAGATGTGCGAAACTACTATTCAAAACGCCCGCCTTCTGTTGTGACGTCACATAAGAACCGGAAATGCATAACGAGGCAACATTGTTCTCAATTCCGATGAAATTTTGAGAAACAGCGTGATTTGAGTGCTATAGTACAACATTTTGTCAATAATTGAAATGAATGAAGTTGGCTTGGCGCCGTTATAATCCACATTTATCATTATAGTGAATTTTCCAAAAAGAGTTCAAGTCAGCATGTATCTTATTCATTGTGATCAAAGTCTACTATATCTGGAGACTTTGGGATTACTGATGTACCCAAAAGTAGTTCACAATGCTTAATCCAATAGGTCTTCTTAAGTATTTTGAGTTCAAGTATTGATTTGAAAAAATACAAGTTTTGGCCAGTGAAAGGAAAGAGTCATCATAATACATATAATAGTGTTTTGTAAAAATGAAGTAACAAGAATTAATATTCTAATTTGAAAATAAGTAAATTGTTGCAATGGGTGAAGATACAAATAAATAAAATTTAGCGTGTTGGAAGAAATATTGACATACATTTTTCAATACCTTGAACTTAGTCTATATCAGTGTGCGCTTCACTTGTTTGAATTATTGACGAACAGTGATTGTAGCAGTGTACCTTGTACCAGATTAATACAAATTTTGGAAGAGCTTCTGTAGTGACGTCACGGATGTTTTCAAAAAACGATATACATATCTCAACTGTCCACACGGAATTTCAGGTAATACAAACACATAGATAGCTTTTCACAGCAACAGATTAGTCTACCGACGAGGGTGGTTTTTGAAAATCACTGAAGTACCCCATCTAACCTTTTCTTTGTACGACGATCCCAGCAACTGTACCGATTTTAAATCTACTCCTTTCATTCCTTTCTTGGCGTCCTTTGCTCTCCTTTTTCGGAAGCATCTCCTTATGCAGCAGAAGCAAATCCCCAGAACGATGGCAGATATGACTTGAAAATAAATCTTGTTAGAATAGAATTTTTTCATTGTACAAAGCGATAACTTCTACCTTTTTTCAATGATAAACTAGGGTAATTCGAGGATAGATGGCGCAGAAGGTGAGATGGCGCAATGACTTTACAGCGCCACCGCTAATGTTAGAGGGGAGCAGCTGCGCTCTGATGTACTTTAGTCTATATCAGGCAAGCCGCCGCACCGTGTGTGTTCATCGGCTAAATATCTACTTAAATATTAATTTATAAGTGATCCGGATAGTACAAAAATATTTTTCCGAATTGCTTCTTAGTGCTAGTGAACTTCAAATTTAATAATAATTTTAGTCGCAATGTTGTGCCAGGTAAGTAAAAACGTTCAAGTTTTGTTATATAACCTCAAAATTGCGCATATTTCAACATGTGTTTAGATTTTGAGGTGCGCCATCTCTCCTCTCACAACGAGGATAGATGGTTCACTTATTTTTGAGGTGAGATGGCTTATTAATAATTCCTTTTCTTTTCAGCATGCCTACCAAATACAAGTGCACTGGAAGTTGTTCCAGGGCTAGTTGGACCGAACAACAGTTAGCCGAAGCCATTCAAGCCGTTAATGAAAATAGAATGGGAGTTAATGAGGCTGGTCGAAATTTTGGGGTACCGGCAACCACTCTACGAAGAAGAAAATTGAGAGAAAATGTGAAGAAAGGCCCTCTTGGACCCTCCTCCACGTTAGGCGAAGCTGCTGAAGAAAAGTTGACCAAATATATCATAAAACTTCAAAAAAACGGATTTTCTCCTACTCGAACCGATGTGCGAAGTATGGATTTCAAATTGGCCGAAGAGCTGAGCATTAAACATAATTTTAATAAGGAATTAAGATTAGCTGGTTTTCCATGGCTGCAGTTGTTTCTGCAGAGAAACTCAAGGCTGTCAGTAAGAAAAGCAGAAGGGGTCTCCATTGATCGATCCCTGGGTATGAACAAAAAAGACATTGAGGCTTACTTTCAGCTGCTAGAAAATACTCTGATCGGGAACGATCTTATGAATAAACCTGGACATATCTACAATATGGATGAGACGGGCTTACAACTCAATAATAGGCCGGGACATGTTATTGTTAAGAAAGGATCTAAGAACATCGCAAGTATCAGTTCCGGTGAAAAGGGGGAAACCATCACGGTTATAGCCTGTTGTAACGCGGAAGGCGTTTTTCTTCCCCCAACCTGCGTAATGAAAGGAAAAAATAAAAAAACAAGAGGTTGAGGATGGGATGCCTCCTGGATAATTGGTCTATATGTCTGAAAGATCGGCCTATGTCAACAGTGACATATTTTTTCAGTGGCTCAAAGATCAGTTCGTTCCCAGAAAGCCGACAGGGGTAGTTTTGTTACTACTTGATGGTCATGCTTCACACTGCAATAACGTTGACATGCTAGAATACTGTGTTGAACACAACATCACACTGCTTTGCTTACCAAGTCATACGACGCAATTTTTACAGCCGCTAGATAGATGCTTTTTCAGATCGCTAAAATTAAACTACTACTCAGCTTGCAATTTATACATTAAAAATAATCCAGGACGAAAGCTCACTAGATTACAGTTTGGAAAGTTACTTGCTGAAGGGTGGAACAAGTCTGCAACTGTGAATAATGGAGCTTCGGCATTCAAGGCTACGGGAATTATGCCATTCAATCCTTCTGCTATCCAAGATGACGCCTATTTGACTGAAATTAACATCGTACTTCAGGCTCCTCATGCAGGCAAAAATAAACAAATTCCAGAAGATAGTTCTCAAAGTTTTAACAAAGCCTTATCTCATGATGATCAACAACCTTGCTGCAGTTGGCAGACTGAAGATGATTCTGTACCAGAAAAACAAAATGAATCGGTTGTAGAAACTAATGCAAATACTCCCGTGAAAAGTACCCCCGGAAAAATGCTAGATATAATCTCACCCGTTCCAGTTGTTTCCGCTGACGTCAATTCGGTTCGAAAACGAAGCAAGCAGCTGGCAGAAATTTTAACTACAGAGACAACAATTGGTGAAAAAAGAACGCAGCGTCTAGAAAAAACAGAGAAAGAGCGAAAAGTAAAGACCAGAAAATTAAAACCGGTTTTGAAGAAGCCAAAAGTGACTAAAAAGAAAACAAGGAAAGCTGCCAAAAGCGATTCATCCTCAGATGAAGGACTAGAGGCACCGACATTGGATGACTCTTCAGATGATATGGATGACGATGACCAGACTTGCACCGGTTGTGGCGAAATATATTCCCAAACCACAAAATCTGACGACTGGGTTAATTGCATAGGTTGCTCCAAATGGTTTCACGATTCCTGCTCCAAGTTTGTGAACTTTTGCCACGACTGTGGTGTTGTTATATGCAAAACAAAGTGACATTTTGGTAGAAACACCTTTTTTTTTGTTGCGCCATCTCACCTCAGCACTGTGGGGGAGATGGTTTTTGTCAACTATTTTTATTTTTCTTGTGAATTATAAGTTTTATTTTTTAATGCATTTTACTACTTAATACATGTTTCTAAACTCAATAAAGACTCGTTAAAAAAATTAACAGTAATTCTAATTCAACATATAGAAATTTTAACATGAAATTTCAAAACCTGGGCCATCTATCCTCGAATTACCCTATACTAGACAGTTCTTGTCTTCTTAGTTCGACCATTGAAACGATGAATGACCAAACTAATCTGAGTTGCTCGTTGGTAAAGAAAACATACATAAAAACAACAATCCTTATTCATAGTAGTTAAAACTCATCCATATTGTGGTTATTTTGGTCTATATGAGTCTGATTCAATTTATCGAAAGCAGATTTTAAATCGGATGCGTGTTATGTGATTTAAACTTAAAAAATCATTGTCCTTGAGCAACACTATAGTAGTCGAAAAGTCCATAGATGAAGATCGTACTATCTACCTCTACCTTGTCTAACTCAGTCAGAGAAGCTGGCAGGGTGGTTGGCGATCTAACAAACAGACCTGAGTTGATTTAGATAATTAAATATTAAATTAAAAACAAAAAGTCAGTGAATATGAGTATACTTTGTGATACCTAATCAAAAGTGTGGCAGAGCCTGTTGCTGATATTCTTTTATGCCTTATAAATCAATCATTTAAAGATGGAAAGTTTCCTAAGCAACTAACCTCAATAACATAATTCGTACTTTCCAAAAAAAAGGAAAAATATTCCTTAGAAAATTATTAACATCCTATTTCATTTATTTGTTTCTTGCTAGTGGTGTACATAGGAGAGTTCCACAGGAAATTTTTTCGTAATTTTTGACGTTTTTTTGTGTTCTATACAGATTCCACAAATTGACATCTTATACTAGTGTAAAATACTCTTTTACTCATACAAAAGATTCAAGCTCTATTAAAATTCATGTGATATAGCTTCAATGTATACTAAGTGACATATAAATCCGAACACCCAGTTTAAATGGTTTTATTTTAATAAAATTTTGTATAAGTACTTAATGAAGCATAATAAGTAAATGATAAAAATTTCAAAATGATTGCACTGCTTTAAAGCCCTTTGACCTTTAATAATGTGTGGATGCACCCTGATGTGCTACGCATTCTCCAACGCGCCTAGGCATGCTTCTGATCAGGTGGTCAATGTCCTCCTGTGGTATCTCATTCCAGGCAACCACCAACTCCTCTCGACGTGCTTCTAGAGTCTGAGGAGGACGTTGCAAATCGAGCAATCTCCTACCCATTATATCCCACACGTGCTCAATTTGGGATAAGTCGGGAGATCTTGGTGGCCATGGTAACAATGTTACATCATTATGTTGAAACAAGTCTATTGTGACTCTTGCAACATGTGGTCGGGCATTATCTTGTTGGAAAGTTGGATCTGCCAGGGTGTCAAGATAGGGTAAAAGATGGGGTTCTAGAACTTCGTGGATATAACGCTGCGCGTTCATGTTACCTCTGATGAAGATTAAAGGTGACCTGGAACCATAAGCTATAGCACCCCAAACCATAACTCCAACAGTGTGATGGACATGTTTTTCAACAAAAAACTGTGGATTCCTCCTTTCACCACGTCGCCTTCTAACCCTGGCACGACCATCGTGCATGCCTAAACAAAATCGAGAATCGTCACTAAAGACAATACTGTTCCATTCCTGATCCCAGAGTGACCGTTGTCTGCACCACTCAAGGCGATTACGTCGGGGTTCTCGAGTTAAAGGGAGGACCCAGTGTGGCCGGTATGAAAACAAGCCAAAACTTCTCATTCGTCGGTAAACATTTCGCATGCCAATAGGTCTTCCGTGTTCTGCAAACCATTCATTTGCAATGGACCTGGTAGTGGATAAACGGTCCCTTAAGGCCAATAATCTTAGGCGGCGATCTTCACGGTCTGTTGTTCTACGGCGGCGTCCAGTGCCCCTTGCTCTTTGCGTACGGCCTTCTCGAAGCCAAGCCTGACAACACCTAACCACAGTGTCTACACTTCTTTGCACTCTAACTGCAATTGCCCGAAAAGAAGGTCCAGCTTCCCGAAGTCCCACTATACGGCCCCTATCAAACTCACTAAGTTGACGAAATCGTACAGGTCTCCGTACTCTAGGCAACGTAACCGATGGTAAAGGATGTCAAGAACCAAAATCCGCCAACGTTGATTCTTTACTGCGGCTGAAATATTCATTTTTAGAGCGTTAGGAATTAAAAAAAAGCAGTATAAAAACCGGAATGTCCAACTGATAAGGCTGAAAATTTTTTCGCTTGTTATTTACAGTAAGATAAATACATTCACCAACTTTTATTAAAATAAAACCATTTAAACTGGGTGTTCGGATTTATATGTCACTTAGTATATAAATAATCGAACAGCTTTAATACAACCGTATAGAAAATATAGGTAGTATATCGCTATACAAAATGACAGGACATACTATTGAATAAAAGCTAAATTGTATTACAGTAAATATCGTCGTACCTGCTCCTACGATAAGACAAATTATGAGATTCACTTTTATGGAAAATCTTCCGGTTAAAAATAATTAATAGTATGAGAACACATTCAACTTGAGGGATAGTTGGTGCTCATTCGGAGATCTATTTAAACAACTGCAGATATTATGATATCAAGAACTCTTATCATTTAAGTTTATAGGTAAAATAGCTTTAATAGTATGATCTTAATATTTCCCATAACCATTGAATAACGTATTTTACCTGAAGATATTCAACCAAATGCTATATTCTCGTGTCCAAAAATTTATTCGAGGTAAAATGATATATTCGAGAGAATTGAGAATTTGTATAGCTGTTCCTCTTTTTACTAAATATACATAGAAAATGTTAGTGTCTCATAGGACTCAATAGGACTGAGTCGATTTAAAAAAAATTATTACAATTCTTTAAAAACTTTCAAAATAGGCTCCTTCTGCGTCGATGCAGCGCTGCCAGCGCGATTTCCAAGCATTGAAGGCGTCACGGAAGGCATTCTCCGGAATAGCCTTGAGAGCTGCGGTGCATGCTGCTTGGATCCCCTCTGTAGTCTCAAAATGCTTGCCTTTCTTTGGCCTTTTCAGGCGAGGAAACAAAAAAAAGACCGGGGGGGGGGCACATCTGGGCTGTAAGGTGGCTGCGGAAGCGAAGACGTTATTCAAAAATTGAGGGTCACTTTTACACATGTTCAAATTTTCTTGGTACACTTCCACTCGCCGCAATTTCTGGTCATCAGTGAGCACTTTTGGGACCATCTTCGCGCACACCTTGCGCATGTTCAAATGCTGTGTCACAATGTCATGAACCACAGATTTTGGTAAATTTAACATCTGGGCAATTAAACGAATACTTAGTCGACGAGTTCAAAACTTTGCGCACATGAGTCACATTATCGGTGTTTGTCGAAGTCGAATGTCTTCCAACACGGTCTTCATCAGTCGGTACGCGCACGCTCCGAAGTACAGTCAAGGCGGAAGAAAATGAGTCCTATTACTTTCCGGACAATCCCTGTATATTGTGAATAGTGAAGCAGCTGTGACAATCTCGTAGATGACACTCAGACATCTCTTTTTATCTCGGATAATTTTATGGACGCGGGAGTATAGCATTTGGTTGGCTATCTTCAGGTAGGATACGTTAAACATTGCTACGACTAAACCTCAATTCCTGCTAAATTCAAGTAAAAAGATATCCAGTATCTTGTATTTACCAATAAGTTATTCATTTGGGTATTGTCAGAGGATATCGCATGCCTGTTAATCTATTTAGTTCAAGAATAATGACATAAGTATGTGGATCTTACAACATATATATGTAGATCTATCACACAGTAAAATGTAATATAATGCACTGAAGGACACCTACCTATTAGAATGGTAACCAGCATCCATGGTTCAATGCCTTCCTTGCGTGCTATATCCACCGCTTCTTGGACGATCCCTCCAGTCTCATTTAGAGGTTTTACTGGGAAATTAAATACACATTATTTATTACCGTGGCTATGAACGAGAATGAGAAAATATGACGACTACTGGGTTGTTTAGCTTACGAATTTCAATTAAGGACATTGTGGTGAAATAAAAGCTAACAATCGAGGTGCATCAACAAAACCATGGTTTTATGCTTCATAGCAAGGAATTTTTCCCTTTTTAAGAAAACCTTATTCAACATCATACGCGCGGTCAAAGCGTAAATTTTCTTTTCAAGAGAAAGATAACTGCGTTCACTTCAATTAATTTTGATTTTGATTCATTTTTCTGCATAAACATTTCTTTTAACTAATTCGAATAACTGTTTTTTCCCAAAACGTTTTTTAGGCTTTTGGTCCATTCTTAACAAAAAACGTTCGGATGTTAATAGTTTTCGAAGTATAAGCCATTTAATATTTGAAGTGTAAAATATGACATTTTTGGATTCGAGAAACAGCACGAAAAAAAAAACAAAGATTTGAATGCCGAAGATTCCAGATATTCTTTAAATATCCCGACGCATTTTAGTGGGTATTGGTATTGTAAATATTTGGTTTTTAATTGTTAATCAATCGCGTCCTTAATGTATATTCTGCGCGAGTGCTCGTTTGACTTACAATAATTGTAAAACAAAGGTTTATAGTAAGAAGATCCACTAGAATGCTTTGGGGATTTGTCAATGGATGTTGGAAGAATGTTTAGGAACATTGAAGTTCTCGTTTTTCATATTGTTTTTCGGGGGCGAAGATGGCACTACAAAGCTCATGCGAACGTTTTTTATTTAAAATGAGCAAGATTAATAAGAACATTCTTTGTTCAGAGTGATAAAAAAACCTCTAAAAAAAGTTTGCCTGGAGTGAAAAAAGAACTTTTGGAGTTTGATTAAAAAAATGTTTGAGCGCCTTTCGACGCAATTTTGGGCCTGGAAACAGAAACATTCTTTAAAAAGGGTCTTTTTTGGATAAAATTATATATCAGAATAATCATTTATACATGTCTACTGAATCTGTCATCAAAAAATGTATGACTAATCGTCACTAAACCCTGAAATAGATATTGTTCTTGTAATTATACTGTAAACATTCACTAATGAACCCATACTACAAAGTTGCAATTTATCTGTAATGAGTCAACATCAAATGTGTGGAGAAGTACTATCAAGGTATTTGTCCATAGGTCTGTATCGGTCTGTTTAATTTATGACTTATATGGCTACATACATATCACATTCTGACTCATGACCATTAAAATGAAACGAAGGGTCTTGAAGTGTTATTATCGTTGGCCACCAAATTTCTCAGACTTGCACTTTTGCATCGAAATGTTTGCACTCTCGGCAGGGGCTTATGTACATTAGGGCCACAAAGGTCGTGGCTCGAGGCGACACTCTGCAAGGGAGGATCAAGCCGCCTGAATCAAAGGTTTCTGCTATTTCCATTCCTTTGTGGGACGGAAAACCTTAAATCTTAGTTCAGATGACGCGCGTCGACGTGCCGTGGGTTAGTTGGGTCGGTGTTCAGATGACACGGGTAGACATTTTATCTAGATTATCTAGAGTGGGACTGGCTAATCGATTGCCAGTTAAACGTGATAAGTCAACAAGAATGATTATGGAAGAAGCTATTTGTGATTGATTAACATATGAAAGATAAAAGGACGTAGAAAAGAAAAGGCAGACTGATAGGGCTCCATTATTTGGCCAAATTAGACTTTGAAAAATACTCTATGACTAGTGGCGTAGTAGGTGCGTACATCTCCTGATACGCGCTTCCATGAGAATAGCTAGTATTGATTCTGTATATCTTCAAAGCGAGCATAAAGCGAACGCGAGTTGGATTTTTGATAGTAACGTTGTGGAAATAACCAGCAGGTATTTTATCTCTTGGTAAATAAAATGTATCTCAAGGATTACTTTTCCCCATATAGAATATCCAGATCATCAATCCCCGAGCAGCTCATTCGCTATTTCTAGCCACATTCATATGACAATTCGCAGTTCTTTGAATTGAATTCAAGAAATTCCTGAAGTGTGGTACCAAAACGGGGACATATTAGCAAAACACATTGTACGCCATTGTACGCCGCGTTAGCAGTGGCTTACGATGTGATTCCTCAGAGATCCGTACTAGGGCCAAACCTTTTTTGAATTTATGTCAATGATTTCCTTTTGTACGTACAGCCAAATAAAACAGGTATGTTTGCTGATTATACAATGTCTCCAATCTGGAAAATCTTGCAGATATATTAGAAACGGCTGTTCCGCATAGCATAAACTGCTGCAATACAAATTGTTTAATACTAAACACAGACCTTAGCCATTTCTAGCAGCAGAGATGTAGGATCGGGCAGCAGCGTAAATCTACTGGGGTTATATATATATATAGACAGGACGGCCCATACAGACCATATGTGAAACCATATGGAATTACCTTACAAAACCAAGCAGTTAGGATAATTACTGGATCTGTCGATCGTTTTCTAAAACCTGAAGATTATGACACTTTCAACTGTATATTTGTCCTATCCAGCAATGTATACACACAGTAATATTACTAATGTTCCTTGTGGCGATGATATTCACAATCACAACACTAGATATGGTGCTCTACCTAAGCCGCCTAGACAACAATGTCACAAAAGAAAAACATCTCAATATTCATAACAAATTTCCCAAAAATGTTAAAACTTTGACTAAAGTAGATTTTAGGAGAAAACTGAAGACATATTTCAAATAGTATGTTTTTTTATTTCTAAAACTTGAAGATTATGACACTTTCAACTGTATATTTGTCCTATCCAGCAATGTATACACACAGTAATATTACTAATGTTCCTTGTGGCGATGATATTCACAATCACAACACTAGATATGGTGCTCTACCTAAGCCGCCTAGACGACAATGTCACAAAAGAAAAACATCTCAATATTCATAACAAATTTCCCAAAAATGTTAAAACTTTGACTAAAGTAGATTTTAGGAGAAAACTGAAGACATATTTCAAATAGTATGTTTTTATTCTGTGGAGGAGTTTTTTGAAACAGTCATCACCCTTCAAAGTCCACTGAAGGCAACTATAATTTAATTCAGTTTAATCTAAATTTGGTAATTTTACATATTGTAATTTGCTTAGTGTGTCGTACATGTAATAATTGCTTGTTTTTATTTCCTTTTATTCCTATATCACATATATGTTTGCTATTCAAGATATTTTGACTTGCCATAAAAATTCCGTAAAATGGTCAATTAAACTATCTATGCCACTCTCTTCCGTTTTGGTACCCCATTATAGTTTGCGTTTCATGGGCACATGGTTAGCACAATCGCTAGTAGTAGCAAAATAGCGTATTGAGCTACTTGGAGGATGACAGTGGGAATTTTATTTACAAGATAGTATGAAATACGGATCCTAGAAAACTGTAGAGGAAATTAAAGAAACGCATTATGCCTCTGTTCTGTTCATATATAACTGAGGTGAACATTAGCTTTCATGTCCATAACTAGTGCAGATTTCATAATGCAACACACATGTCCATGCACATTCAGTGTAACATCCACTGGTGTGGTGATAACAAAACGTCTACATGTATTGTGAGTCTTAGTGGATTGGAAGTGAGGTAATGTTAATCTTGTGTAATGAAAATACTCCGTTTCCTAACATTATAACTGGCTGATACTACCGTTCCTATGGTATAATCTGACAGTTCTACTAAACTTGGGCAGTTAAAAACTCTAAGATTCAACTTTTTTTATAGTAGTTGCGGTTAGGTTGAAATATTCCTAAACGATTTTTCTCATAATCATATCCAAGACATGCTGCATAACAATGTTTAATAGGTCCCCCATGTGAGGAAGTGTCATAAATTTTTTAATACTATTAGCATGACACACATTTTACAACCACATGCTATGTCTCTCGTTATATTCGATAAAAATCCTTTTCGTTAAGGTAAAGCTATTATTTCCTTATTCGCTAAGTGCCTCAATTGAAGTCCAAACACCCCTCTACAAGAGTCGATGCCTTATTTGCGCCTATCTCATTTCAAAAGATTGTTGCCATTCCGTACCCCCTCCAACTTTTCATTTGGAGAGCCAAATATCGGAACATAAAGGACATCCTTTTATATGGAGATTGAAATGATGGGTCAGAAAGAGCTGTAAAGGTGATGTTGAGTTATTTGATTGAGCTCAGTTGTACAGGCTGGTAATAAAGTATGTAGACAAACTTTAACCATCGAATCCTTGAACATGGGTCCGCAACAGCTTTGTTTTCAAGCTAGAGCTAGAGCATATTAGCATTAAAACAAATGATATTGTTCTAAAAAATTATAAAAGAATTGAACGAATCTGTGGTGAATATCATTTGATTTACAGTTGTTTTCAGACCCTCCATGTACGTAGATACGGATAATGTTATCCGGTATTTTTTGGAAAAATAGCATGACATTGTTTTTTTTTTCGCAATACTTTTAATATTTAAGCATTGTGCTTAGACACCTATGACGTACCCGAAAACAATTGAATTAATTTATTTACTCAAATAATTCGACAGATGTCAAATATTTGTTCTCTTGTCTGGTCAACTATTCGATATTTTCTATTGTTGTCGTTCCATTCGAATGTTACTGTTCAAAACTATTGACCTTCAAAATAAATTCTTTAATACTGGATAATACTATTTTTATCCACGTTCATATTGAGTCTCAGCAACTTGTAAAAGATGCCAAATTTATCATAGATCATACCAAACGTTTCATTATTCATAGAAATATTTAGAACATTACTCGTATTCCTTTAGTGACAGTGTTCTAGCTCGAAAAGAAAGCCGTTACGGACCCATGTTCATATGAACATTTAGTCTTCAAATTGACCAAGGATTCGATGATTAAAGTTTGTCCACATACTTTAGTAACACGCTGTATATTAGTACAGCCGGTGACGACCTTTGCCTTTAACAGGTTCTTCACCCCCCACCCCAGCAATCTTATCTGTTCTGATGCTCCCCTAACTCAATTTCTCGCTCGACATAACTTCGTTCTCCAAGCCAACTTTGTATCGGTGTTCAGCATTTTTTTAACATAATAACCGTATGTAACTTGGGAGTGCGTTGTACGTTTTTCTACCCACATTCCCATTCAGCATTCCATAGTTGAGAGTTTTAAATCGCTAGCCAAAATAATAATCCCAAATTACGCCAAATGTCTCATATATTTTTACGAAGGTGGAACTGTTGATCATTGGAATGTTGTTTCATGCATTTTGGTATTTTAAACCTATATCATACTGATCGTTGATGAAAAAGACAATATTGTTTTTTTACTTTTCTTCGAGGGTTGGAATTTTTCTGAAAATTTGATCATTTATCCAACTCTAGGCAACATGTAGGTGAAAATTTTTTGTATTAAATTTATTGTTACTGGGTGTTTTTTTTTCTGTGTCACTTAGTATATTTTGTGGCCTGAGTTGTACAATCTATAATGTTTTAAACTTCCAGCCATCATGATTTACTCTCCTATAATATTACTCAATTTCATTGATATTTGTTAGTTCTTTTGTAATAAAAAACTGCACAAACTTTGTATGAAACATTTCATCACAAAAGTCAATAATTTCAAAAATAAGAGCAGAAATAATCTTTGTTCATCTTTGACTACCATTCTTAAAAAAACATAATCAACGCATTTTTGGGTATTTTGAGGGTCTCTGAAAAACAGTTTCGTTTCGAATATACTGAGCAAGAAAAATATTCGGGAAATAACATTTTTTTTTTAGAAAAGCTTACATTTCCAATGTTCCAAAACTGCTTGAATAAGTTAAATACCTCTGGCTTGAATGCATCACAATTTTCTCTTCATTCAGTTTAGAGCTCTTTTAAATTCACCTCGGTCATTTCTTACTTCAGTACACTTAGCTATAGTATGTAAGTATTTAAAGCATCATCATGTGCTTTTTGCTTATAAAGTCTTGTTGCCTTTAAAAATTTTGTGTGCTCTATATTTTAGAAAGTAAGCAGTTCTTCGAACATCGCCAGAGGTCGAAATAATGTGTTTGCTCCTGGTGTGTAATCGAGGTTAGTTCGAGCTCGATAGGTCACCACCTACCTTACTATTTGCAGTGATTGTGCTGTAATAGACAAGAATGTGGGTTAATCGATACTTATGCCATTCAGGTGTTTCCGGCATTTTGTTTTTATTTTTGTACATCACGAAAAACCACGTCACTCGTTTTCGTCGGTCTATCTGTATGTGTTTCCCCTAATCATTGGTCCTTCTGTGATCTGCCCCTTAATTTACAGACCTCGTATGTGTGAAGTGTGTTGAAAACCAAGGAAGTCATAAAGGCGTTCTACAATTGTAGGTACGACTGACGATACGGCCCTTAGTGATGAGACTGTGTTTTTGTTAATTTTTTTATTTAAATATAATTACAATTTTATATTGTCACTCTCAAAATGACTTTTTCAACTGTTCCAAAATTGGTTCCCTTGAGGTGATTTTTCAAAATCAAGAAGACAAAAAAGTGACAAGGACTAAGTCGGGCGAATAAGAAGGCTGAGGACATACAGGAACGTTTTTACTGGCCAAAAGCTCGTTGACATTGTTGTGTGACAAGGAGCATTCGTGATGCAAGACCCACCTGCTCTTGTTTTTATGAACGGTTGTGTGATTGAAATTCAACTCTTCCCCGATCATTCTGATTGTAAACTGACGATCTGAATAGACAAGATCCCGAATGTTGTCGATATTTTCATCGGATAAAGGCCTTCCTCTTCGTGGTTCATCTTTAATCGACTGTCTCTCTTCTGAAAATGCCTAAAACCACCGAAAAACCTGGGCTCTTGACAAGACACTACTTCTGTAGGCCTGCTGGAGTTTAGCAACAGTTTCCGTTGCACTGAGCTCAAGCCTGAACCAAAACCTGATAGTGTATCGTTGCTCGATATTGATTCCTTCCATTTTTAGAACACAATAAATAAAAAACTGCTCAACAACAAAAAAAAAAATCGTGAAGGGACAATCAAATGACTCGAGCGAGCTCAAACTTGTACTGAAGGCGGATCACATGTTTCCGTGTCTCCCCCCCAAGCCCAGCGCCTTCATTGTTGCCAGATCGAACGCTGCGTTGCCAGTCTTATTTCTTAATTTACAGACCTCGTAGACTTCATTGTATGGGGTTGTCCAAAACGGACGCAGGAAAGTAAACGCATATTAAATCAAGAAAGATTGATATTCAAATCAAGTTGGGTACTTTATTTTGAAGGTTCATCTATACCATTTATGTATGAAAAATAATATCGCTCAAATGTTCACCACGACTGGATTTACAGACGTCCACGGGATGGTCGAAATTTTCAATGACATTTTGCAACATGGTCGGTTCTATGGCATTTATCTCGGCAATGATGTTGTTTTTGAGTTCTTGGAGGGTGGCTGGTTTGTTGACGTAGACTTTGCTTTTCAAATATCCCCATAAAAAGAAGTCCAAGGGAGTCAAATCGCACGATCTTGGTGGCCATGGCACATTTCCTCTGCGCGAAATCACGCGATCACCGAAGAAGGACTGCAATCGATGGATATTGACGTTTACCGTCCCATTCAAAGTGAAATGCGCTTCGTCGCTGAACATGATTTATTGATGAAAAATTGGCATCAATTTGGCGGTGTTCAGGGAGCCAATCTGAGAACGTTCGGCACGAAAAATGGTCGGCCCGACGCAGCTCTTGCGTCAATTGGATCTTGTGGGCGTGTACATTCAAATCCTTGTGGAGAATGCGGAGCAAACTGGTTCTCGAAATGCCCAATTCTTGGGATCGACGCGTTGTTGATTGTTTCGGATCGTCTCTCACACTCTCCTTCACAACAGCAATATTTTCCGGTGTGCGAACCCTCCTTGGCCGGCCAGAGCCTGGCAGATTTGCCACAGAACCTGTTGCCTCGAATTTACGCACCAGACGACCGATGGTTGTTTCGTTTGGGCGGTTGTTGCGACCGAAATGTTCACGAAGCGCGCGAAACGTGTTTTTTATTTTTGCACCATTTTTGTAGTGCTCTTGAATAACTTTAGTGCGGTCTTCAATCGAATACGACTCCATAGCGATCAATGGTAAACATTCAACTAACAAAATGACATGTCGGTGACAGAAAACAAAGATGGCGTCTATGTCAAATTGACGTTTACTTTCCTGCGTCCCTATTGGACAACCCTTTACCTTTAGTAGAAATAAATGTAATGTAATTGTAATTGATGTATAGAATCTAAGGGATGTATAGCTGCCACCTTGGATGTAAAATGCCCCAGACATTGTTAGGCAACGGTGTTGACTAACACAATTCGCTTGAGAAATGATGATTTAAGTTAGTGAACATTTCTTAACTAACAATTTTCGGGGCTGTGTGGATCGTGGTTCCACGTAACGATGCAAGGTTTACAGCAACTAAAGAACGGCAGCGTTAAATCTCTTGTAAGAGATTCCAACTTCTGTCGAACATAATTCTTCACCAACAGTTGCCAGCGCTGCGCTTGAATTGCAGATCCAAACTACCTGACGCTATTGTCTTTACTTTTCCGCACTTTTGAGTTTATTTTGCTGCACCAGTCATTTAAGTTCAACATTTTTATCTGACTTGTAAGAGCACCAGATTATCCATATCAAGTTATTCATCCTAATGTGATGCTGAAAAGGCAATTGTATCTGAAATTTCAACGTAGCCTTTATATTGCTGAGAAAATTAGAAATATACATCAGAAGTACATTAAATAGTATATTTACGGAACAATAAATTTTTATGGGTCCATTTATGAGCATAGATATCCGCTAGTTTTAGGGCACTAAAATATAATTGCCAGATGATATTTCACATCTGACAGAGGAAATATCCGCTGTTTCGAAGATTTTACGGATTTCCAAATTTCTAAAATGATAACATCATGGGATTGCAATTTGTACTAAGTTTCTCAAATTACTTAATTGTCAAGTTACTGGGAATTTGACACTTGTAATCAGAAAATCGTGACAGTATTTCTGGGGTAGAACAATTAAAAATGGAAATAACACGAAAATTCCTTATACACTTGGATACCCCTTTCTGAGATACAAGCTGTTAAAGATTTAACTTTGATATTAAAAAAGATATCTTCGGAGTGTGTTGAGATGTTGACTTAACATGTGCACGTGGTACTAACAGCATAGTTAATGAATACAGACATTTTTGCCGAAGATTACATAGTCGCGTAGCAATTGGGAAATTTTGAATCCTAGAGAAGAAAAAAATTAAACTATTTTCTACGCAACTGACTTTGTTGGTACATCATGTGGAAGAGGGATTCAGTTTTATACGATTTGCCGCTGCTATCTTCGCAACAGGGCCGTTCAGAATCTATACTAGTGGGAACTTTTTTTGTTACTTTTGGATGTACTTCCTATTCTACAAATAATGCTACGTTTTTCTGAATCACCGTATATAAATTCCTGATGCTGATAACTATAGCGTAGCATAGCGCATTTATACTTTTCAATCATCATAAAGCTCTATATTAGAATGCAACTATATGCTCTCCACAGTCCAACGATCCTACTAATTTCACGGTCGGTAATTGCGCGAAGTGTTAGCCGTAATTTATTGGATAAATTGCAGTTCAGGTATGAATTATGCGAGTATCTTGCGGAAACGTCGAATACCGCACCCATTCGCAGGAAGTTCCATAACGATTCTCTTCTCGTACTATGAATAATCTACGATCGATTCAGTAATCAGAGACATTTCTTAGATATATGTTTATGCAAGAAAAATTAAACTTTGTGTGTCTTCTCTATGAATTCCTGAATTATTGTGGTTTCATGTTAATACTTCGTCGCAGTTTTTCTTGCAGCTCTGTCCCTATAATTAAACTGATCTGTCTTCTGAGGAATAAGGCTTCAGATACTCTGGTCCTCAGCAATTGAGTAAACCTTTTCATAAATCATTTCTGTTAGGTGCAGTATGAAACCTCTATCGAATTTTGTCAGGTTAAATGGTACAGGAATGCACTTTTAGCAAAGCTAGAGTTATTTCTGCGAACATTTTAATATTATTAGGCAGTTGCTAGTTTCAAAATTTATCAGGTCTCGGAGCTGATTGTATAAAGTCCGCATTCACTTAGTTGTATTAATATTGAGCGAACATTTTTGTCTCCCAAGTAAGTGAGTCAAGTTTGCTTTTTCGGTTTTGTTGTGATGCTGAAGATTAAAAGCTGTCCAATAGACGTTCTTCCTCATGTTTTTTATAGCACACTCTCTTTATTTCTGTATCTTCATGTCAGAAAGCGTTTTTATTTAATGATCATATAATTGTACAATGGCGCTGCTCAATTGAGAATGGACATGAAGATGACCAAATTGTCAAAGAATAATAATGTCTTTATTTAGAAACTGATCATGGTATGTCGAAGTTTAGCGATGACTAATCTACTATTTAACCATACTACAACCGCACATCACACAAACTATTAGGATAACACATGAATCAGATATAGATAGAATAGGAACATTAGATTGAACCTATTATAAACAATATCATTCAGCAAACTGAATTGATTACTCAATGTGCAGCTTGACTGTCTTCTTGAAGCTCTGCAAACTCAAGGTCTTATGATTGACTGGTAAAAAATTATATAACTTGACAGCATTATAAGTAAAGGGTCTTTCAAAAACTGATGTACGATGTATAGGAAAAGAAAGTAGATCATTGTGCCGCAGATTAAGAGTAATATGGTTTCCACGAGGAATCAACTTATCGAGTAAATGAACTGGTCTGCCAGTTTCAGAAATTCTACGTACCAATGAAACCATGGAGGAATTGAAAAAACCATCAATTCTGAGATACTCGTACTCCTTGATTTTTGAAGAAACACAACTATACTAAGACCAAACATGAATCTGCAACAGGTGTTCTGAAGCTTCTGCAATTTTGTCTAGCAAACCAAATCCGCGCATGAGTAGATTAGAGTATAAGGGGTTCATCTTCATATAACTCGAATTCAGGGATACTATTCAAATGCATGTTAAAACTAATATGTGACTCAAACATATCAATCCCCTAGCTTTTTAGCATTATAAAAAATGGAATATTAGTGCCATTGATAAATAAGGAGACTCGGTTTGTGACATCGTAATTTGAATACTTAGGACAGTATGGTATCGTGGCACATTTCGATGGATTAATACGGAGACAGTACCTATTACAATATGATGATATGTTATCAAGATTTAGACTGATTTTTATGATGCTTCATGTAAATTGGATTCATCAAAACGAAATGTTAATTGTATATCGACAGCATACATTTGAATGTAACAACGCTCTACATACTCATGCAGATCAAAGTTGTACACTAGTAATAAAAGAGGTTCTAGTACTGAACCCTGAGGATCTACCGATGAGACATACTGTGCATCAGAAGATGTTTTCACTTTTTGGGTACGATCAGGTAGGTAGGTTCTGACGAAATTCAAAAGAACTTCTGGCATGAAATAATACTCTAGCTAACTTAAAAGAATCTCATGATTAACCGTATCGAAAGGCTTGAAAAAATCAAGCACGACCAAGAGAGGCAAGTGTCGAATTAACAGGCAATCTTTTGATCCAAAATTTCTCCAATGTTAAAAGATGGAAGTCATCTTTCATGGATGAATCAGCCTTCATTTCTAGAAATTTTTCCAGAACTTCTTCTGGTAAATGTGACACATCGACAACAAATGGATTTTTTGTCATGTGCCATATTGGTGACTCTCGATGGTATCGGCGAAATTCATCTTCCAGCGCTTGCTAATGAGTGTTTATGTCAGCTTTTAAATTTGCGTCCAGTATGTTATTTTTAATTGCTTCCAGCAGCCGAGAAAAAAGATATAACATTTTCAGAAGACACTTTTTGATTCCAAAGTTGAAGCTTTGATATGAACCCCTGAATATAATCATAATTGCTTGTTATAGTGTTGTTTCTGCCCTGAAGTTTCAAGTTTAGCTCATTCAAGGAGTCAAATATGTCAGTTAAATAAGCCAACCTCCATTGAAATGTGTCATCTTTGAACATTGTCAAGAAATCGTCTCTTTGAATTTAAAAAAAGAATTACCTCTTCTTTCAATTCATAAAGGCGAGAAAACATGTTGCCTTTGGACAGCCAGCGTACTTCTGTATGGAACAGGAGAACTTTGTGATCATAATCGAGATCCTCGCAAAGTAAAGTAAATAACCGACTGTTCAAAGCGCTGCTCTTGACGTATTTTACAATCCTTATAGCCGAGTCCAAAGTCTGGCGTAATTGGCAACGTTTTGGAAGTCAACGCTTGCCGATGAATAACACAATGTGTACTAACTATTGCGGGATTTTTTTCCTTGAGCTTTTTAGCTAAGCCCGATCGTACACCTATCATTGCAGGTGCGCCATCTGTGCAAAGTCCAATGAGTTTCTTCCAATCCAAATAATTTTTTTCAACAAAATTTGATATTGAATTAAATATATCTTCAGATGTAGTACCTGCTGTCAAAGATTGGGAGTACAAAATCTCTCTTCTTGAATGATATCCTCGCCAGTGTTTCAAATTATTTCACCACGTTGGTTTGATTGTGATGTGAAAAAAGTCCCAATGGCCGATCTTTGAACCTCTCAATCAAAAATTTAGTAAATTAAATAAAAATGGTAACTGAAGTATGTAAATGCATAAACTTAGCTTTTAACAGTGAGACACAGTAATTTGACATACTCAAAAAGATTTCTAAACAAAACATGTACATCGAAACGTCAAATTTTTCGCAAGTTTGTGGGAATGAATGTCACAGATGCTCATTCGCGTCTGGTAGCAGATATTAATAATATGCGTGATGTGATGGGGTGTTTCAGGTAGGCATGGGCGTAGAATAGTTAGGCTGATGCCATCCCAATCTGCTGCTTCAGACTTGATAGACAAGATTGCATCCATCACTTCTTGACGAAATTGAAATAAGGACAAGTCGGAATCACAGCGTCTGTTGTTGTAGCTTTTGATAGTAGATTGTACTGTTCTGAGGTTTTGATCAGCAGACATTAAAGTACTTAAAAAGTATTCATTGACTTCACGGGGATCTAACAGATTAAACGGTTCATCGACCCGTTTCTGTTGACAGACATTCATAGTTCTACTTAAAAACACAGGCAAGTAAGGACTTCAGGTATTACAACATTTAAAGTCCATATTAATAAAACATATACAAAGTAATACCTTCACCTTACATATAGCTCATTTTCAGTATCGTGTCGTAAGTTAAATATTGGATTTACTCAAAGTATTATAAAATTCTTTATGTCTTACTTACTAGAACGGAAGCAGTTTGTTGGATACAATGGTTTCAAATCTGATACCTACTTAGCTCCATCTGGTGTCCCACAGGGGTTATTATTGTTTTTGATATTCATTAATGACCTCTGTGATGAATTGATTTGCCAAAGATTATGTTTCGCGGACGATATGAAAATATACATATCCTTTTATTAATGATACGCAGGACTGTTTGGACTTACAGATGCAGTTAGGTTGTGTTGAGGTCTGGCTAAAGATTTGCGAGTTCTCTTTGACGAAAAGCTGACCTTTACTGCTCATATTTCTCACAAAATTTCAGAAGCTTTGAGCTAGTATGGATTTTCAGTTAGGAATTGTAGGCAGCTTCACGGCATAACATCCTTGAAAGTCTTATATTTCGCATACGTGCGCACGAAACTTGAATACGGAGGTGGTGTATGGAGTCCTTACTATGAAATTGAAAGAGTTCAGCGAAAGTTCCTAAAGTATTTGTATTTTAAATCAGAAGGCATGTACCCGCAGCAAGGGATTAGTAGCTTGGAGCTATGTGAACGTTTAGATGTTAAAACATTAAAATTAAGGAGAAACATTTCGTCTGCCATTTTTCTGTTTAAATTAATAAATCGTCATATTGACTGTCCCGGAATTTTTTAGCAAATAAATTTTAATGTACCTGCTTTTACCTCACGCAGCCATGTTACATTCAGATCTGCTCGAGCAAGAACCAATGTTTTAGTTAAATCGCCAGTTCACATTATGAGTAAGTATCTATATAATATTAGCTATCATTGCGACATATTTAAATGTTGCCTTAATGAATTGGTTAGGATGACTTATATTTATGTCAGCTGAACTTATCATTTTTTTATATTTTATTTTAATTGTTATTTTTTACCACTGCGCATGACTTTCTGTTAATTTCCATATTCTGTTTAATTGTCCTGTAAATGGGTTACTGTTGGACAATAAAGCTATTATTATTATTATTATAACTATCTTATTCTGTTTTTGTAGAAGTAGCATGTAAGTGTCTAAGCATTCCTGGTGTAAGGTGATCTTTGCAGGAGACAGTGTTCTTGATTGGTCATCAGTGTGCATTAGTGTTGGTGTGGCAAGTATTGTGAGCAAGTGCAGCATAAACAACAGCAAACACTCTGAACCATATTAAAAAAAAGTCACCTGTGATCAGTTCCGGTGATGGAGTGGTACGACCATGAGATGGATGATATTTTTTGTTACCGAAAATATGGGGTACAGCCCCTTGTGCGACTTCACCTGTGCTGCTGCCTAGGTCCGCTGGCGATTCGCTGGTCATCCCTGGTGCGGGTACGCCCCCTGCAGGCGGTTCGGACGCTACCCCCGCTGGGGCGGCAGGTTGAGGCGGTACTGCGGCTGCTGGTGTGGGCGGTACCGCAGGCTGCAGCTCTGCTGCAGGAGGCGGGGCTTCGCGCTTTGACAGGTAGCCGAGGATTGACGGCATTGTGCTGCCGCTGAAACGAAGAAATAGAAAATTGGTTAAAACGTCTGCAATTACAAGTTGGTTCCGATCCGTCTTTATCAGAAACTCAATCTGACGTAGGATTAGTTGAAACACATTTTTATCAAACTTCAGTTTACAATATTCGAGTTTACCTGTGGATCATTATGTTTGATCATCCTCATTGCATTTAAATCTATTGTTTAAATCTAGTATACAAATAACCTAATCAACTAAATTCTCTAAAGAAAATGGGAAAAAGGGAGGCAGTCGTGTAGATGACCGGAAAGTAAAAACTGTTTAGAACTAATGGATGTTTCTTATTCAAGGTCAGAGATAAAATATGTGTGCCAATATGTTACACGAGTTTCTTGAATTAAGATGCATGTTGAAGATATGTGTTATTTCATTCTCTGCGCACAAATACTGGTTTTATTCTGAGCGTAAACATGTTTGAATTGTGAATTGTGTCAAATCTGTTTAGGATCGATTCCGGATCGGTCCTAACGGCGCTTTGGTTTAGACCGAAATGAAAGTTATGATGTTACATCTTCCGACCGCAGCGCTGTCACAAAATGTAACAATAACTCAGTATGTGTTGATTTTATCACCATCGGTGTAAGTCAGAAATAATTCCGTGATAAATTACAACACTAAGTCGCATCAAATTGATATAACTAATTCTAATCAAAATGAAAACAAAATATTAAATTAAATGTTCGGAAAGACTCCCTTCTTGGTTTTGACAGTACCTAATTTAACTTACTCGTATTGTAGAAGCCTTTGCGATATTTTCTGATGTAACATATTAGCAACGCGGCATATTGCACGACCTTCTGCGTCAACGGTGCTAAGCAATGTGAATATGACCTTCGCTATTCATCCGGCTTCTATCTCATCCTAACATGGGCCGATACACAATTCTCGCGTTCTCCCTCGTACACATTGAGCTCAAGCCGTCAGTAAATTTGGTTTTCCCTGTATGAGATATATTTTGGAAAACAAGGTAGTGAGATTGTTTCAATAGTTTTCCACACTTAACGAATTCGAACTAAGTAAGAGAAACAATCATTCGATTTAAAATAGTTATAGTAACTGAAATAGTAATTGAGTTGGCAAGATCAAATAAAACAGAAAGATATTTTTTCAAGCGGAATCAATACGGTTTTTGTAAAGCAAAACTTGTTTTTGCAAAAACCATTGCCGTACGTAGCTATCAAAGACCGACAAGTTCTAATACTTCGTATCGTATAGCAATGGGGAATTTCCGATCACATGAGATTTGTCCATATTTTCACGTGCCAAGTCAGCCCCAACAAATTCGGACTACTTAGAAGGAGCTTTGCTTTCAACTTACAAGTCGAGCAGGCTTAAGCCGCCAGATTGACTCTTGTTGACATTTCACATTGAATTCGAATTTCTCTGCGAAGATATATAAAGGAAGTGGGTTCTATACAATAATAGAGTTCCAGATAATTGCCAGAAATGGTGAATGTTTCTAAAAAGCAGTTTAAACTAAACAAGAGCAGGTCCTTTTATCGATGCGTTAATATTATAGTCATCAGCATTGCGAAAGAGCATATATCTCAACATTGTGCTATATTGCAATATATATATATATATATATATATATAAAGAGAAAATAATCATGCGGAGAAATGTATATAGCAAAAAAAATTAAAATAATGGTCAAAATCCGCAGAAGGAAGGAAAGTGGATTCGAGCAGAAAATAGGATAGGCAACCCGAGCGATACGTATTTTTGCTGGTTGGCTTCATCAGGCCCGAAATGAATGCCCATATGCAACTACAAAAGTAGATACACATGCTCATACATCCGGATACGGGTGTAACCTGAGGAAACAAAGATAGAGAGGGAAAAAATCACACACGAAGTCCACAACAAGAGCGAACCTACACATTCTAGTATAAAATGCGGCCGGTTCTAGCCACTTGCTGTGGTACTTCAAGCCCAAAGGATCTACCAAGAGAAAATAATCATTCGGAGAAATGTATGCATATAACAAAAAATAGGAAAATAGTGGGCAAAATCCACAAAAAGAAGGAAAGTGGATACGAACAGAAAATAGGATAGGTAACCCGAGCGATACGTACTTCTGCTGGTTGGCTTCATCAGGCCCGAAATGAATGCACATATGCAATCACAAAAGTAGATACACATGCGCATACATCCGGATACGGGTGTAACCTGAGGAAAAAAGATGGAGAGGGAGAAAATGTGTAGGTTGGCTCTTGTTGTGAACTTCGTGTGTGATTTTTTTCGCTCTCCATCTTTGTTTCCTCAGGTTACACCCGTATCCGGATGTACGAGCATGTGCATCTACTTTTGTAGTTGCATATGTTCATTCATTTCGGGCCCGATGAAGCCAATCAGCAGAAATACGTATCACTCGGGTTACCTATCCTATTTTATGCTCTAATCCACTTTCCTCGTTTTTGCGGATTTCGCCCATTGTTTTCCTATTTTTTGTTATATATATAATAGTTTTATTTTAATAAAAGTTGGTGAATGTATTTATCTTACTGTAAATAACAAGTGAAAAAATCTTCAGCCTTATCAGTTGGACATTCCGGTTTTTATACTGAATATTTCAGCCGCAGTAAAGAATCGACGTTGGCGGATACTGGTTCTTGATATCCTTTAGGATCGGTTACGATGCCTAGAATACGGAGACCTATACGATTTCGTCAACTTAGTGAGTTTGATAGGGGCCGTATAGTGGAACTTCGGGAAGCTGGACTTTCTTTTCGGGCAATTGCAGTTAGAGTGCAAAGGAGTGTAGACACTGTGGTTAGGTGTTGTCAGGCATGGCTTCGAGAAGGCCGTACGCAAAGAGCAAGGGGCACTGGACGCCGCCGTAGAACAACAGACCGTAAAGATCGCCGCCTAAGATTATTGGCCTTAAGGGACCGTTTCTCCACTACCAGGTCCATTGCAAATGAATGGTTTGCAGAACACGGAAGACCTATTGGCATGCGAAGTGTTTACCGACGAATGAGAAGTTTTGGCTTGTTTTCATACCGGCCACACTGGGTCCTCCCTTTAACTCGAGAACACTGACGTAATCGCCTTGAGTGGTGCAGACAACGGTCACTCTGGGATCAGGGATGGAATAGTATTGTCTTTAGTGACGAGTATCGATTTTGTTTAGGCATGCACGATGGTCGTGCCAGGGTTAGAAGGCGACGTGGTGAAAGGAGGAATCCACAGTTTTTTGTTGAAAGACATGTTCATCACACTGTTGGAGTTATGGTTTGGGGTGCTATAGCTTATGGTTCCAGGTCACCTTTAATCTTCATCAGAGGTAACATGAACGCGCAGCGTTATATCCACGAAGTTCTAGAACCCCATATTTTACCCCATCTTGACACCCTGGCAGATCCAACTTTCCAACAAGATAATGCCCGACCACATGTTGCAAGAGTCACAATAGACTTCTTTCAACATAATGATGTCACATTGTTACCATGGCCACCAAGATCTCCCGACTTATCCCCAATTGAGCACGTGTGGGATATGATGGGTAGGAGATTGCTCAATTTGCAACGTCCTCCTCAGACTCTAGAAGCACTTCGAGAGGAGTTGGTGGTTGCCTGGAATGCGATACCACAAGAGGACATTGACCACCTGATCAAAAGCATGCCTAGGCACGTTGGAGAATGCGTAGCACATCAGGGTGCATCCACACATTATTAAAGGTCAAAGGGCTTTAAAGCAGTGCAATCATTTTTAAATTTTTATCATTTACTTATTATGCTTCATTAAGTACTTATACAAAATTTTATTAAAATAAAACCATTTAAACTGGGTGTTCGGATTTATATGTCACTTAGTATATATATATATATATATATATATATATATATATATATATATAGTGATTTATTTATATTGCAAAATCCAAAATATTGCAGCCAAACTAAATGTGTGTCTTATCTACTTTGTTTTTCAATCAAAAATTTCTTAGAAAGGGTGTTTACTTTCGCGTTATAAATGTTACTTTCTCATTTTTGCCTTATATAACCTAGAGACACATCTCTGCAAAATGATTGTACAATACAGGGTTATCCAAATTAAGTGTCCACCATTAGTAACTTTGTTATTAGTGAAAATACAAAGTTGTTTGAATTAGCAAACTAGTAGCATTTTTAACGCTGGTAAAAATGAGAAATAAAAAGAAACAATTGGGAGTCGTTATTTTGATTTTTAAGTAAAATAACATTTTTTTAAATGGAAACCTCTGTATATTATATTTTTTTCTGTTAAAGCATCAAATTTTAAACAAAAAAGTTCATAATGACTTTTCCGCTAAAGTCAAAAATAAAGTCAAAATAACGATAAATATTTTTAATTATTTGCAGTATTATAATATCAAGACGGCTATGAAAACAACATGGCGTTCGCGATTTGACAGCATTAAGATAAGCGACAAATTGTTAAACTGGACATACTCGCAACTAGAAGGCTTTGGAAAACAATGATAAAATCAAATAATGTCAAACATTAGTGTAAATACTTGTTTATAAGCTTTATTGTGTCATTAATTTAAAGAAAAATGTTCTCCCATGAAGAAAAGTGTGATATGTTAGAATGCTATTTAGTGTGCAGAAAATCCTCCTTGAGAGCAAGAGAATACTACAGTGAATTATATCCCGCTCGCATTCAACCGTATGAACGATATTTTCTGAGACTTTATCGAAAATTTAGGGGCAACGAAAATGTTTTTGCTAAAACAAGGGCAAAAAAAGAATTCATAATAAGCGAGGCCACGGAAATTGCAGTTATTGGATATTTTGAAGCTTATCGTGAGAATTCAATAGCAGATATTCTCAAGGACTCTAATTTCAGTTATGGTACTGTTCAAAGGATTTTAAAAAAATACAAATTTATTCCGTATAAGTACCGACCAGTTCAAACGCTTTTGGCAGGGGATCCAGAGAGAAGACTTGTTTTTTGCCATTGGTATCTTAGCTTCTGTCGCCAAAATGTAAATAACTTTCGTTACCTTTTATGGACAGATGAATCAAATTTTTCCAATTCTGGAATGTTTAATAGAAAAAACCACCATTATTGGTCAAGAGAAAATCTTTTGTTAGTACATCCAAGAGGCCCACAAGTCCGTTTCAGTTTCAACGTTTGGTGCGGTATAATTGGTTCAAAAATTGTTGGCCCGTTCTTTTATGAGGGACCCCTAACTGGTGAAAGATATGTGGAATTTATGTCAGAAATTCTGACTAATTTCTTAGACGAATTGGATCTTATAAGTAGACATCATCTGCATTTTCAGCAAGATGGCGCACCGGCCCACAACTCCAGAGGTACTTATCATTTTCTAAGTACTACTTTTAATGATCAGTGGATAGGAACAAATGACCCAATACAGTGGCCTCCCAGATCACCAGATCTAAACCCACTTGATTACTTCTTGTGGGGTTACTTAAAGAACCAAATTTACAAGCGAAGGTACGATAACCTTGACGCGTTAAAGACTGCAGTTAGGGAAAAGATAACCCAGATAGATGGTAGGACCATACTTAAGACAGTTCGAGCAGTTGAAAAACGTGCCCAAAAATGTATTGAAGAACAAGGTGGTGTTTTCGAGCATCTTCTTTAAAAAAAATTGTTATTGTATTTTGTAAGATTATAAGTTGATGTTGAAAATAAAGTTTGTCGATACAATTTAATTGTTTCAGATTGGAGGCCATAACTTCAACAATTTGTAACCTAGGAGAAAAGTTATTGTAAGCTTTTTTGTTTAAAATTTGATGCTTTAACAGAAAAAAATATAATATACAGGGGTTTCCATTTAAAAAAATGTTATTTTACTGAAAAAAATCAAAATAACGACTCTCAATTGTTTTTTTTATTTCTCATTTTTACCAGCGTTAAAAATGCTACTAGTTTGCTAATTCAAACAACTTTGTATTTTCACTAATAACAAAGTTACTAATGGTGGACACTTAATTTGGATAACCCTGTATACATAATGAAAAATATAACAAAACATCTGGAAGTGGACCTAACCACCGCAACCCAGAAGGTTTACAGCCTTCCAACAAAAACTTTATCCTGAAAATGGGGGACGCATGCGTCGTATAAGTCGAAGCTAAACATGAGATGTAATAAAATGAAATATTCAACTGTAATAACATCAAGTAGAAAGAGGTTTTTTGATAGTTTCCCTAGGACATCGTCTTGCTTTCACTTTAACGTTAACGAAAATCCAACTCTCCCACCTGTCGAATTGGTAGGTGTTTGATGGAATAGCTCATCAAATAATATGGAGAAAATCATTTCTTGATCCGATTGTACGTATTAAAATTCTTGCCTTTTAAATGCAACACCACTGAATGAATAATCATCTGTCTGGCCTCTCGGTCCAAGCATCTTTCAGGAAGAGCAGGTACTTAGTTCTGTACTTGGGCGTCAAGGCAATAGACCTGGTAAGTTTTCTGTTCTTTAGCGCTCAAATTCTCAATTTCTTTCTGGTCATGATTCATACAGTCTATTTAGATCCTTGGTATCATAATGATGCATTCAGATCAATTTACGGGTGGTCCCAGAAGTACCCGGCCTGACCTAGAGATGGCGATAGTTGTTTGAAAAATATCATTGTATTAGAAAGTATGCAACCTATAAAGCATTTGTGTCAAGTTTGAAGACGCCACGTTGTTTAGTATTTGTTTGGCAGCCATCAATACTGAACGTTTTCAGTGAATTTGTGAAAATGGGGAAAATTTGGAAAAATTGGTCATCGTTATGTGGTACAATACTTTTATTTCAAAGGCCTCAGCATAACCAATATAAAGGCTGAACTGGATTCTACTCTAGGTGAGTCTGCTCCTTCGTTTACAACAGTAAAATATTGGGTAGCAGAGTGTAAACGAGGCCGTATGAGCTGCCAAGATGAGCATCGCAGTGGTCGACCAAATGTGGTGACGACTCCAGAAATGGTAAAGAAAATTCACCAAGCGGTACTGAATGATCGTCGATGAAAGTGCGTGAGCTAGCAGACATAGTAGGCATTTCAAAAAATGCGGTTCATCGCATATTATCTAAAAATTTGGACATGAGAAAGCTGTGTGCAAGATGGGTGCCGCGATTGCCCACAATCGAGCAAAAACAGTGTCGTGAAGATGTTTCAATTGAGTGTTTAGCGAAGTTTCACAGCAACAAAGCAGAATTTCTGCATCGTTTTAGAACCATGGATGAAACATGTGTCGATCACTTCACACCCGAAACAAAAGAACAATCAAAACAATGGACTCAAAAGGGACAACCGGCTCCAAAGAAGGCGAAGACCGTTTCATCTGCAAGCAAGATTATGACATCGGTTTTTTGGGATGCGCGTGGGATAATTTTCATTGACTATATTGAAAAAGGTATCAACGGCGAGTATTATGCGAACTTATTGCAACGTTTGAGCGATGAAATCAAGCAAAAATGGCCGCACTGGTTAAGAAGAAAGTGTTGTTTCATCAAGACAATGCACCAGCTTACAAATCCGTTATTGCATTGGCTAAAATTAACGAATTAAAGTTTGAATTGCTACCTTATGCACCCTATTCACCAGATTTAGCCCCCTCGGATTATTTTCGGTTTCCAAACTTCAGTGGTCAAAGATTTTCCAACGATGAAGAAGTGATGTCGGCAGTTAATGGCTATTTTGAGGAGCAAGACAGTTCTTATTATAAAAAGGGTATTGAACTTATTGAACATCGCTGGGAAAAGTGTATAGAGCTCAAAAGAGATTATGTTGAAAAATAAGTACATTTTTTTACAAAATTTTTGTGTTTTCTTCGTTGGGTCGGGTACTTCTGGGAGCATCTTTCAACATCTCATTAATAATTTGATAATGAAATTACTTCAATACTACATACAACTTATATAGTTTATATCTCAAGTTTTTCTTCCATATTCGATGAGCTAATTGTTTGAATTGAAATTTGATCCCCAACCGAGTGTCAGACGTTTACCTGTACATCTCCAGATTAACACTCTTGAGAGTGGAGAGTCTAGAACAGTACTAAAGTGAAGAGGCCATAGCATTTGGAGATTGTTCTGATCAGTTTTCAAATATTAAATATATAACTAAGTGCAAAATCAACTAAGCAAGCAATTGAGCTTAGTGCGCGCCGATCTTAAGAAGCCTTCTCAGCGTAAGACAGTAAGTAGGTAAGCTACCTTACATATTTTTCTCAAATCGCTATCACCTGATAAATTGATATTCGTCTTATTATATGTTTCCGCTACTAAGCTCACACTGCACCAAACTCTCAATATAACATGAACTTTAAGTCATTGTCGGAATGTCCGGTCGAATTCCGGTCTATCCTGGAGATAATACTAACTGACATCGTGATTAGCGAATTTCATCGTGATCGGCTTAACTAATTAATTAATGTATTTCTGCATTTGACTAGTTAGCTAATTACGTTTCACTAATTAAAGCAATAACGGCCAACCTGTTAACTTACAAGATTCTATTAACAATGCTCAGCGGTCAAAAAAAACATTAATATCAACTTAATCAATTTGCTTCCAAATCTGTTTATTGGATAAAACATCAAAATTGGATTGGTTTTCTTGTTTGTACCTTTTCTTCGAAACGAACAGACAAAAAGTGGCTCTCAAAATCCTTGAAACCCATATTCAGGAGAACATGCTGTAGGAATAGCTATGAATTTCGGTTCAACCAGCATTTATTTTGTATACTGATCATGCTTCCCATTTAGGTATATCAAATAGATTGATAACCCCTACATAAAATAATAATCGTCAAACCTCTGGTATAATTCGATCGCGTTCCCTCTGTGTCTCTATATTGTACAAATAGTAATATTGCAATCGGATTTTTCCTTCCAATTCCAGTAATTTCGTAATTTCCCTCGAGAAGTGATTAGGAAGCAATATGGAGAAAATAAGTCCTGACGACAAAATTATGGTAAAGCCTTTTCTCTTTTAAATAGCGCTTTAACTTTAAGCCAATAAGTAGAGATCTGAAATAGGTATTTATCCTTCTGGGCTTATGTAAACATAAGCCATCTAATTTCCATTTGTTGCTATGTGGTCTTACAGCCCTCTTGAAAAGGCACCTGCTATACTGGGATATAACAACCATTTAGTGCAGTTTTGAGCGAAATAGGCTTAATCAGTGAAAAACAGTTTTTAGTTTTTTTATCGGCCTTAATGAAGCGATAATTAGTGAAAACATTTCATGGCTTACTGAGGTATTTGGGAAACACTAAAATTTGGCCTAATCATTCTTATTTTTCCTGACTTCATTTTGAGTAGAAACTTTTCCATTGGCACTTTTTAGGCACTACATGATGGTGTTTCAAAATTTTGTGCGTGACGAAAAAAGTATTCAGGCGTCAAGAACGTTTTGGGTTTTTATGTGGCGTGGAATATTGGGGACCAAAATAACAGGTCCTTTATTTACCACAACTCATTAACTGCAGAACGGTGCCTTGTTGCAACATGATCTAGAAGACTGCTTTGGTACAGGTTAATGCTGTTGGTTTCAACAAGGTGGATTGGAATCTCCAGTGAAGTGTCTTGGCCAGCGGGTTCTCCGGATTTAACTCCTCTTGACTTTTTTGTTTAGGGTTTTATTAAAAACCAAGTTTATCAGCATACTTTTGAAACTGAGCAGAAGTTACGAGAATGTGTAATAGACAGGCATCATGTACTGCCTGAAAAGTACCACTGAAAAAGTTCCATTGGTTTTTTGATTTATTTCTTAAAATAAAGTCAGAAAAAATAAAAACGGTTTGGCCAAGTTTTAGTTTTTTCCAAATACTTCAGTAAGCCATGAAATTTCTAGCAATTTCTCAACGGCATGTAAATGCGCCTCACAGAACGCAGCTTTTTCCTAATCTAACCTGAGTTGTATCTACCAGAGGTATTTGAATCCCTATGCATAGGATCCCTTCCTTGGACATCCTGTCTACCGCTGTCTAGTAGAGCGACCCGTAGGACTTTCGCTAATAGTCAAAGTTAGGGCAGTCCAGTAGAACTGGCCATCCAAATACCAGATAAAGTCAGAGAGAAAGCGGAAACGAGAACGCAAGGGAGAAAGAAAGAAACCAAAGACGGATAAGTGCGTTGGCTGGAGGGTTGTTCGACATTGTTAACTAGCAGTAGAGAGTTTTAAATTGATCTCGAAAATTGGTTACTAAGTTTGGTACTAGTTGGTCCTGAAGTGGAGAATGTAACGGGCATGAGGGTGTCTATAAAGCGTCCTGTGCACGGTATCTCATAATGAAAATATTACTTTGCAAAAAGATTTTATCCTCTCGTCCTCCTCGTATTTCACTCCTTTTCTAAGAAATACATCTTTTGAATGTATACAGCACCAATATATTTTTGATTTTCATTGTTTATACAGGGTGTTTCAGTTTATTGTTGCCTAACTTTAAGATTCGATAGAACTTTTTAAATTAATGCATAAAGTCTATGTAAACATGGGTCGAAAAATGCGTGGCTTCCGAACTACAGGGTGTTTAAATTTACTTTCTAAAATAGTTTTTTTTTAAATATTTCGAACAATATTTGATGTATAACAGTGAAAATTGGTATACAAGGGTTTTTTGGCACGACAAAACGAACCATGGGCATAGTTTTACTGTGGCCGCTAGAGGGCGCTCTCTACTGTACCTATAGTGTATTAAAATGACCGAAAAATTTTTCTTAGTGCAATTTTTTGCTTTTTGAATAAAAAAACTGATTCTTCGCACTTTTCAACATAAAAAGCTCTCTTGTGAATTTTCGTTATAGTTGGCCGTTTTTGAGATGTTTCGATTTTTAAGGTTCGATGCATCTTTAGACAGTTTTGTTGTCTGTTGAAACCTGAAACTTTTTTTGCAATTGTGAATGCACGAAATTTAGTTTCTTTTACCTGTTTTTTTTTGTAAGTTTTATAAAAATGTCATTTTTATTCTCCAATCAAGAGTTAGCGGATATTCATTTTGTGTATGGCTTTGTAAATGCAAACGCAGCAGAAGCAGCCAGAGAATATGCACGAAGATTTCCAAACAGACGACATCCAACTCGCTCAGTATGTGTAAGAGTGCATCGCCAAATAATTGAAAATGGTTTTGGAAATCTCCAAAGGGATCAAAACATAAATGTTCGTCAGCGCAGATTTACTCATATGATTCTGCGTGAATTTGATAGAGATCCGACCACAAGTGTTAGGAGAGTTTCTGGTGCCTTGGGAATTTCAGCAAGCCATTTTCACCGTGTTCTTAGAAATAACCATAGACGTCCTTACCATTTGCAACCTGTGCAAGGACTACAGCCAGGGGACGGAGAACGAAGTATCACATTTTGTCAGTGGATTCTTGATAGAACTGATAATAATAGGGAGTTTTTAAGTAACGTTTTATGGACCGATGAGTCATGCTTCACTAGACGTGGAGTGGTAAATTTTCATAATCAACATATTTGGTCGCATGAAAATCCGCATGCAGTTCGGGATAGAAATTTTCAGCACAAATTTAGTGTGAACGTGTGGATTGGTATCTACCGTAATCGACTATTTGGACCCTACCTTTTGCCTGCAAGGTTAAATGCTGCGACCTTCTTGGAATTTTTAAAGGCTGAACATGCAAATATGTGGGATGATGTTATGTTAAATTTAAGAAGATTGGCCTGATTCCAGCTTGATGGTTGTTCAGCTCATTATTCCAGAATAGTTAGAAACTGGCTGGACGAAAATTATCCAGAAAGATGGATCGGCCGTGGAGGACCAGTCGCCTGGCCTCCACGATCCCCTGACCTAAATCCATTATATTTCTTTGTGTGGGGATTTCTAAAAGAAAAAGTGTACCAGACTCCCGTGACCACAAGAGATATGCTAATAGACAGAATCAGGAATGCATGTGATGAAATAAGGCCTTATTTGAATAAAGCTATATCACGTTCGATCATTCGTAGATGTGAATTATGTATTGAACAATTGGGTGTACATTTCGAGCAACTACTTTAGATTTTGTATGTTTGTCCTAACTATCCAATAGCATAGTTGTAAATAATTAATTTAATTTGTTAAAAATAATATTGGTAAATTAAACAAATTAATATTCTGTTTTTGTGTGTTTATTTGGAGTTAGGAAGTAATGCCCAAATCGAAAATGTGAAAAAAATATTATTTTCCCATAAATAATTAAAAATGCATCGAACCTTAAAAATCGAAATATCTCAAAAACGGCTAACTATAACGAAAACTCACAGGAGAGCTTTTTTATGTTGAAAAGTGCGAAGAATCAGTTTTTATATTCAAAAATCAAAAAATTGCACTAAGAAATTTTTTTCGGCCATTTTAATACACTACAGGTACAGTAGAGAGCGCCCTCTGGCGGCTACAGTAAAACTATGCCCATGGTTCGTTTTGTCGTACCAAAAAACCCTTGTATACCAATTTTCACTGTTATACATCGAATATTGTTCGAAATATTTTAAAAAAAAACTATTTTAAAAATTAAATTTAAACAGTCTGTATTTCGGAAGCCTCGCATTTTTCGACCCATGTTTATATAATATAATAATAATAATAATATTTATTCACTCAATGTACAAAGATAACAAACAATATGAGTAAATAAATATAAAATAAATAAAATATATTATGCATTAATTTTAAAAGTTCTATCGAATCTTAAAGTTATGCAACAATGAACTGAAACACCCTATATAAGCCAAAGGCATCATTATGTAACTTAATCTATGTAAAATAAAGGTTTCAAATTGATTGATCGATGTTATTAATTTGAGCGCAAAGTTCTACTGCAAGCTTTCACCTGCTTTTTGTCGAGAAAACGCCAAGCCCAGATGCGTAAGTTGGCAAGTTGTTATAAAGGTTCTACTTACTATTAGTCTTCTTTCTAGCACTGGGAATTCGGCTCCAATTGTGTCGGACCTCAGTGACCTACTTATTATTGATATGAGGTAAATACTTACAGCATTGCACTACAGACAACAGGTATGTCGACGAAAATTTGTGACTGCAGTAGTTCGGTGGTTCAACTTTCAAACATAAATTTTACAGAGTCGGTGTAAATATAACCGCTCGATAATGTCAATAAACTGTGCAGTTCTAAAATAGCTCTTTTGATAAATAAGTTATACTGTTCCAGAATCATTGTTCAATACAACCTATTCATAGCATTTATACGTATATATGCTAATACCTCTAGTATAGATAGATTTTATAGCGACGTTCAGTGTAAATAGTAATTATAATATATTATTTACATGTAAATAGTAAACTTGATCCAACTTAATACTCGACAGAATTATTGCAACAAAGACAGTTGATATTGTGGCCAGCAAAGGATGGCTAGAATGTTTTAAAAGTCGTCATGGCATACGTTTAATGACTATTACAGGAGACACTTTCTAACGATGCCACCTGAATGGAACAGTTTAAATTAAGATTTTTGCAAAAGGTGAACGATTTAAATCTTGACCCGTCACAGGTGTACAATGCAGACGAATCAGACTTTTTTGGCGTGTGTTGCCTAACAAAACTTTCGTTTCTTGTAACGAAAAATCCCTACCTGGACGAAAAGTAAGTAAAGAGCGTGTAACCATACTACCATGTGCTAACGCTGCGGGCACACACGCGCTTAAGATGATGGTCATTGGAAAAATATAATAAACCACGGGCATTCAAAAACATTGATTTACCTGTACACTATTACGGACAAAAAAGTGCATGGATGACAAAGGACCTTTTCAAAAAGTGGTTTGATGTATGCTTCGTACCTGAAGTTAGAAAATATACTAAGTGACATATAAATCCGAACACCCAGTTTAAATGGTTCTATTTTAATAAAATTTTGTATAAGTACTTAATGAAGCATAATAAGTAAATGATACAAATTTCAAAATGATTGCACTGCTTTAAAGCCCTTTGACCTTTAATAATGTGTGGATGCACCCTGATGTGCTACGCATTCTCCAACGCGCCTAGGCATGCTTCTGATCAGGTGGTCAATGTCCTCCTGTGGTATCTCATTCCAGGCAACCACCAACTCCTCTCGAAGTGCTTCTAGAGTCTGAGGAGGACGTTGCAAATTGAGCAATCTCCTACCCATCATATCCCACACGTGCTCAATTGGGGATAAGTCGGGAGATCTTGGTGGCCATGGTAACAATGTGACATCATTATGTTGATAGAAGTCTATTGAGACTCTTGCAACATGTGGTCGGGCATTATCTTGTTGGAAAGTTGGATCTGCCAGGGTGTCAAGATAGGGTAAAAGATGGGGTTCTAGAACTTCGTGGATATAACGCTGCGCGTTCATGTTACCTCTGATGAAGATTAAAGGTGGCCTGGAACCATAAGCTATAGCACCCCAAACCATAACTCCAATAGTGTGATGAACATGTCTTTCAACAAAAAACTGTGAATTCCTCCTTTCACCACGTCGCCTTCTAACCCTGGCACGACCATCGTGCATGCCTAAACAAAATCGAGACTCGTCACTAAAGTCACTGTTCCATTCCTGATCCCAGAGTGACCGTTGTCTGCACAACTCAAGGCGATTACGTCGGTGTTCTCGAGTTAAAGGGAGGACCCAGTGTGGCCGGGATGAAAACAAGCCAAAACTTCTCATTCGTCGGTAAACACTTCGCATGCCAATAGGTCTTCCGTGTTCTGCAAACCATTCATTTGCAATGGACCTGGTAGTGGAGCAACGGTCCCTTAAGGCCAATAATCTTAGGCGGCGATCTTCACGGTCTGTTGTTCTACGGCTGCGTCCAGTGCCCCTTGCTCTTTGCGTACGGCTTTCTCGAAGCCATGCCTGACAACGCCTAACCACAGTGTCTACACTTCTTTGCACTCTAACTGCAATTGCCCGAAAAGAAAGTCCAGCTTCCCGAAGTCCCACTATACGGCCCCTATCAAACTCACTAAGTTGACGAAATCGTACAGGTCTCCGTACTCTAGGCATCGCAACCGATCGTAAAGGATGTCAAGAACCAAACTCAGCCAACGTTGATTCTTTACTGCGGCTGAAATATTCATTTTTAGAGCGTTAGTATAAAAACCGGAATGTCCAACTGATAACGCTGAAAATTTTTTCACTTGTTATTTACAGTAAGATAAATACATTCACCAACTTTTATTAAAATAAAACCATTTAAACTGGGTGTTCGGATTTATATGTCACTTAGTATAGTTAAAAGATCATAATTTTCCTCAAAAAGCGTTGTTGCTTCTTGATAACGCTCCCGGTCATCCGTCTGAAGAAGAACTAACAACTGAGGATAAATGCATCACTGCGATGATTCTTCCGCCAAATTGCACTGCACTGATTCAACCAATGGACCAGAATATCATTCAGTTTGTCAAGCAAGACTATAAGAAAAACCCACTTCCGAGAGCCGTATCAAAAGACCAACCAATAGAAAAAACTTTAAAAGAATTTAATATGAAAGACTTGGTTTTTGCTCTTTGTCAGTCGTGGAATGCGTTACCGTCATCAACTATTAAATCATCTTGGAAAAAGCTATGGCCAGATATAGTCACCACTTCTAGCAATGTTCCACAAATCAGTGTAACTTCGGAAGTTATAGAACAAGTCGCTACTGAAACACAGATAAGTCCGGAAGATTTGGAAATCTGGTGCCGTGGAATGGATAAAGAGGAAAATGTTTTTCATGAAATGTCTGACGAAGAGATTATAAAAGAGGTTTCTAATTTTAAAACAAACAATCAGGAAAATAACGACGACGTGATTGCAACTGCTCCACAAGTCACAGCTCAAGACGCAATTAACGCCATTGAGCTAGGTTTACAAATGGGCTGAAGATAATGGTACATCCTACAATGAACTTTTACTTTTGAGAAGACTGAGGGACAAAGCTCTGATCTCGCGTTATAACAACCTTAAACAAAAAAAAAAATTGATGAATATTTCCAAGCTTCATAATTTGATAAATTCATTAATGATTTTGATTAATAATTCTTGATTATTTTGGTACATATGTATGTGCATTTATGCTTAATTTTATAATAAAACGTAAGCTCTCTATTGTTATTTAATTTACTAAATTCGACATACATAAACTATGTATGATTTGTACTTCAAAGTACATACATATACATAACATATATAATCTTAGCATTGGATATGTAATTTGTCGGATTACAAGGTACTATTTTGTAAACAATTCCGGACTATAGGTGGTTTTAGGCAGTGCTCTATAATCCGACAAATTCGATAGTCCGACACTGCCCTGCATAATTTTTGTCGGATTACCGGAGGTCCACTGTATATCGTTAGCTTACTCCAAAAACAAAATAACTAATAATTTCACACTTATTCTTGTTGAGGATAACTGTTTAGTTTATGTTCTGTTCTATTCAACCATTATCCTCTATAACCGTGTTCGCATAAATACAGTAACTAATGGATCGACTCTCAATGCAAAAGTCAGATTTTCCTTCCATTGACCAAGTTTATCGTTTAACGTTTCCTATAGCTTTCCATTTTAAAAGCTATATTTCTTTGATAATATAAAATGCAAAATGAATCTAAAGGTCACGTTATCCATAACATGCAGTTGTCGGTCAATTAGAAGCCTTTATATCAGATCACGTGACATAATTTGCAGTATGGGGTCAAGCCAATAGTAACAATATGTCTATTCCTAACAGTGTTTTGAAAGTAATATTTGCAAAGTTACATAGCAAGCCTTTTGGAATTTTCGCACACCTTTGAGCATAAGGAATCCTATAGTCCAGGAGGTATATTCATATCCACTGGGAAAAATATTCGAATTCGACCTTTTTGCATGATATATTCAAAAAGGACCCCTCTTATCGAACCTGTTGCTAAGATTAAAATCGGGACAAAAATTGTTTAAGCAATTTTTGTGCAAATTTCAGTAATATTTTTTCCACTCCAACAGTTTTTGAGATATAAGCGATTTAATATTAGAGAAAGTGTAAAATATGCCATTTACGATCCCTAAAATGGAAAACAATATGAAAAAAACGAAAATTTTAATCCTGCCAAAATTTTCAAATATTCTTCAAACGCCCGTTAATAAAATCCCAAAGCATTTAGGGGGTATTGTTATTGTAAGCCTTGGTTTTTTAATTGTTAATCAAGCGCTCGCTCAATGAATATTCTGCGCGAGCGTGAGAGAGATACAGTAGGTACACTGGCGGCGACTAGTGCATCTATCACGTAGAATAAACATTGAGAGTGCCCTTGAATAACAATTAAAAAATGAATGTTTACAATACCAGCACCCCTTAAATTGCTTTGGGATTTTGTTGATGTACGTTTGAAGAATATTTATGATCTTTGGCGACATTAATTTTTCGTCTCTTCATATTGTTTTACGTGGTCAAATATTTCCAAATATTGAACCGCTTATATTTTCGAAAAATGTCATCTTTAGAGGAGAGTTCATTAGATATTTTTTCTTCAGAATGACCCAAAAAAACCTGAAAGCAGTTTGACCTGGAGCCAAAAAAAGCACCTTACAAATTTAGAATAATTTTTTTGACGCACTTTTGGGCCTGTCAACACGTTGATTCATTAAAAGTGGTCCCTTCTGAATGAAACTATGAAAAAACTGAACCAGGATATTTTTCCGAGCGTATGCCTGGACTACAAGAATCCAATTTACTCAATGTAGGTATTCTATTAGCCCCTGATCGATTTTCTTTTCTGGACGTTAAACGGCCATATCAGGGTGATTATACTATTGTTTACCTAGCACGTCTGAAAGATTAACTCTACACGAGTAATAACTTGTCACTTATAATTTAAAAAAACCTTAATGCCCCGAAAATGTGTAAAATATGAATAGATTGTAGATGCTCTTACTTGATGAAGCTTTCATCTTGTGATCGGGTACTATAAATAAATTTCAGAACTGAACTTTTCAGCAAAACAGAAAAAATGTGACATTTCACCTTTCGTCTATTGATAATTTTTGAACAAAGTGAAACACGCCATGGCCTCTGTATTTGACTGTGAAACTTTATACAGCTAATTATAGGTATGATATATAGGGTGATTCAAATTGGGTTTCTACATTAAAAGTATTTAAAAAAAAGAAGAAATTGAAAATTATAAAAAAGTATGTATTTGTCCTTTCAGGGCAGTTCATTACAATTATGCATGAAGGATGATATCAAGTAAATGGCCGCCGCGGCTCATGTGGCATGACGTAATCCGGTTCGAGAAATTTGCGACTACTCCGAGACACAAATCAGGCCCTATGTTGGTAATTTCGCGTCTGACCTTCTGTTTCAGCTCCGCAATTGTGTTCGGATTATTCTTGTAGACTTTGCTCTTGAAATACCCCAAAGAAAATAATCTAAGGAAGTTAAATCACAGGATCGCGGCGGCCAATTGATATCGCCGTTACGTGAAATAACGCGACCTGGAAACTTGCCGCGCAGTAATTGTATCGTTTCTCCTGATGTGTGACCTAGGCTTCAATTCCTGTATTATTTGGACTCTGTATGGGTGTAACTTCAAATCGTTTGTTAAAATCCGCTGTATAGTGGAATAAGTAATATATAATAGCAATATTGTGTGCCGACCGACCTCTACGAGCACGCCTAGGGGTTTTGGTGTTAGCTACGGATCCAGTTTGCTCGAATTTTTGCACCAAATTCCAAACTGTCCTCTCACAAGGGCGATTTTGTGCGCCAAAAAATTCACATAAAGCATGAAATGTATTCTTCCTTGATCGGCCGTTTTCATTATAGGCTTGGATAATTTTAACACGTTGTTCGGTCGCATATTGCTTCATGACTGTTTTGTTTATATTTTGACGTTAGAAATGGCACGTTGTCGTTGACAAATTCAGTGGCGTTTCAAAAAAAAGTTTATTTGTAGTTTGGAAACTCAATTTGAATCACCCATTTTATGAAATGTGATGGATCAGACATACATCAGATAAACTATTTAGTGCTGTTATCCCTTGCAGAACTCATCAGAATGATACGAGCACAGAGAACGTTGAGATGTTTATGAGGTAGCAGGAAACATCTTATTAAGGTTAAGAAGACTATTTAGATTTATTTGTACCAATAACACATATTATTTGTAAGAGATTGAACGAATATTTTTTGATGAGAACAAAACTACAGATAGACTTTTAGTTATTTGGCTTTTGAAGTATCTGTCTTCATATTTTTTTTTCACCTATTTGAAATGCCTGTTGAGTAGGCATGACAGCTGAAGCAGAAGCCGTCGTTCAGCTTATGATACGACCTTCGGCTAAAGTAGAAGCCGAAGGTTTGTTCGATCATAGATAATGGTTGTAGAAATATCTGGTTTCATGTGTAATATTGAGTCGAACCTTCTTAAAGTTAGATAAAACGTGAAAATATTTCGATAAATACTTAAATCTAAATTGTGATACATTACCTCACCAAGTCAGTTGGTTAAAGTATGTCAAACAAAATCACAAAAGGCTTTAGAAGTTTGAATATTTTCGCGAATAAACCGAAACTTCCTGGTACACGCGTTCTAATAATGGAATCGGTGGGATCTTCATTGGCATTGTTCACACAAGTGAACTAGAAATTAAAATTAGCTGTACATTCACAGAGCTACATTGGACACTCGATTTGCTGCTATATTCTATTATATTTTAACACCCAATTAAAATTTAGTAACCATGTAAATCATTTCGACTAATTGTTGTCAGCAAAGAGGTACGGACTAAGAACCACGAGTCATAAATGCGTCAATATCCCTTAACATCGTTTGAAAGGTGTTCCGACTGATACTGAACTCATACATTCTCTCTCTTTCAGTTTACGACATTTTTCAAAAACCTTTCGTAAGTACTGATTTTTGTGTCCTCGCATGATTGACGCTATGTCACACTGCCGCGTGTGACGCATGTGCAGTCAGGTATTGGGGAGAGGCGACGTTGCCAGATGAATGGTAGTACGGGAAGGGAGTCTATGGACTAATTGTATGGACCTGTTTGACAGACTTGATCCGTTTAGTTCCTCTGTTACACATGTTGTCTTCGTCTGTCCGACCAAAGGCCAACCGTGGACAGATGTTTCGTGCTTATCATAGTTTAGGCTTGATCTCTGGGTCATCGAACGAAATCATAGCAACTATCCTCTATACAGGATATAAGATTTATGGCGCAGTCGTATTTCGATAGGGTCTAACTTGTGCTGAACATGATCCTTTATGAAGTGATGACGGCGTTGAGTTGGAAGTGCAGAGCCATTTTTTTATCAAAGTTAACTTTCCACTCCATGCTCTCGACGAGAAGTTATTTGTATTCAAGACGGATACGAATAAATAGATGGGTGAATAAACATTTGCTAAAGCTATTTGAATGCTTTAAATTCAGAAGCTTCCGACACTGGTAGTCAGTAACATGGACTGTAATGCATTTCCCTCAGAAAATATCCTTCTTAGGCAAAAGTGTAACAAGGTTGCAGATATCAAATGTAACAAGGAATCTAGAACGCAGGGGACTGTCCAAAAGGCAATAAATCCGAGTGTTATGTCTAACTTGATAAGAGGAGAGCTACAAAAATTTATCGTTTCTTACGGTTGACTTCTCCTCTGTCGTACGGTGGAAGATCTGTAGGGGGAGTATAGGGGGTTACAAAGGCTGTGTCTCCTTCCACAATCTGGAAAACAGCGAGTAACTAGGCACGGATTGAAGAGATTTTGTAATGAATGCCTATTGTGCAGCAACAAGGGGCTGATTTAAGAGACTGAAATACTGAGAGAAATTTTTGTCCGGTGTAAAAATAAAACAATGCTATAATCTCGAGACGGAAAGCGAATTTACAGAATCAAGTAAAGTGAGTTTCTCGAAGTTGATGGTCTTTGTCATATTGTGTCTTATTCCTATCCCACATCGCATGATTCCACAAGCTGTGCTTGTAGAACATTAGTGCTCTGAGATGAACCCAGCGAGATCTGGGACGTGACTAACTAACTTTCGGTTGTACAAATTAATTTTGATGTCGCCTTCTCGTCATGACACATGACACATGATGC